>OZ036014.1:3931627-3971627 GCA_964035015.1 Corallium rubrum
TGACCACTCCATGCACCACATGTGAACCACTCCATGCACCACATGTTGACCACCCCACAACATGTGAACCACCACCCCACCACATGTGAATTACCACCCCACCACATGTGAACCACCACCCCACAACATGTGAACCACCACCCCACCACATGTGAATTACCACCCCACCACATGTGAACCACCACCCCACCACATGTGAACCACTCCATGCACTACATGTTGACCACCCTACCACATATGAACCACTCCATGCACCACATGTTGACCACCCCACCACATGTGAATTACCACCCCACCACATGTGAACCACCACCCCACCACATGTGAACCACCACCCCACCACATGTGAACCACCACCCCCCCACATGTGAATTACCACCCCACCACATGTCAACCACCACCCCACCACATGTGAACCACCACCCCACCACATGTGAATTACCACCCCACCACATGTGAACCACCACCCCACCACATGTGAACCACCACCCCACCACATGTGAACCACCACCCCACCACATGTCTACCACTCCATGCACTACATGTTGACCACCACCCCACCACATGTGAACCACTCCATGCACCACATGTTAACCACCACCCCACCACATGTGAACCACTCCATGCACCACATGTTAACCACCACCCCACCACATGTGAACCACTCCATGCACCACATGTTAACCACCACCCCACCACATGTGAACCACTCCATGCACCACATGTTGACCACCCCCACCACATGTGAATTACCACACCACCACATGTGAACCACTCCACCACATGTTGACCACTCCACCACATGTTGACCACCCCACCACATGTTGACCACTCCACCACATGTTGACCACTCCACCACATGTTGACCACCCCATTACATGTGAACCACTCCACCACATGTTGACCACTCCACCACATGTTGACCACTCCACCACATGTTGACCACTCCACCACATGTGAACCACTCCACCACATGTTGACCACTCCACCACATGTTGACCACCCCACCACATGTTGACCACCCCACCACATGTTGACCACCCCACCACATGTGAACCACTCCACCACATGTTGACCACCCCACCACATGTTGACCACTCCACCACATGTTGACCACCCCACCACATGTTGACCACTCCACCACATGTTGACCACCCCACCACATGTTGACCACCCCACCACATGTTGACCACTCCACCACATGTTGACCACCCCACCACATGTTGATCATCCCACCACATGTTGACCACCCCACCACATGTTGACCACCCCACCACATGTGAACTACTCCACCACATGTTGACCACCCCACCACATGTTGACCACCCCACCACCTGTTGACCACCCCACCACATGTTGACCACCCCACCACATGTTGACCACCCCACCACCTGTTGACCACCCCACCACATGTTGACCACCCCACCACATGTGAACTACTCCACCACATGTTGACCACCCCACCACATGTTGACCACCCCACCACCTGTTGACCATCCCACCACGTGTTGACCACCCCACCATGACCAGCATGACCCTCATATGACTTATATTTCTTGCAGATGTACTTCTTAAAGACGCCACAGTGCAAAGTACAAACGAAATCTTAACTCAAAATGGATCACCTTCACCATTGCATTCAAAATATGGAGATAAGGATTTCTTTCTGGACGAGAAAGGCTCAAAATAAATCAGGATTCTTCAAGAGACTTTTAAGCGAAATATATAAATTATATACTTGTAACGTTTTACGCGTTTGTAAATGGTTTTGTTCATTGGCGTCGCTAGGGGGTGGCCTGGGGGGACGCGTCCCCCCCAGTTCTCTTCAAGACCAATTTTCAAGACCAAATCCGGTGAGAAACAGGGGGGGGGGGGGGTGTGTGTGTATGAAATGGTCAAATAGTTTACAAGTGTGTGAATGTGTTTTTCATATCATTTCTTGCGTTAGTTCGCTCTGGAGACTACTATGTGTTAGGTCCACATAATAATTTGGGTTAGGTTTAGGAATGTTTGGGGGTTAAGGTTAATGTGGAGGTTACAGATAGTGTTGGGTTAGCACTACCGGAAACAACCAGAAACCATCATATATATTTTAAAATCACAATTATCTATATAAAAACTATTATGTTGAATTAACATGAGTTACCAACAATAATGACGTCATGTACCGATAACGTCATGTACCGATGACGTCATATACCGATGACGTCATATACCGATGACGTCATATACCGATGACGTCATATTACGATGACGTCATCATTTTGTTCCCCCCACTCCCCCAGGCATGGCGACGCCACTGGTTTAGTTTTGTATAAATTATCATTGGTCAAAATTATTATTATTAAAGTCACCTGTGGGTATTTTACATATTTGTAATCTTGGGTTTTTCATGGTTTTTCCTGAGCGAAATTGCAATATATTATGTCGTTCTAAAATTTCATCTTCATGGAATTTTTCGCTGTCAACGTTGGTAGCTACTCACCAAAACTGACGTCAAAAAAGGAATGAGCTTTTAGAAAGAGTTTTTACAATAGAATAACACAAACAAAATTGTTGTAAAATCACACAAAACTTTACAATAACGATCTTAAAAGATAGAAAACAAAGGAGGTGCTAGCTAGGAACCTGTACAGAAATATGAATGGTCGAGATTGAACTAGGGATTGAAAATCGACAACTTGATTTCTGTTGGCAAAAACAGAAATCAAGTTTAGCTCAATTTGTGCGAGACTTGGTTTAAATATTCAGAACTCCTTCATATAGTTGTTAGGTAACGCATATTTTAGAATTGAATCAATGTACAGTTTTTTAATTTTTAAGTTTGCGGCTCAGAATTTGAATACAATTCTAATTAAAAACAGTACAAACAGCCCCTTTGAACGCCATAACCTTAAAACATTTCAATATTATTCATAAATACTATATAATCACAGAGCAATCTTAAGTTTCTTTGACCTAAAGCCCTGCATACACTGAAACAAGTTTCTGAAACACATTTTCGAAAATGTTTCCGAAACTTATTTCAAAAAATAGAGCAGTGTTCCAATCAGGGGAACTTGGTTTCTGAAACAAAGTTTTGGAAACTTTTTAACATACACTGGAAACTCTTGTTTCTGACACCGTGTTTCGGTAACCGGCTTATTTCGGAAATTTTCTCTAGTGTGTGCCCGATGTCACGGTCTCAGCGATCCGCCAGTCTGAGTTATCCCCTAAGACCAACTGCGCAGTTATCCCCTGCTTTTCTGCATTGATATTGTCGTTATTCTAACTCAAAAAATACGTATAATCATGGAAACCATACTTTTATCACGTTTTAAACATTTGGTCAGGTAATCAATATATCATAAATATAAATATAAAACATCTGTGATTATTACGAATGACAATACCATGATGTAACTCATGTAAATATTAAAATAGTTCGCTATTAAAGCTTTCGTCTCGCTATACTCGATACTTCATCAGAGCATCTAAGATTCTAAGAATATGTAAATTTAATAAGACATAAGTAGTCTTCGATGCTCTGATGAAGTATATATCGAGTTTAGCGAGACGAAAGCTTTAATAGCGAACTATTATTTACATGAGTTACATGGTATTGTCATTCGTAATAATCACACACGTTTTATATTTATACTTATGATATTGATTACCTTGCGACCAAATGTTTAAAAGAACGTGATAAAAGTATGGTTTCCATGATTATACGTATTTTTTGAGTTAGAATAACGACAATATCAATGCAGAAAAACAGGGGATAACTGCGCAGTTGGTCTTAGGGGATAACTCAGACTGGGGGATTGCTGAGACCGTGACACCGGCTAACGACAGCTAAACTATAAAGTTAATATGCGATATGTTATCAGCTTTGTTAAGTACTGTTTAATAAACGAGCAGGAGTGTTTTATCAGATATAAAGACACGAGGTGAAGCCGAGTGTTTTTATATCTGATAAAACACGAACTGCGAGTTTATTATACGGCTTCAAAAACGAACCACTTGGTAAGTTGTTGGCGGAGTTAGTTTGAAAAATAACCTTGTCTAAGCCGAGAAAATCAAAGCTAAAGTTTATGTAAATCAGGAGAAATCTTTATCACATATAAAGATACGATACGGCCATGATTTTCTTTTGTGTTTTCCTCATGAATTATTAATGAGTTTTTGAAGCATGTATACTAAATGTCTTCACCTGGTAATTTGTAATTAGAAAAACATAAAGCTTTTTACGGCTCGCGTGATTCATTACACCGCAGCTGATTTTCATCTCTACAGGATACTGTGTTTTTTAAACTTAAATTGACCTCACGCAGTGAAGTTGTTTGAACTACTAGTTAGTTCTTGGATGCTGAGTAAACAAAGAAGAAATGCACGTGTAATTGAACAGGAAAGAGGCTTTTAGGCACACAAAGAAGGCGTTTGCTTATTCGCAGCGTGAAGATTGCTTCGATTAGATTATATGAGATTTTAAAAACCTGATATAACACGCAATATAAACAACTCCTGCTAAGTTGATCGCTGTTCTTAGCTTTAGCCCATTTAGGAGGAGAAAGAGAGACTTATTGACTATTGTGATATATTTTTTGTGTATACGTGTAACCTAAGTTCTAAATATAGTAAGGTTAGATATACTGCCGAAACAGAGAACGTAGGAGTCTAACGTTTCGAGCGAAGGCCCTTCGTCAGTTCTGTCCTGTCCGCACTTAAACTAAGAGAACAACTTAATATGTAGTAACTGTCGACAATCAACACGTCTATACGTACAAATCGTTGTGGCAGAAAAAGGAAAAGAAAGGAACCTTATTGAATATTGTGATTTCTTTTTCTGTGTAATACTTGTACTATATATACACACTTGCTGTTGGCAGAGAAAGAGAGAGAGTATCTGTGTACATTAAATAATATACGTACGCAGATTCAGTGTTGTTCGCAGAAAAAGGGAAAGAAGGAAACCTTATTGTGATTTCTTCTTGTGTGTATATATAACACTACGCTATAGACGAAATCGGAGTTTCGACTGCGCATACAATCTGAGTCGGGATAAAACGTAGTTCATTTATAACATGAGACTGAAGCAGCCGTAGTAAATATAACATTTCTGATTTCAAAAACTTTTTAATGTTTAGGTATACTATAAGGATAAAATTTGCTTATCGATTATCCTTGACAATAATCCTAAACGTAGTGTCTTAAAATAATGACCTCAAAACATGAAAAAAACATGAGTCCCAGCCTATGTTATCTTCCCGTTATGCTTTAATAGACACGATGTAATTTGCATTGGTGCCCAAATTGCATATGGGCGTAAATGAAACTACGATTTGGTGTATACGTACAAATCACTGTTTGCAAAAAAAGAGAGAGAAAGAGTGTTACTCATATTGCAATTTATTTTTGCGTCATAATTGTCCACACTATAGGGAAAGGGAGGAAAGCTGAAAGACTTATTGGGATTTATTTTTGTCCATGTATGATGTATCACAAACGTAAGTCCCGCCCATAGCTTATAAGTCTTTGTTTGAAAACGCTAGTTTCTTTAACCCTTTGACCAGGTTTCTGGGAGCTTTCCCCTTGACGAATAAAATCGTCTGGCGTTAGTCAGAGGTAAAATTAGGGCAATTGTGGCCACGAGTAAAGCGTTAATACAGTTAGTGTTGTTAAATGCATATAACTCATCTAAACGTTTGAACGCTTTTGAACTCTGAAGTGGATTAAGCAACATTAAATCAACACAGAAAGATAAAAAGTCACACATTTCAATTTTTGAACAGTATTATAAAATAGATGTTTCGCAGACGTTGATCCATCTCAATTACTCGGAAAATGTTTCCGAGCCCCAGACACGAACTTGCAAATTCGTAGTCATATGTATGAGATGTAGTTAAAGTGATATGCTCGCTACCACGTGCACTATACGTATACAGCTAGCGCTCCTCATACTCAAAGATTGGTTGCGTCTTACGCACGCTGTGATTGGTCATTTATTGTTGTGACGTCACAGCACATGCGTTTCTTAGTTTTACTTTATGAAATAGAAAATGGATGCCCTGTGTTTATAAAATGATAAATGAGGGTGACTATAATCATCCTCACTTGCAGCCAGCGGCTGAATTGCGAAGGACGCGAATCAACGTGGCCGTGTCGAGGCATATCAAAGGCGCTTCAGGCAGCCGCCAACGACACAGTTCAGACCACGGATCACAGCTAAGATGTTAGGTGTTGATTTTATGGAGGGAGGAAAACTGGAGAACCCGGCGAAAAACCCTCGAAGCACAGGAGAGATCAACTACAACTCTACTCACATGAGTTCCAAGCCCGACAACGGGGTCATTCCCAAGCGGTCACCCCGCATCCAAGTACTAACCCCGTCTAACCAGGCTTAACTTTTTGGTGAGAGACAGTGCGCTAACAGCACACGCCACCCGTGCTCCCCTCAAACCTGATGCAAACACTTGAGCGAGTCAGCTGAGATAATTAGAATTGTACTCATGTATACATATCGCCCATGGCTTGGATTCACATAAACTTCCGAATTCTCCCAACTTTAATACTCTCGTGCTTACATCAGGCTATATAAACTCGGACGGATATTTTCCATGTCTCCCAAAGCAATTGATATTTTTGTTATTGTTTTCCTCGATTGCATTAGCCACTTTACATGCATGTATACCATAAATGGAAAACCGATGTACGACCGATCTTCGTAGAATTCAAGTGGTTTATACTTTACGGTGACCTTAAAAAGATTTTAAGATCAACATAAGGTTACTTTTTAATTGCCACTTTGAAGAGTTTTGAAGGCGACATTTTTTATCCATTTCAGAAGAATCTGGTACAATATAATTAATAACGTTTTACTTTGAACATACCGTGGCGCAGACTTTATCATATCCACATAAAACTACACAACTGACACGTACATTAGTAAACAGTTTTTGTGGGCAAACCAGCTGGTGAACGACATGATTTTATATTTCTAATTTCAGAGAATGGCGATCTAAGAGCTTGGAAAACTCTTTGTCTCTAAAACCACATGAATAATCTCTCTTGAACTTTCTCGAGGCTCCTACGTTTGTTCATAGATTTTTTTATTTGTACATATATTATTCTTTGATTCCACGAGACTATAAATTGCCTGCATGATTATCCTCTTTTTCGTATTTTTGCTTTGGTTCAATTTTTTGATTGAATTTTTCCAACATTGTGGTTTAAGACTTTAAGTTGTTTATTGATTTTTTTGGTGGTTATATCGATAATTATAAATTAACGTCTCGGACACGTGTTTATTGACCGAAAGCTGTGGTTTTAGATTCTAGAATTCGATGGAAACTTGGATAGGCTTTGTGCTGACGTTTCTACCTGAGTGGGAAGGCTAAGAGGATTGATTTACATTTTAACAAGAAGATTTTTTTAGTTTGCTTCCATCGTTTGGAATAAAAGAAATTCAGTGAAACATTTAGTATTTACCTATTTTCCATTGAGCAATAAAAATACAAACACACAAAAGTTTGGAAATTTTTCTCGAAATGATTGTTTTCTTACACTAGTGGTACCTAGGTTCATTTTTCTAGAACTTTAATTCAGCATAAAGGTTTCTGTGAATAAATTAGAATGCAAAAAAAAATTTTTTTTAACGGCTATTAGTATACTATAGTTTCTCAAATGCATTAATTCATGAGAAAAATTAAAGGAAATAAATATTTAAGAAACTTTTAGGTCGATTTTCTATTAAAATATAGATTAGTTTGAAAAGTTGTGTACCAAAGACTCGTCAGTGTTCTTCTTGGGATGTCTAGCCAAGAAATAAAAAAAAATTATTCCAGTATAGCCAAGCTGATTAAAAAAACTTTGAACCTACTTGGCTGTATTTAGAAATCAGATGAAGAACATTTATAGGAGTGTTTTATATGACTGGTGGACCAGATTTAGGTAAGCTAGCTTGTTTCATAGACTTGAGGTAGGAATTATAGAAATAGTGTGTGGGCCACGTTGAATCGCGTGTTGTTGCATGATGCATGCTAAGTCAAGACGTGTATACTATGCACGCTATCTCTGAATGGATATAACAACTCTTCGATATAGAGTAGTAATTGACTCTCTATAGAGTGCATGGTTATTTGTTTTATTTTAATAACTTTGCCATACACATTACAGTGAGAGAGAGAGAGAGAGAGAGAGAGAGAGAGAGAGAGAGAGAGAGAGAGAGAGAGAGAGAGAGAGAGAGAGAGAGACACGGAATTCCATCAATACATAATATTGTTTTACATGTAAGCCGTGTAGTATAAATTAAAAAATATATATATATATATATAGAGAGAGAGAGAGAGAGAGAGAGAGAGAGAGAGAGAGAGAGAGAGAGAGAGAGAGAGAGAGAGAGAGAGAGAGAGAGAGAGAGAGAGAGAGAGAGAGAGAGAGAGAGAGAGAGAGAGAGAGAGAGGTGGAGAGAGAGTGAGTGAGTGAGTGAGTGAGTGAGTGAGTGAGTGAGTGAGTGAGTGAGTGAGTGAGTGAGTGAGTGAGTGAGTGAGTGAGTGAGTGAGTGTGAGTGAGTGAGTGAGTGAGTGAGTGAGTGTGAGTGAGTGAGAGAGAGAGAGAGAGAGAGATAGAGAGGTGGAGAGAGAGAGAGTGAGTGAGTGAGTGAGTGAGTGAGTGAGTGAGTGAGTGAGTGAGTGAGTGAGTGAGTGAGTGAGTGAGTGAGTGAGTGAGTGAGAGTGAGAGAGAGAGAGAGAGTGAGCAACATTGTAGTTTGTAATGGATAACGGGCTTTGCTCGAAATGTCAGTATTTCGATCAGCATTATAACTCATTCCTGTCCGAGGGCTTCCCCAGAGGTGAATAGAATCGTCTGGCGTTAGCCAGAATAAAATGCTAAAGACCAATTCGGACAGAAAAGATTTAAAAATCTCCGGTATTTACCACCTTTTCGCTTTGCTCTATTCAAAGCACTGCCTACACATCACTCTCTACTTTAGTTTAAACTCTTAGAACAGAACAGTTGGCTCCCATTAGTGATATATAATAGAATTACACACATGACCACATGAAACTAATTGAACAAACGCAATAGATTTTCTAATATACGTCATTGGCACAGCATGAAATATAACCTATTTTACTCACAATAAAATCTCAAACAGCGAAGAAAAGACGTTAATTATTTTATACAAGCAATACACAACTATAAGGTGTTCTTTTAAATCGAGAAATCTTAATATAATGAATTCAGTATTATACAAAATTTGCTTTTTATTTAGATCCCGTTTACACGGTGGACGAATTCGGAACCGGTCTCGAATTAGTACGGTTCCGCCTGTTTATACACGGCGAAATAGGACGAATTCGAGACTGGTCTACTTTCTGACGCTTTTGTAGTTTTGAATATACTTTTTCAATTCATAAGGAAGATTTAAAATAAATCAATATTTAATCAGTTCTTATATAGAGGGGAAGATTACGGTCAAATTTAACAAACTTTTTTAATATAAATAAGTTTTGTGGAAACACCACGTAAACTATTTCTTTGCTAAGCTTTCGGCCTGTTGACTCAGGCCTTCATCAGAGCAATGACAACAAGTTGTTGGCTCACGTCATTTATAAACTAAGCAACTGATCAATTAAATCACGTAAGAATACAATGGCGTATCACGTTAATTTTATTAATTAGAAAACAAAATCAAGAATGTTCTCCGAATAGGGCACGCCACGTGCTATTTAATGGCTGTCCCTCCTGAGAAATAGTGTGATGTTTGGCGATCTCAATGGATTCTCTAGTTCTTCGCGTGAAGTATTGCTTGTCGCTGGCTAAGAGTGATGACTCTTCCCACTTAACACGATGGTCATACGTCCAAGCGTGTTTGGCAACAGCAGACTTTTCTTGTTGCGCTTTTATGCAAGATGTCTTGTGTTCCTTCAGGCGAGTTGAGAGATTCCTTCCCGTTTCTCCGATGTACACCAAGCCACACTCACAAGGAATGCGATACACTCCAGGCTTAGATAAGCTATCCACTTCATCTTTATGTGTGAAAAGTACCTTGAACAATTTGTGTTGACTACTGTGAAATACCTTCATACCAGCACGATTTAGAATCCTCTCAATCTTGTGAGATGCTGGTCCGATATACGGAAGAGAAACTGAAGGTGGTTCTTGCTGGGGCTGTGTATTCGGCTCTGGATGTACCGAAGGAGTCATAGAAGCTTGAATCATCTTCCCAGGAAAACCGTTGTTAGTTAAAACCAACTTAAGGTGATCTAATTCTTCCTGAAGATGTTCTTCGTCACAAATTGTTCGCGCTCGATGAACGAGAGTTTTGCACACAGATGATTTAATACTTGGATGATGGAATGAAGTGTAGTTAAGGTATCTGTCAGTGTGTGTTGGTTTTCGATACACAGTATGACTTAAAGTCCCATCTGATTTAACGGAAAGCCAAACGTCCAAATGGGACTTTAAATCAGATGGGACTTTAAGTCATACTGTGTATCGAAAACCAACACACACTGACAGATACCTTAACTACACTTCATTCCATCATCCAAGTATTAAATCATCTGTGTGCAAAACTCTCGTTCATCGAGCGCGAACAATTTGTGACGAAGAACATCTTCAGGAAGAATTAGATCACCTTAAGTTGGTTTTAACTAACAACGGTTTTCCTGGGAAGATGATTCAAGCTTCTATGACTCCTTCGGTACATCCAGAGCCGAATACACAGCCCCAGCAAGAACCACCTTCAGTTTCTCTTCCGTATATCGGACCAGCATCTCACAAGATTGAGAGGATTCTAAATCGTGCTGGTATGAAGGTATTTCACAGTAGTCAACACAAATTGTTCAAGGTACTTTTCACACATAAAGATGAAGTGGATAGCTTATCTAAGCCTGGAGTGTATCGCATTCCTTGTGAGTGTGGCTTGGTGTACATCGGAGAAACGGGAAGGAATCTCTCAACTCGCCTGAAGGAACACAAGACATCTTGCATAAAAGCGCAACAAGAAAAGTCTGCTGTTGCCAAACACGCTTGGACGTATGACCATCGTGTTAAGTGGGAAGAGTCATCACTCTTAGCCAGCGACAAGCAATACTTCACGCGAAGAACTAGAGAATCCATTGAGATCGCCAAACATCACACTATTTCTCAGGAGGGACAGCCATTAAATAGCACGTGGCGTGCCCTATTCGGAGAACATTCTTGATTTTGTTTTCTAATTAATAAAATTAACGTGATACGCCATTGTATTCTTACGTGATTTAATTGATCAGTTGCTTAGTTTATAAGTGACGTGAGCCAACAACTTGTTGTCATTGCTCTGATGAAGGCCTGAGTCAACAGGCCGAAAGCTTAGCAAAGAAATAGTTTACGTGGTGTTTCCACAAAACTTATTTATATTACTTTATCGCCATGAAAACGTTCAAAGAATTAATTAAACTTTTTTAAGTCGATTTTCTCTTAAAATATAGATTCGTTTGCGTATAATGCAGGAGTGTTGAAATACAGATTGAAAATGGCGCAACTGTTGTGCACTTAACAGCCTGCTTAAACAAGAAAAACCTATCAGGCATGCATATACACCTATATATTAGCATGTCAAACCTATAGCATATACCAAGCTTGTTGCGTGCTTTCTCCTAGCAAATCAGGCTGGTTGCATGGAAGTACAATTTTTGAAAATTAAATACAATTTTCAGTCAATTATTAATTAAAACTCTGAACTAAAAGTAGTGTGCTGGGTAGGCAGTGTTGAAATACAAATCGAAATACAGTAAGGTTTGGGTACTGCCACACTCTAATCTTTACGTTTCTCTCTGACGAAGAGCCTTCTCTCGAAACTTTAGAAACTACACTATTTTCGGCAGTACCCAACCTAATACTATATTTGGAATTATTAATTAAAATTGATTCCATGTAACGCTTTAACCCATTCCTTCCTGAGCTGGCCAAATTACCGCTCCCTTTATTGTCTTTTGCGGTCTAACGTCAAATGATTTTATTTAGAAAAGAGAGAACCCTCAGACATCATAGGCCGCACAATATAGTTAATATGAAAGAACATATTTCCTTTGGTTGTTGACTGTTGTTAAATGTAATTAATATGCAATTGTGTAAATCCCCGACTAGAAGTATAGATGAACATATTAAAACAACATGAAAAATATTAATTGATATTTATTTATACATCAGCAAACAACTGCATGTATGTATAGCTGCAGTTTCGTTATTATTGTTTAATATTAAAAACTGAATTAACTAATATATATGAACTTTATATGCGTGTGCGTGCAGTTATGCATATTTTCTTTATTTTGATTTAAAAGTATTTATTCAATAAACAACATTAGTTTCGTTTTTTTAAATTTAAGCAGTCGGAAACCCAATTTTATTTAATCAGGTTAATGGTTTTAGTATAAAAAGCAAAACAAACCAAATTTGAAATTTAAACTGTCAAAGAGAAGGATAGAGAATTGAAACCCATTAGCAGCCTGAAAAATAATTACAAATATTTTTGGTCAATGTTT
Organism: Corallium rubrum; assembly: GCA_964035015.1. Taxonomy (NCBI): domain Eukaryota; kingdom Metazoa; phylum Cnidaria; class Anthozoa; order Scleralcyonacea; family Coralliidae; genus Corallium; species Corallium rubrum. The sequence continues at coordinate 3,944,137 of OZ036014.1, forward strand.
ATATTTTTGCATAAGGACGCGCAATGTGATATTGCTTTTTCAGATAACGACAGCTTCAGCTCCAGATGATCAATATAAGATGCGTTTTTTTCCCTGTATAAACACCCGTTGCCTGCAGGATAAGACACCGGAGTAGATACTTAATTTAAAAATACACAAACACATCTGTTTTGGCGAATGATAAACGCCATTACTGAAATTACTGCAAAAAGATAGTATTGTTTGTTTTGATATGTGATTTTTTGATATCTCATTTTTTCATTTTAGCGCCACGTAACGCCGTAAGGTCGAAACAGCTGATGGATACCAAGATAAGGAATTAAAAACTACCGCAAATTTAAAGATGGTCGATTTCTATAATAACATATAATCTTGGGAGGAATTCTGCACGGTGGAGCATTAATTAATTATAAGCCCTAACACTGAGATACCGCAAATATAAATGTCATTTGGAGAATTTTTTTTAAATGTTCTTGCAGTATTCTGCGGTAAGTAGGACTGCAAAGATTTAGTTTTCTAAATTAATGTATATGTTTATATTAACCAATTGGCTCCTAAATTCAATTTCCGCGCGTGCCGTGAAGCGGTTAGAACTATGTATAGAGCATGACTGGTTAAGGTTTATTTCAAATTACTTCACTTCAGGCTCATTTCGCGTATGTGAGCTTTTCTCGCGCGCTTGTTCTTGCGTGATTTTCGTGCACATCGTTATTTTCGTGCGCGTTTTACTCGTGCGTTTTATTCATGTGTGAGTTTGCGCTGACTAGCATGCAGTCAACATCAGTTGCAGTCAATACTCAGTATCCAAAGCTTGCCCAGGCAAAGCTGAAAAGCTAAAATCACACTATTTATTTTGCTATTTGCTTTTGCTATTTTGAGGAAGACTTATAAACTTGAAATCCAACCTAAACACGGTTGAAAACATTTTCCAAATGCATGCAAATCAAAGGTTCTGTTCTAATTCAATCCAAAGTTTGCTTCAGTGATCTAGAAGACTTTTAGCACACGTAAAATGACACACCCATATCAAAAATTGGTCATAAACCGTATAACTTTAGTTTTTAACTTGCGTCCAAAAAACGTTTAAGTCAGAATAGCGTTAAACTATGTTCACTTCACCTGGCTACGTTGGAAATTTATTTGATGACTTGAAAGTTACTTATTAACACTTTAAACCCTGAAGACGAGTCTTTAGTATTTTATTCTGGCTAAGGCCAGATGATTTTATATTCAGCACAGGGAGAGGTCCAGGCCACAAAGTGTTAAAACCTATCTCTTTAACACTTTGAAGGCTAACGCCAGACGACTTTATATTCAGCACAGGGAGAGGTCCAAGCCTCAAAGTGTTAAAACCTATCTCTTTAACACTTTGAAGCCTGACGACGAGTCTTTAGTATTTTATTCTGGCTAACGCCAGACGATTTTATATTCAGTACAGGGAGAGGTCCAGGCCTTAAAGTGTTAAATCCTATCTCTTTAACACTTTGAAGCCTGAAGACAAGTCTTTAGTATTTTATTCTGGCTAAGGCCAGACGATGTTATTCAGCACAGGGAGAGGTCCAGGCCTCAAAGTGTTAAAACTTATACAATGCTCAATTTAATTCTGTTTACGTTAGCCTCCGTTGAAAACGTTTTTTTGTGCGTAGGACGAGGTTTGAAATCTGAACACAAATGAGATTAAAATTTACGTTCAATTCCGTCTTAATTTAGCGTCAAATTAATTAATGTACGTCCTAACTGCCACAATGTGCGGGATAAAATCGTCTGGTGTTAGCCAGAATAAAATACTAAAGACTCGTCGTCAGGCTTCAAAGTGTTAAAGAGGTAGGCTTTAACACTTTGAGGCCTTGACCTCTCCCTGTGCTGAATAAAATCGTTTGGCCTGAGCCAGATAAAATACTAAAGACTCGTCATCAGGCCTCAAAGTGTTAAAGAGATAGGTCCTCTCCCTGTGCTGAATAAAATCGTCTTGTGTTAGCCAGAATAAATCTTGAAACTCGTCGTCAGGCTTCAAAGTGTTAATAAAGTAGTTTTGTTCAGTTAGCACGTATTTTGTGATAAGAATCAAAGCTTTCGGCTTGTGAAATCTGATTATTTTCAGAGATAGAAGCTTCTGCATGAATAAATGTTTAGTTGTTTACTCATGTCAATATTACAAACCACAATTTTTTTATTATTAAAATATTGAAATCTACCATACAAAACATTGAAAACTAAGTACATTAATTTTAGTGAGTTGGGGGTGGGAAAAAAAAGGTAAGAGAATAACCGTATTACAAGTTAGAAATATTTCTAGGGAGGGATTATCGGTGAGGAAAAATTGTAAGAATATATATGTACATTTTACCACCAAACCGGGACCAGTTGTGAAAATACAACATCAAGATCTTCTGGCTACGAACAGTAGCGTAGCCAAGGGGCGAGGGCGAGGGCGATCACTCCCCCAATGGCCTCCAAGACCGTTCTCGCGAGAAACTTGGGGGGGGGGGGGGATTGTTTTAAAGCCAAGTGAGTACACAATGATGTGTTATATATATTTCAGGCATGCATATGCTATAAATTACATTACAAAATGCCTCCAACCTGTTATTACATTTACGACTTGTTTATAAATAAATCTAAAGATATTTTGGCGTGTATCATTCTATGTTCTGATTTGATTTCAACAAAATTATGTAATTTATGGCTTTCAGATTACTCTTAAATACTTGCCTCAAAATGCAGGAAATAGTGTTTCAGAGAGCCTAGAAATCCACAATTTTCCGGGAAACATGGCCCTGGACCCCCAGCTGATGTTCTTGCCCCCCTCCCCCCAAACCCAAGACCCTGCAGCTACGCCTCTGGCTAGGAATCGAACTGGCGACCCTGTGATACTAGCTAGTGCAGATTAGTAAAAAACCTGCCTTGTCTTATCTCTATTAACTACGCCTAGACATCGCAAAATCAAACAGATTATAAATAACCACAATATCTTTCAGATGAAACTGATTTCTCACGTATAGCTTGCTTAGTTGCAAAATTAACTTGTTTAACCCTTTGTCTCCTAGGCACACTGTAAATTCAAAAGAGTCGTTTCGACCCCTTCAAAGGAGTCGTTTTTGTGACCCCAGGACGACACCTTCGAAGGAGTCGTTTTGACTCCTTCAAAGCCTACTCTTCCACAGAGTCATTTGTACTCCTTTGAAGGAGTCATTTTTACCTTTTCAAGGGTAGTTTAAAAACTCTTCAGGAGAGTTATTTTGACTCTTGCGCAGCGTCAATTCTACTTATTTTAGACTCATTTCTACTCTTTTGAAGGAGTCATTTCGACCCTTATTTTCGGTAAATTCTACTCTCATTTTGGGGTCGTTATTACTCTTATATGGGGTCATTTCTACTGTAACTTTGAATCGACTCTATCGAGGAGTAACGCGACTCCTTGTTCACTCCAACAAAATGACTCCAGAAAGAGTCAGACGATCCCACCAGAAGTCCTATGATTCTAAGAGGGAGTGCAGAGACTCCGGCAAAGAATCGTTTTGACTCCACGTTAGGGTCAAAACAACTCTTGGAGTAAAAATGACACCTTGAAATAGTCGAAACGACCCCCAGATTACAAGAGCTGAAGTGACTTCTTGGGATCAAAACGACTCTTTTGAATTTACAGTGCATGCATGTAGACACACCTTTAGTATTTTACTCTGGCTAACACCAGACGATTTTACTCGTCGATGGAAGACCCCTGGTAGTCAAGGTGTTAAATATAGAAGTAAAACCACTGCAGTTAAACATAATATGGAAATTTATGGATCCCTTTGTTTGTATTGAAAAATAAACTTGCATGTTCGAATATAAAAGTATACTGTATTTGAACTTTGATTTTATTGAAAAATATTGAACTTTTTTTGTATGTAAGGTAGAAATTAACTTTTTTAAATAATATATAGAGGTATACTGTATTTCAATAGGATATGGCAATTTATAGATCACTTTGTTTAATTTGTGTTGAATAGTATATTTTTATAGGGGCAGCCTACGTTCATCTATGTCCTTCACTATATATTTAGCCATGGGCTGCAAGTTAAGAACGATTTCCCAAACCTTTCCTTCCCTTCCCTTCCCTTCCCTTGCCTACTCTTTCTTTCCTTCTCTTTCCACCCTCCTTCCTTCCTTCCTTCCTTCCTTCCTTCCTTCCTTCCTTCCTTCCTTCCTTCCTTCCTTCCTTCCTTCCTTCCTTCCTTCCTTCCTCCCTCCCTCCCTCCCTTCCTTCCTTCCTTCCTTCCTTCCTTACTCCCTCCCTCCCTCCCTCCCTCCCTTCCTTCCTTCCTTCCCTTCTCTTTTTTCTGCGCAATTCGATTTTGCGATCATACCGTAACTAAGTCAACCCATTTGAAAATTAAACATTTCAAAATCTAAACGTTAAGTGACGCAAAAAAAAATAAACCTAAAACCAACGCACCTTTATTACAATATACAGTACATCCTGACAGGATTTATTTTGACATTACAACAAGAACTAGGAATTTAACTTATATTGAATTAATATTTACAATGTACAATGATGATATATATAAACAATATATATATATAAAAACACAGAGAACATATATTCATCTGAGTGTAAAATATATCAACGGTAAGTTGAATAAAAATCAAACGATGTCATCGTAGGGGAACGAGAAGTACTTCGTAAACACAAAGCGTCCATTGCTCTGCTTTCAGTTTCTGCTGTTGGACAATGGCCTTGATAAGGCCAGAGGGGTGCACCGTGTACTGCGGGAGTCATATATGCTGCAGAAGCCAGTAAACCTGGAGGTCCACTGACTGAGAGACCGTTGGGTACACTGAGAAAGTAACTAGCAGGTGGATAAGATAGGCTGGGTCTAGGAGCGATGGGCAGTTGAATTGCTTTATCGGTTTCGAGTCGGACTTTTTTGGTTTGCATACGAGCAGGATTTTGTGATTTTCGCCATTTTGCTCGTCGGTTTTGGAACCATACCTTTAATATAAGACAAAAAAGACTTTTAAACAACAAAACTTTAAATTAAGATGTACATTTAAATATATGTACAACCTACAACCATATGATTACTGGTAAGATGTTTTAACTATTGAGCTACTGGGACTTAGATGATTTAAACTAAGGTTAAATATGTGTTCAACTCACAACTCTGATCACCAGTGAGATGCTCTAACCATTGATTTACTGGAATTAACCGCTCAGATAGTTTGAACGTAACGTTGCCTATGTGTACAACCCACAACTTCTGATCGCCAGTGAGATGGTCTAACCATTGAGCTACTGGAACTCAGATGATTTGAACGTAGGTTGAATATGTGTATAACCCACAACTTCTGATCACCAGTCAGATGATATGAACGTAGGTTGAATATGTGTACAACGCACAAACTTCTTATCGCCAGTGAGATGCTCTAACCATTAAGCTATACTGAGGCTCAGACGATTTGAACGTAGGATGAATATGTCGACAACCCACAACCTTCTGAATGCACGAATATGAATTTACATAAGTTATACTTGTACAAAGCAGTAAAAAGTCGTACACCCAACCAACTTGAACAAAACCTGCGTTCCCGTAATTAGTCTCAGAAGCTCAATGGTTAGAGCGTCTCATCGGTGATCAGAAAGTTGTGTGTGTTGCAAGAGAAACCCTCGGACTGGGGTATTAAGTTAAACAACATGTTTTAAATAAAAAAGGCATGCAAACCTGGAAATATATAGATTAACCTTTTAGCCATGTCAAAAGACGCTCGCCAATATACATACATGCCACGCATCGAAACAATTATTAATTTTAATAAATAATTCCGTATTATATTTAGGATATAATAAGATTTTCAATTTAATCGAAATATATTTTTAACTATAGCTGTGTGAGCAAGTATAAATCAAACAAAACTGCATTTTAAACATAAACAAGGTTTTTGTTACTTGTTTAATTATCAAACGGCTATAGATAAGAACTTCAGCTGGGTTTTTTTACACGCGTTTCATTGTTTTGCGTTCGGGGTTCGTTGAGATCTAGCTTTTGATCTTTGCTTTCAATCGCTGTTTAAGATCTCATCTTTAACGTATTTGTACTGTGGTTTTTACGGAGTAGACTAAACTAAAGATTTACTTTAGAATAAAATGGAATAACATTTTTAATTAGCGTGTTCGTCGTTGGTTTTGTTTAAATATATTGTCTTAATTGAAGAAGGGGGTTTAAATCATTTTTTTATGGATAGAAGGTTCGATTTTCAAACGCCTACCTATAGCCAACATGACAACAGGATTCTTTATGTCCGTTAAATTAATAGCACACAGTAGTACATCATCAGCATAACAACGTATCATAATTATGTATTACGTTTCCGGTGCACTGCATTAAATGTTGTTTGTATATAATTCTCAGTTACGTTTTTAAATTTTCTGATAGTACTCTTGTTTAATGAAGAGATGGATAATTTTCTCATGCATGAATGGATTATTTCATGCAAGGCCTGGCCAAACGCTTTCAACATTTCATTCAACATCGTTCAGCGTTGTTGAATTCAACCGTGATTCAACATGTTGAAAGCGTTTGGCCACCTTTGTTCAATTATGGAAAAAAATATTTTGTTGTTTAAGGAGCAGTGTGTCAAAAAAGAATATATTATATATGGTAAGCTAGTTGTTTTGGCAGAAAGCTTCGGTGGTCTGGCCGACTCAGATGATTTTAACGAAGATTGAATATGTATACAACCCACAACCTTCTGATCGCCAGTGGAATGCTCTATAACCATTGAGCCACTGAGACTCAGATGATTTGAACGTAGGTTGAATATGTGTACAACCCACAACCTGATCACCAGTGAGATGCTCTAACCATTGAGCTGCTGAGACTCAGATGATTTGAACGTAGATTGAATATGTGTGCAACCCACAATGTTCTGATCACCAGTGAGATGCTCTAACCATTGAGCTACTGAGACTCAAATGATTTGAACGTAGGTTGAATATGTGTACAACCCACAATGTTCTGATCGCAAGTGAGATGCTCTAACCATTGAGCTAGTGAGACTCAGATGATTTGAACGTAGGTTGAATATGTGTACAACCCACAATGTTCTGATCGCCAGTGAGATGCTCTAACCATTGAGCTATACTGAGACTCAGATGATTTGAACGTAGGTTGAATATGTGTACAACCCACAATGTTCTGATCGCCAGTGAGATGCTCTAACCATTGAGCTGCTGAGACTCAGATGATTTGAACGTAGATTGAATATGTGTACAACCCACAATGTTCTGACCGCCAGTGAGATGCTCTAACCATTGAGCTATACTGAGACTCAGATGATTTGAATTACGTAGATTGAATATGTGTACAACCCACAACCTTGTGATTGTCGGTGAAATGCTCTGACTATTGAGCTACTGAGACTCAGATGGTTTGACTGCAGATTAAGTTCGATGTGTGACATTAAAAACTGCTATGTGTAACTATGTCTATGATGATAAATGTAAATGTTATAGTAACTATATACATATTGTTAATCAGAAGCTTGGAGGTTCGAGTCCCGCATGAAAACTCAGAAATTTCTAACTTGAGCTCGAAAAACGTTTATACAAGTACAGAGCATGTTAGTCTATTTAAAACAAAGTCCAAAGCCACTCCCTTTTCTAATCTTTGTATACTATATGCAGTTTATATATCAACTTACAGTTAATCAGTGTGTTTGCTAAGACGGTTAGAAAACTATTTCAAAAATCAACAACCGCGCGAAAGAACCAACTTGGAATTAAAAACTGCGTGTAAAGCCTAAAGGCGAAGTAGTAAGGGACTCGACTCATGGGTCGATTAAACTCCGAAATCAAATAATCCTGGCGTAATTTCATTTCATTTTATTCTATTTTAGAATCATAGCCAAGGTTATATAAGTTTGAAAGAAACGTCGGATTGAATAGTTGAATAAAATATTGGATTGTCTTTCAATTTATAGTACATCCTCCTTGTTGTCCTAATCTAGGAATGCATTATATATAATATATATTCCGTTGGCTTCTCTTGGTGTTTTCTGGTGTATTTTAAATTTCAAATATTGTTTACGCAATTATCCGTAACAGCAATATATAGCCCACACAATTCATTCGTCATCTGCCGCACTCACAAAATTGATTGCTTTTCGGTTTGATGGATATATACGTATGCAACTCATCATTGATGGATAATGGTTAACTATATAGTACTATCTGAACTGTTGCTACTGCACGTTCAATAACTTCGTTTTGAAATTTTAAATATTATATCATAGTGTGTTGTGCTCATGGATTCAAGATTTTTAATTTGACTACAGGTGCAGGAACAATGCTTAACCCTTTATAACCCAAGACCTTCCCATATGCTGAATAAAATCGTCTGGCGTTAGCCAGAATAAAATTCGTAAAGTGGCCAATGGACTATGAAGGGTTAATATACTCAACATTTTTTGTTTCACTGCTAATCCAATCCGCCGTTTCCATGAGAAATACTTATAAGAGAGAACGTTTACCTATACAAAGGCCTTTCCCTGGTATTTTATATGATTCGCGCACACTGTATTGCTAAAAACTAGCTGAAATCTTTAGTGGAACAATGGAAGGTTCTCGAAAATAGAACGGGTCGAGTATATAATAATGGATATTTCAAGCTTTACGTTCCAGAGTTTCGGAAAAAGTATGTAAAGAGCTGTTTTCGTTGTCTTGTCTTCGAATTTTTTATGCCATAAAGACTATATTTAACATGCACTATGCTTCTAATATAGTTTTTTACGTTTATCGATATCCGCCCTTTGTCGTTTGGGCTACGAATGCCGGAGCTCTCCTCCACGTTTTTTCGCAGTAATTTCTTTATAGTTGCCTCGATTGGATACTTATAGTTCAAATTGTGACTTATTTATAATACTGCTAACCGTGAATACCTGATATATTTTAGAATGTAATACGAATTACGACCTTTAGCACTTTACTCAACGCTTTTTTTTTGCAGTGATTGCTTTAGTTGGAATGAGCAAGGACAACAATGATTGGTATAAACATCTTATTTTTATACAACCTATATATGAAAATAGAAATACTATCTTCCTCTCCACGCCTTTTTGGCAAGCAGTAAACGAGTTAGTAGGAATTGACTGTCCTCGAATGAACACGCAAATTGCGCCTCTTGCATGCATGCGTTTAATGCCGCTTCTATGATAAAATGATGCCCATGCAATGAATATAGTGTTTCAAAAATCAAAACCTACCTGTATTCTAGCTTCACTGATATTTATTTTAGCTGCAAGTTCTTCGCGCAAAGCGATGTCAGGATAGTGTTTCTTTTCAAAGACCTTCTCAAGTTCTTCCAATTGACTCTTCGTGAATGTTGTTCGGTTTCTTCGCTGTTTTCGACGGATGGCGGGATTGTCGTCGCCCAAACACGGCGACGTTTGGTAAGGACGATACAAAACTCTTGTTAAATGTTCTGAAGAAAAATAAAAGTGTAGACATTCGGTTAGGCTCAATAAATTAAAAAAAAAACAAGTGGTAGTTCTCTAATTTTGTGTCACAGAAAAAGTCGTTAATATACACAAAATTCGTTCCTAGAAAGGGTCTTAAGTTAAAAAATTCAAGAAAAATCAACAAAGAGAAACTTATCCAACTCCGTGTACGGTAAAACGCAGCGTTTTCAGTATTGTCTTAACGTCATTAGTTCTGCTCGAGAGCACACAAGACAAACGGGAAAAAAACTCTACGTTTCTTAAGGTAAGGTGGAAGTAGAAAACAGCTTTACGAAAGAGTAAAGTTATAAAAATGTTTAATACTTACGTGATGGTGGTACAGGATCAATGCTTAACATATCGCTTATATAATGAGGCTGTTGTTTAGACATTGTTAGTGAACTGAGGCTTGAAGAGAGCATTCTTGTGACTTGATGTAGACGCCCTTTTACGGATACTTTTTGAACTACTCGCGTTGGCTTTGCGCTTTTGATTGTTCCTTTGAGTGTCGAACTGCGAAATGAACCCCCGTTGTAGGAACGGAGTCTCTTATATAGAGCAAGACCCACGCTCCAACTCGGTCAGTGCAGGTGCATCTTCGTGCATGCAAAGTCGCCATGTCGATATGATTGTTACAGCATTTCACACTAGCCATCGACGGTAAGTAAGGACAATGACAATTTCATTAAAAACAAACGCATAGAGACGTTTTAGCTAATGACCTCGTCCAAACACCTGCCGTTTACAGCCCATTCGATGCGGTTAGATTTTTTTCTCCATTCAAGAAAAAAAGTCTTGGGGTTCGCATTAGAAAAGCGACGAACAAATATCAGAGAGTATACAGAGATAAGTGGGAAATTGTCGAAAATGTTCTTTATTGTTCGTGGTTTTGTGAACGTTGATTATCTGAAATTAGGGTTGCGTTAATGTGCGCATTCGTTGTAATTTGGCATTGTGTTGCTGTGGCTGTTCAGTTTAACTTGAATACCGCAAGCTATTTGCAAATAAACATTAGGAGTTGTTCATATAACTCAACTCATAGACAAGAACAAAACAAACATATTTTCCTCAAGTCTCTTTTTGTCGTTACGCGGCTATCATTTTCGTTGCCACTGAATGTGGCTCTTAAGTGTAGTATCTCGTCTATTTGTATGACGCAGTGGGATTGAAGAATAAATTTCGTTAAAACTCAAATATCCAAAGGGTATTTTTAAGAGATATTTAATAACTGAATTTTAGTTGATAGGCCACGAAATTTCGAGGAGAATTTAAAAAGAAATTATGGAGCTACGTAACCAGGAAATAAGCAATGAAGAATACCGAGCTTAAATAACAAAATTGTACACTGAAATAATATATATATGATATCGATTGTTTCAAAAAATTCTTTTTAGTAACTAAACTCTGTTTGTTTTCTTTCTTAAAGAGAAGTTTTTCGTGGTCATGTTGGGTTGTGAACATTATCCATATAACTAGAATTCAAGGCGATTTGAGTTTTTTCAGAAAAAGGCATCATTGATTGTTGATTATAAAATCATATATGACAATTAGCTCCGTGTCTTAATCTTTGTATAGGCAATGACAGATGTTTTCTTTAAGGCCCGACGGTCTATTTATATTAAATGTGTATTTTTATATGTATATTATTAAAGTTTGGGAGCAAAATTGAGCGTTATTAAACAAAAACATTTGTAACTAATACTCCATCACACTGCAAGCATCAGACTTGATATATCTATGTAAAAAAATATATTGAGTCGGTTTTCGGAGTGGAGAAAAAATATAGAAGAAAAGAGAAAAACATGAAATGTTACGAAAGAAAAATGGTATGTTAGCCAACATGTTTATACTGTCGTTTTGGAATCCAATTTTCTTTAAATGAAGAGAAAATTTGAAATTGATTAAGAAGAGTTTTGTTTTGAATATTTTATATATCTGTCGTTTGCATCTGTCGTAATATTTTAACCAATGGGAACAAAATATGCTAAGAAATACTAAAAAAATTTGCTAAGGAAACTGGTTATTCTGAATAAACTTTTTTACCAAGTACTAGATTATTAACACGGATATTGTAAGTGGAGCCTATAGTTCAAAAACTGATTAATTTGTGAGGAAAGCAAATAAAATTGTAATTATCGGTAGTTAGAAATAGGTCTTTGCTCTCGGTAAGTCATGGTTTTAAATTTCATCTGTTTTCAATTTAGTTTCAATGAAGAGAAAAACAAGCGAGTAATGACGCGCTTTAGCACATCCTGATTGGTAAAAATTTTAACTCAATCAACGTTGTGAAAAGAGTTGATGAATTTCGTTGATTAGTTTCATGCACCATCAGATATTTCAATAATGCTTAAAATGATTTGCGTTTGAGACCGGTGTTTTTCCTGTCTGACGGATCATTGCAATAACCCAACTTTAAACAATCATTAAGAAATTTTGATAACCCGCTGTGTCATCGACAGTATGACTCCGAAAAACTAAACGGTTTTACGCGTAACAACAACGTTAAAAAAAAACACAACACAGCAGCAACGGTGAAGTATCTTTATGAATCATACTCAAGTCGTAACCCCACTCAGGTCAAGTTTCTTCCGTCATGTTTTTTTTGTCACAAAGAGATTTCCCGAGTATGTTATGATATCATAGTCACACCCTTTTATAGTATATTGCATTTAAATAAGCGACGATATTGATGTGTATATTAAAAAATTTAAATGTATTCATTTACTTAGCAGTTTGATTACAAACTGATTCTCTTAAGCAAAATAAATCTAATAAAATGCAACAGAAGTTTGATGAACATTTGACTAACAACAAACAACTGGAGATTCAAGAGCGATAAAAATAATATGCGCCGCGTTCTTTTTCAAAATTTATAACTCCAATATGCGGTGTTTTATCATTTTAAATTTAACTACTAAAACACTGATTTTTTTCCCCTTCGTATATCCTCAGTTTTTTCTTTACAAGAAAAACGTTTCAGTTTTAATAAAACGCGAGTGTACGAACAAAGGTGACATTTTTTTCTGCTTATAAATGAGAAATTAATTGATATGAAAAGAATATAAGCAATGTCTATATTAGAGAGGCTGCCAAAATAAATGACCATTTTGGTGTGCTGACAATTAGAGACTGCAAGTTTTAAATTACAAATATAGGAATGATAGACGAAGCAATGCTATACATATGCAAGTTTTGTCAGTTTAAAACCGCGGCCATTAATTTTACGACCCTATATACAGCGAGCATCTATTTTAAATTAAATGATATTGTTATATAGGGCCATGAGCATTTCCATATTTTGTAAATGAAAGACGTTTAAACTTAATAATTATATGAAAAATTTGTTGCCCCAGCCGAGAATCGTACCCAAGGTCTCCAAATCAACGAAATAGTGTTTTCACCACTGGTATCTTCATATTTAAATTCGTTTTAAGCCTACAGTTGCTTTTTGTCTACGTATTAATTTTACTCTGACTAAGGTCAGACGATAGGGACTTTAAGATTCAGACAACGGACTACGGCTACGGTAGAAAGTTTAACAGTGGTATTAAATGGTGGTGTATTTATACATTCAAATTTTAAGATACATAATCGCACGGACTCGTTTTGTTCTTAAATTCTTGAAGAAAAACACTTGTTCAATCTATGTTAGTCGCGAGAGTAAGGTTAAGCTTCTCCAAGGCTTCTGTAATGACTCAGATGCTCAGGTTTCGCGTTGTCTTTACAACGTAAAAATGCCTTTTCTACGTTGTCAACTGAGTCACGACGACATAAAAAATACTCTTGGGACTGTCATTTACAAACGTTCTTTGTATATGACATATAATTCTAGTGTGCAAACACGTAGTCGTAGTCGCTGTGTTTTCTTAAAGTCCCTGATGAGGGGAGAGCTCCAAGTGTATTATATATATAGTGGAGTGCTGCATTACAGGCAGTGTTTTGGATAGAGCAAAGTAAGAAGGTGGTAAACTACCTTACATTTTGAGCAAGGAAATAGTGACATTTCACGTGGAGCCATTCATTAGAGTAAAATGAACTTGGGCTCTTTTCAGAGAGTCAGTATTTTGTTGCTAAAAATCTCGACCTTTTCAATTTGTATATGATACAGGAGTTGTGAGAAGCTCCCACACTATTTGAGAAAGTCGTTTCAGGGAAGTAGCCAGGATTTTGAAAGGGGGGAGCCGAAATCAAAATAAATTTTTAGGGGGATCCGGAGGCATGCTCCCCCAGGAAATTTTGAAATCGAGAGTCGCTGAAATGCCATTCCTGGCTTTTGGAAGAAGATTTTACTTACAGACACTAAAGGTTAAAAAACGTCATATAAAATACTCAAAACACGTAAACGTCACATAGATACTCAAAATGCATACACTCAGTAGATTCAATACACTGTTTACAATTTATTTCCTGACACAATGGCATATTTCATCAGTTTTGTAGTTACATGTCTGTTGCTTTATATCAAAAGGAGGGGAGCTGAGGCTCCCACGGCTCCCCCCTGGCTACGTCCCTGAGTCGTTTTATAAACTCTACTTTGTAAAAAGGAGATGTCTTCCAGCCACTAATTGAGGACTGACAGAGTTGCTTAAATATAGAAATTTCTGTCCGGAGTGCATCTCAATATAGTTCACTGGCCAGAGTGCTGATGCGTTTATTGATCGGAGACCTTGAGTTTAATTCTCAGCTGGGGCAGTGAGATATTTTTTCATATTATAATTTTTCCTACATATCTGATTCCACGAAGTGCCAGAGGTCTTAGAAGGAAAGATAACAGAAATTACTTTATGATAAAGACAGTTCAAATTAATAATTGAGATTTACTATTACTTTTTTTTTTGTGGGCGGCATTGAAACAAAAATTGCCTTTTCAAATGTCTTGGGTTATTGGTTAATCTATTGAATAGGCAACATATGTTTTTTACAACATTTTAATAGTTCCTTTTTATGCAAATTAGACGGAAAAGAACACAAAAAAGGTCGGATGGGTGCATATACTTTTAAAAAACAGGCAGAGTTGAAAAACAGACTTAGAAAAAGCTATTTTTGGGTTTTGTTTTTCTGATTTCTTACTGCATTTTACGATTGAAAATGTATAACATAATATTATTACTTTAGAAAGCTTTTAAACCTATATTTGAGCTATGTGTATTTTAAGTTGTTTAATAATGTCAGTACTAAATATACTGACACTGCTGTAAGACAACTGATTTATAAGATTATTAAGCTTTGACTGCGGTTATACACTTGATTTTTCCCTCGATGTCCCTCTCTGCTGGCTCTCTGTGGAGTATGACGTTGTAGCATGCAATGTTAACAGTGTTAATAAACAAACATATGAACATAATGGACGCATGGCTCCGGGATTGAACAGACGATTATTGATGTGCGCGTATGTGAGTGAGAAGTCCAATCTTTGAGACAAAGGTTCTGTGGCCATGCTTTCAGATCCACGCCAGACTTTGAAGGAGTGAAGATTGAGTGCTCGCAGCATGTCTTCCGAAGTGGAGCCTCAATGATCTAATTCTAAGCTCGTTTCCTTTCGAAATATTGACTAGCTTCAGTACTAGCTTCTAGGTGTGATAACAGCAGGCTTTAAGAGGTTTCGTTTTAGTAGGTCTGTATATATACCGGCTGCGCTGCTACGTATATACGACCAAGCAGGATCAATGTGGCCGTGAGCAGCGCAATCGACTATACGGTGTCGGAAGCGCGTGTATTGCCCAAAGGGCTGGCCTGCAACGTTCCATTTCGTTTCCAAGTCATTTCTGCTGTGATAAAAAGTTCACGAACCAGAGTCAGTTGCTCTCCTAACGCTTTTGAAGAGAAATTATTTAAATAATTATAGGGTTGGAGTCTTTTTTGAGAAATCTTAATTGCAGTCTGAGGCGAAATAAAACATTGTTTTCTTTCAATTAATGATGATAGTTAAAGGAACACAGGTTTTTTAAACGGGTTATATACAAAATGCACGATTTGAAAGGACTGAGTTAAATGAAAAACATCGTGCATATCTTTAATATGCCGAATGGGATGTCTTCTTCTATGCAGAATAGATTAAGGACTACAGTCACAAGTATAATTACTTGCAGAAATAGTGTATAATAAAGATATACTAAAATATAAATTCTTACGAATTGACTACGCTGTTATAAAAATCAATTTTTGTATGCAGTAACTTTTAATCTCTTTATAAACTTTAAAATTATAATAGCAATGACCGAAGTCTTACAAGAACTTTTCTAAAATAATGCATAGTTTTGATTCTAGAACTTTTAAAATTACTAGCTTTAGCGCAATTCCTACAATATTAACCTTTCTAGAATAGATATTCCAGATGTTAAAATTAATTTCTTTTACAGAAATTTCACAATAACTTTTCAAGATCTTACATTCTTACAATTAATTACTCTTACAAAATTCTCACAATAGCTTTTCCAGAACTTTTTAAATTAATAGCTATTGTAGAAGGCTTACAATGAATAATTTTTCATAAGTAATAACCGTTTCTAGAACGTACAATTAGTTGCTCTCACAAAAATCTCACAATAGTTTTCTAGAATTCTTAAAATTAAAAGCTGTTGTAAATGTTTTCGAATGAATATTGTAGGACAGTGAACTTGGGGGAGAACAATAAGGTGTTACTCCGAATGATGAACCACACCGCGGAACGATTTTTGTATTGGGGGGGCTGTTGACAAAAGGGACTCTTCTAGGGATGTCCAGGGGCATGGCCCCCCCGGAAATGTTTGAAATCTAGAGTCTCGGAAATGCCATTTCCTGCATTTTGGGGGAAGAATTTACAGAATTCTGAAGGTCAGAAAACTCTCAGAAGACAACACTTTGTTTGTTGCCATTAATAGATTAATATTTATATATAAGAGCAAACCAGAACAAACGCCCAACACAACATATTGTCAACAGTAACAGTACTCATTTCTGGTATGCTCCCAGACCCTTGCTTTGTATTGTTGATATAATGTTCAAGTGCAGACCGCTGCGTGTGCTAGAGTGACTGATTGAACAATTTTTCTGTCTATTGCAATAAAATACGTTTTGGATGCACAATATTAATTTACTTAGAAAAATTATTGAGGGGGCTAACGCCCACGCCGAGGAACTTGTACTCAGATTTACAAACTCAAAACAGCATTTTTGTACCAAAAAATTATTTTAGTTTACCCGCTTAAGGGAAGTTACTTCAGATAAGCAGGGGCCCACACAAGGACAGGAGCAAGGGGCCCACTGGGAAATTTCCCGGTGTCCCTGTAGGCCAGTCCGCGCCTGTGTTGTCTAGATATTGAAGAAACTAAGTCTGTTTCGAAATATCAAATAGCCTAAGTAGTACTATCATTCGACCTTCAGCTCCCAACTTGACCTGTAGCTCAGTTGCTAGAGCATCGGACTAGTAAACCGAAGGTCGTGGGTTCGAATCCCAGCCGGGCCAAGTAGAGTTTTCTCTACTTGTCCAGTATGGTTCGTCACTCCGAGTAACGCATTATTATATTGTAGATGTCTTACAATACATAATTTTAAAAAAGTAATAGATTTTCTAGAACTATTAAAATTAATAGCTATTGTAAAAGACGTTCAATACATAATTTTTCAAAAGTATAACGACTTTTCGAGAACGGCTAAGCCTGTGAACCTGTTATCCCTTTTCCGGTGCCCCAAATAATGATCCCGGACTCGCAGGCTAACCAGCTTAGTTGCAATTATCTATCATATCAGCATATTTTACAAAAATTGTGGAAAGTTTGTTTTTTTTCACGTAACTCGACGTTCTATGCAGACTAAAATGCTTACCGGCTTCAAGCTTCAAAAGTGATGTCCAAGCCATTTTTAGTTCAACCAAATTTATTTTGTGTTTTATAGTTTGCTGGACGCTTGCTTAGATTTACAGCTCAAACATATTAAGTAGACTGAACGGTGAGTTGATAAAAAATAATTTTGAGCAAACACTTCAGAAAATTAAAAAAGGTTAATACATCTGATGGAAGATTACAAACAACTCGATCACATTACCAGGTCAATCACACGGGGAGCACGGGTGGCGTGTGCTGTTAGGGCGCTGCCTCTCACCAATAGTTAAGCCCAGTCGGACGGGGTTAGTACTTGGATGGGTGACCGTTTGGGAATAACCCCGTCCTCCGCCAGCTTGGGACTTATGTGAGTAGAGTTTAGTTGGTCTCTCCTGTGCTCCGAGGGTTTTTCGCCGGGTTCTTCGATTTTCCTCCCTCCTTAAAATCAACACCTAGGTCTTAGTTGTCTACCCATAGGAGTTTGGTGTCAATTGGGACGAAAGTTCTGTTCCTCTCTCCTGCCACACGTTAAGTGGCAAATTTAATAAATTCAAATTCAAATCCAATGAACCTTTCGCTTTAGACTTTAAGAATCCATGTTTTAAAAATCGTGTCATGTACCTTATACTATAGTATTATATGGCTGAGCTTGTTTTCAGGTCATTACGCCAAACGGCGCACGCTGATTGGTTGCTGAGATGTCCGGAAAAAGCCGTAATGCTCTCGGCACTGTGAGAGGGCATTACGTCCTTTTTAATGGCCTGCAAGTTTTGGCGGGAAAATTACTGAGTTGATTTGAATGGAAAAAAAAGCGAATTAGATATATTCGTTGGAAAATTTTGAACAATAATACGTCCTGAAACATTAGTATTTCTTTTTATAAAAACTTCTTGTTTAAAAGCACGAAAAATAAAAGCCTAACAGGTGTAAACATGAAGCGAAACGAGCAAGCTCAAAGGTAAGAACTAAGGTGAACAGCGACATCTGATCAAGACAAACGTAGAACTAAAAACAGATAAGAAAACAAACCAAAAGCCATATAATAAACGGCTTATTAACCTCGTTTTCTCGGTCTGTACGGGAAAGTATTTGCCCTCGGTTTTATCGCACAAACCTCGCTCCTTCGTCGCTCGGTCTGTACGAAAACCTCAGGCAAATACTTTCCCGTACAGACCGAGAAAACGGGGTTAATAAGCCTTTATTAATTGTGGGTCCAATTTCCGTCTAGATTTCAGAGTTAACAACTAACAACAGCAAGAATTAAGCAAATCTTTGCATGTAATTATTGCTTTTATTGTTCAGAATCGTCTCCAATTTTTAATAAATTGTACAAATGACACAATGAATTGTGATCAATCGTAACAGCTGTTTTTCTAAACAGATGCACGGAGGAGTGTAATTAGTATTTTCTAGATTTCATCATGGTTAAAAACAATTGCAGTATATAAGATTAATTTGCCTTCCTGTTTTTCCCTGTGCAAACTTCCTGTGCAAATCTGATTATTATCTCATGGTCAGAGCATCATTTACGAATTAACACTGAAGTTGTTGTGTTTTCCAAGTGTATACTATCTTCAAAAGCAGTCCACCTCTCGGCCGTTATATACCTACCAATTGTACTATCCACATGTACATCTGAGAATTGGTACAGAGCTGTTAAAAAAAAACTTTTCAATCTTCCTCCAGATAGAATTTCAAGTCTTCAAAACACTGCTCAAAATTGCGAAAATTTTGGCTGTTGTGGCAAAAGTAAATAGCGTGATTTTTACCTTATCTTTTCAGCTTTGTTATGTGAGTAAGTTTTGCCGTATTTCTGCTGAGGACTGAGACAGCCACTGACTGCTGCTAACTACTCCGAAAAAGTACGAGGTCAACTCCAGAATGCTTCATACTAGTCATGTTAAGACGTCACAATTTAGGCAGTTTTAAATTTAAGGTCTTCGTATAGGTTTTCAGGGTCACTTCTGTAAAGCGCTCTCAATTCGTCAGAATTTATGCCACAAAAATAAAATAGATATCGTTAGAAAGCTATGAATTTGTAGAATACAATGGTGTCTTTGGTTTCGCGATAAACACAAACCGTTAACATTTGTGAATTATTAAATTAAAACCCAAGGGCTTCACTCGGGGCGACTTAAGAACAAAGCGTTTCATTTTGTTCAAAAAAACTTTTCGCAGTTCGATTCCGAGATAAATGTCCAGCAAAACGGTTATCTCGGAATCGAACTGCGAAACTTTTTTTTGAACAAAATTAAACGCTTTGTTCTTAGGTCGCCCCGAGTGAAGCCCTCGGGTTTCAAATAAAAAATTCCACAACTATTAACGGTTTGTGTTTATCGCGAAACCAAAGACACCATTGTATTCTACAAATTCATAGCGTTCTAACAATATCTATTTATTTTTGTGGCATAAATTCTGACGAATTGAGAGCGTTTTACAGAAATGACCCGCAAAACCTTAACGAAGACCTTAACCCCTTGACGAGTTACTAAAGGTACATGCGTGCTTAGGAGTCAGAGGGTCAGTAATAAGCTGTTCAAGTCTTCGGACATTCGATGCCAAGTGCATGGTCGTGTTGGTCGGCCTAATACTGAAAGCCCTTTAGAAAGATAATGTGCATATATATATATATATATATATATATATATATATATATATATATATATATATATATATATATATATATATATATATATATATATATATATATATATATATATATATGATATATATGATATATATATATATATATATATATATATATATATATATATATATATATATATGTTCTAAGGATTTTAGGTGAAGGAAAATTCGAGTGTAGAATATATATTAGAATACGCTATGTAATCGAGTGAAATGCACAATATTACTTATAATATACCCAATTCTCTCCTGGCATTACCACCTTATTATATATACAGAACTCGCGATCGAGCTCTCGGCAACGCCCTCCGTGGCTAGTGGTCAGAGCATTACACTAGAATCGCAAGGTCGTGGGTTCAATTCCTGCCGGAAGGCCTGTGTAGTTGCATTTTTCGCAACTGGTCCCGGTTTGGCCTTAAAATGTATGTATTCTGCACTCGAATTTTCCTTCACTAAAGATCCCTAGAGCATATATATATAAATAATATATATATATATATATATATATATATATATATATATATATATATATATATATATATATATATATATATATATATGCGACTTCGTGGAGATGACCTTACGACAGCTTGGAAGACTAACTTTGTTAATTTTAAATCATCGTGCATGCACGGAAAAAAATAAGAAGATTTTAGCCAATACGTGATGTAAACTGGCTCCAGTCATACACCGCTATTAGTGTGAAAAACTAGAATACTGTGCAGGCAGTGTTTTTAAATAGAGCAAAAGATGATAAAGTGCTGAGATTAGTTTTGATAACGAAATACTGACGTTTCAAGCAGAGTCCTTCATCAGAGTAAAATGGAGAGTGCTGTGTAGGCAGTGTTTTAGATAGAGCAAAGTGAAAAGATGGTAAACTGCCGAGAATAGTTTTGATAACGAAATACTGACGTTTCAAGCAGAGTCCTTCATCAGAGTAAAAACAAGAGTGTTGTGTAGGTAGTGTTTTAGATAGAGCAAAGTGAAAAGATGCCGTAAACTGCTGAGAATAGTTTTGATAACGAAATACTGACGTTTCAAGCAGAGTCCTTCATCAGAGTAAAAACAAGAGTGTTGTGTAGGTAGTGTTTTAGATAGAGCAAAGTGAAAAGATGCCGTAAACTGCTGAGAATAGTTTTGATAACGAAATACTGACGTTTAAAGCAGAGCCTTTCATCAGAGTAAAAAGTAGAGTGCTGTGTAAGCAGTGTTTTAGACAGAGCAAAGTGAAAAGATGGTAAACTGCTGAGAATAGTTTTGATAACGAAATACTGACGTTTCAAGAAGAGTCCTTCATCAGAGTAAAAACTAGAGTGCTGTGTAGGCAGTGTTTTAGATAAAGCAAAGTGAAAAGATGGTAAACTGCTGAGAATAGTTTTGATAACGAAATACTGACGTTTAAAGCAGAGCCCTTCGTCAGAGTAAAAAGTAGAGTGTTGTGTAGGCAGTGTTTTAGATAGAGCAAAGTGAAAAGATGGTAAACTGTCGAGAATAGTTTTGATAACGAAATTCTGACGTTTTGAGCAGAGCCCTTCATCGGAGTAAAGTTCTGATATACGGCAAGTGTTTCAGTTCGACACAATGTTTAAGAAATCCCGGTGGACTTGCAAGCCAACAAAGCCAATATCATATAGTTTGTTTTCTTGGTGCTAATGACAGAGTAAAGTGTTAAGTATTTTGTTAATTGTGTACTGTTCACGCTGGTGGCGTCCTTGAACATGCCCCTTCTTTTGATTGCCTCGTTAGAACCTCATTAGTGTAATTGCGTTAAAACAATAAAACGCCGGATAATGCCCGATTTGTATTTGCTTGAGAAGACCTGAGTAAATCTTTGTAGTTCTATACTTCACTGATTATAAGATAATTCAAGTGAAAAGAGCACGTAATATGACATCCGTTAGATAGGAATCGTTCAGTTCCCACTGGTCAGTTGAAAAATCAGTCTAAAACTGTTTACATGGTACCGTTTACATGGTACCGTACTAATTCGAGACCGGTCCTGAATTCGTCCTATTTCGCCGTGTAAACAGGCGGAAGCGTACTAATTCGAGACCGGTCTTGAATTCGTCCTATTTCGCCGTGTAAACAGGCAGAACCGTACTAATTCGAGACCGGTCTTGAATTCGTCCTATTTCGCCGTGTAAACAGGCGGAAGCGTACTAATTCGAGACCGGTCTTGAATTCGTCCTATTTCGCCGTGTAAACAAGCGGAACCGTACTAATACGAAACCGGTCTCGAATTCGTCCTATTTCGCCGTGTAATCAGGCGGAACCGTACTAATTCGAAACCGGTCTCGAATTCGTCCTATTTCGCCGTGTAAACAGGCGGAACCGTACTAATTCGAGACCGGTCTCGAATTCGTCCGACACTGTGTAAACGTGGAAGGCGGGCAGGATGCTATATTTTCCCTTTATTGATCTCATTTCGTTTATATGAAGAAGGTGTTTGCCATTGGCTATATGTAAAACCAGGACCCGGGACCCGGACCGGGGACCCGAGGACCCATGTAAAACCAGGACCCACACCAAATTGGACGGGGGGTTAAGAAAATATTATATTTGGTGGCGGGGGTGTGATATTTTATTGTACAATGTACAAATAGTTGTAATAAGAAACTTAGCTTATGTCAGTGAATTGAATAATCCCAACTAATCTGCTGCGTTATTGATCTAAGAGCGGTTTGAGCGGCCATAAATACGCTGGTTAAGCCATGTTTTTTTATCCTTAGTTATGGTGTTTACTCGATTCCAAGGAGTTTCTCAATGTTTTTATCTCAAATACATCGTGTGGCATATACGGTCCCCCTAAACAAAACACAATAAACTGACGAAATGACGTAGCTTGTTTGTGCGGTTTGCAGAATTTGGATATTCTGTATACGTGACAACAACCAAAGAAGCCCAAAGCAAAAACTTTGCACTTTAATAGTATTTGTTAACCATTGCTGCCGAGAGTAGACTGGCTTACAATAAAATATCATCCCCCGTCACAAAATATAATATTTTCTTAAACCCCCGTCCAGTTTGACATGGGTCCTTGTTTTACATGGGTCATCGGGTCCCCGGTCTGGGTCCCGGGTCCTGTTTTTACATATAGCCGTTTACCATTGTCCCCTCCCGCCTTACCGGGATTCCCAACTTGACAGGGACAATTTTCGCCATATAAATGCTCTGTCCCGCCCAATCGGGACGATTATGACGGATATACCGTTTGGAGTATTTATTTTGATTCTTAAGCTATTTATTCGATACAAATGAGTGATAACGGCTAGTAGGAGGACTGCGACTCTTTATAATACGTCAAATTATATTTATTTCTTTGTTATTCTATCATTAATATTTGAAGATGAAAACTGAATTAACCGGCAAATGTTATCAGTCTTCGTATTACTAGTTAGTTCAGGATATTACAATGCTGTTAAGTCACCCTAAATCAAACCTAAACACGTTCAGATACTCACTGAGTCAGCCAGAACTTCTGAACTTTCCTACCAAGTATCAACAACGAACACTGTACGCCGGAGAGCACTGTATACAATTTGAAATAAACCTACCTGACAGGTTTTTCTCTCTTTAATGTCCTTCCCAAGCACAACTGTCGTCGAAACTGAAGCATTACATTCCTGTTTAAACCAAACTGTAAAGGCGAAGCAACTTCTAAACAACAAAAACCAGCCTTGGCTTCGTATGGTTTCGTCGTCTTCCCTTTAAATTATCCGCCATTTTGAATTGCTAATTATTTCCCGCGCTTTCCCATTGATGTTCTCATATGCCGCCGATGGTCGCCGATGGTCGGCGATTTGTGATTTAGATGCATGTTAAAACGAGAAGTGCAGCAGCATGTTAAGTAATAAAGAACAATGCAGAAAAGCAGGGGGCCATCCATTTAGTAGGTACGCAAAATTTCGGCATTTTTTACCCCCTCCCCCCCCCCCCCTTTGTACGCTCAGGTAACTTTTTTTTCCTCCCCGCCCCTTCTGCGTCCTTGAGCCCCCCCCCCCCCCCCCATTCCATGATCTTTAATTTTTCACGTAGTTTCAAAATCTTATAACAGTAACCGTGTTGTAGGCGATCAACCGTATCATCATAGAACAAGAATTTGGTCATTTTTTCTTAATTTTCTTAAATCCTGTAATTCAACATGCGCAAAATTGCAAAGTAACGGTAAAAGTTAAATACTAAAACGCGGTCAGCGGCAGTGTACGCCTTCCCGACTCACTACTTCAAGTTAGTCAATCTTCAAGTTCAGTGCATTTTGATATTAGCCTATACGCATCTCTGTGAAGTTAATTAATTGATTCTTTATTCAGGTAAACCAGTACACTTTTCATAATCAAGTTTATTTTAGTCCATAAAAATTATTTTTTGCGTACGTACGAAATAACGGTTTAGCACCCCTCCCCTTTGTACGCTAATGTATGAGATATCCATACCCCCTCCCCCCCTCCCTGTGCGTACGTACTAAATGGATGGCCCCCAGCGCTTTTATTCTTTTACTTAACATGCATCTAAATCATGGGTCGGCGACGATCGGCGACGATCGGCGACATATGAGAACCAGGCTTAAATTTGCATAAATTAACATATCTACAACTCTTCTGGCTTTCAAATCACGAGAAATTGTGAAGTCTTTTTTATTTTATTTAATATAAGTGTTAAAACACTCGGAATACAAAAGATTTGAGACAAAATATGACAGTTTATTTGTACCTTAAGTTTGTACATTTGTGCTTCAAAAAACAAAAGTTATATAACTGGAATAAGATCCAAGTTGTTCATAAATGTGCACGCAACATGGTGTGTTGCCACTGCTTCGTTCATTAGTTACAATTCATTACTAATATAGTTACTTAGATCGACGACTAGTGACTGCATATCATTTAGTACAATACATAGACTATATATATTAATAGACTCGAAGTATTTTAAGCTACGTTTTATTCACAAATGAGCGTTTCGAAATCCATCTCGACGCAATATCTTTCCACATCAGTTTAAACCTCGCCTTGAAAGCTTCCTTATACGTTGGGTAATCCTAAAAACGTAAAATTGTTCATTTTATTCTCCGGCGAGTGACAGTGTGTAATTGAAATTTATTTTCTGTATCTGCACATCCATCTGTCTGTTTATACCTAACTGTGTCTTTTCTTCCCCGCCTAGCAATATACTTACTATGTCTGTCTGTCTGTCTGTCTGTCTGTCTGTCCGTCTGTCCGTCTGTCCGTCTGTCCGTCTGTCCGTCTGTCCGTCTGTCCGTCTGTCCGTCTGTCCGTCTGTCCGTCTGTCCGTCTGTCCGTCTGTCCGTCTGTCCGTCTGTCCGTCTGTCCGTCTGTCCGTCTGTCCGTCTGTCCGTCTGTCCGTCTGTCCGTCTGTCCGTCTGTCCGTCTGTCCGTCTGTCCGTCTGTCCGTCTGTCCGTCTGTCCGTCTGTCCGTCTGTCCGTCTGTCCGTCTGTCCGTCTGTCCGTCTGTCCGTCTGTCCGTCTGTCCGTCTGTCCGTCTGTCCGTCTGTCCGTCTGTCCGTCTGTCCGTCTGTCCGTCTGTCCGTCTGTCCGTCTGTCCGTCTGTCCGTCTGTCCGTCTGTCCGTCTGTCCGTCTGTCCGTCTGTCCGTCTGTCCGTCTGTCCGTCTGTCCGTCTGTCCGTCTGTCCGTCTGTCCGTCTGTCCGTCTGTCCGTCTGTCCGTCTGTCCGTCTGTCCGTCTGTCCGTCTGTCCGTCTGTCCGTCTGTCCGTCTGTCCGTCTGTCCGTCTGTCCGTCTGTCCGTCTGTCCGTCTGTCCGTCTGTCCGTCTGTCCGTCTGTCCGTCTGTCCGTCTGTCCGTCTGTCCGTCTGTCCGTCTGTCCGTCTGTCCGTCTGTCCGTCTGTCCGTCTGTCCGTCTGTCCGTCTGTCCGTCTGTCCGTCTGTCCGTCTGTCCGTCTGTCCGTCTGTCCGTCTGTCCGTCTGTCCGTCTGTCCGTCTGTCCGTCTGTCCGTCTGTCCGTCTGTCCGTCTGTCCGTCTGTCCGTCTGTCCGTCTGTCCGTCTGTCCGTCTGTCCGTCTGTCCGTCTGTCCGTCTGTCCGTCTGTCCGTCTGTCCGTCTGTCCGTCTGTCCGTCTGTCCGTCTGTCCGTCTGTCCGTCTGTCCGTCTGTCCGTCTGTCCGTCTGTCCGTCTGTCCGTCTGTCCGTCTGTCCGTCTGTCCGTCTGTCCGTCTGTCCGTCTGTCTGTCTGTCTGTCTGTCTGTCCGTCCGTCCGTCCGTCCGTCCGTCCGTCCGTCCGTCCGTCCGCCCGCCCGCCCGCCCGTCCGTCCGTCCGTCCGTCCGTCCGTCCGTCCGTCCGTCCGTCTGTCTGTCTGTCTGTCTGTCTGTCTGTCTTGTCTGTCTGTCTTGTCTGCCTGTCTTGTCTGCCTGTCTTGTCTGCCTGTCTTGTCTGTCTGTCCGCATGTCCGCCTGTCCGCCTGTCCGCCTGTCCGCCTGTCCGCCTGTCCGCCTGTCCGCCTGTCCGCCTGTCCGCCTGTCCGCCTGTCCGCCTGTCCGCCTGTCCGCCTGTCCGCCTGTCCGCCTGCCTGTCTGTCTGTCTGTCTGTCTGTCCGTCCGTCCGTCCGTCCATCCGTCCGTCCGTCCGTCCGCCCGTCCGCCCGTCCGTCCGTCCGTCCGTCCGTCCGTCCGTCCGTCCGTCCGTCCGTCCGTCCGTCCGTCCGTCCGTCTGTCTGTCAGTCTCCATCTTTCTATTTTATCTAACAGTCTTCCCTAACTAAATCACTTACACAGTCTTCTTTCTTCGCCAGTTTTCGAATGAAGTAGAACCACTCAAAGACCAACGCAATAAACCCCAGTACAACACCACCAGCTACCAAATAATAAACGCCGATGACATCCGCCAGATCGACTATGACGCGCTTTGAACTAGTCGTCGACGTTACGCCACAAGTCCCTTTCTGAACAAACCACTCTGACTTCAACTTATCGAGATAACTATTTTCACGAAGTTTCAATATCTCGTTCGATATAGCATCTTTATACGGTGAGTTTAGTGGCAAACCAATGCCATAACCCATTGGAGAGAATAAGTCGTTTAACATAAACGTATTACACGGATCTTGATTAATAACATACTCCAATACAGCGGAATCCCAAATAAACGCAAAATCTCCATCCTGTACTTTTTCAAAACCTTCAGATGATGACTCCTTCATAAAAACAAACATTGTTTAATATTTAAATGTTCAGCTGATAATTGTTTGTTGTTTGTTTGTTTGTTTGTTTGTTTGTTTGTTTGTTTGTTTGTTTGTTTGTTTGTTTGTTTGTTTGTTTGTTTGTTTGTTTGTTTGTTTGTTTGTTTGTTTGTTTGTTTGTTTGTTTGTTTGTTTGTTTGTTTGTTTGTTTGTTTGTTTGTTTGTTTGTTTGTTTGTTTGTTTGTTTGTTTGTTTGTTTGTTTGTTTGTTTGTTTGTTTGTTTGTTTGTTTGTTTGTTTGTTTGTTTGTTTGTTTGTTTGTTTGTTTGTTTGTTTGTTTGTTTGTTTGTTTGTTTGTTTGTTTGTTTGTTTGTTTGTTTGTTTGTTTGTTTGTTTGTTTGTTTGTTTGTTTGTTTGTTT
>OZ036014.1:3974127-4031627 GCA_964035015.1 Corallium rubrum
TGTTCATTAAAATCCAACCAAAGGACAGTTTAAACTCGGTTACCCAGACCCAGTTTATGTCTTCTGGGTCGTTGTTCTTTATTACTCAATAAAATTAAATGACTCGGTATTTTGATAATATAAAAGGCTATTAAAAAGTCAATTTAAAACTCAGTTTTGTTTGAATTTGAGAGAGAGAGAGGTGGAGAGAGAGAGAGGTGGAGAGAGGGAGAGGTGGAGAGAGTGAGAGAGAGAGGTGGAGACAAAACGTTGCTATGTCAAAGCTATGTTATAAATAATATATATATATATATTTAGCATATACCTCGCAGGTGAATAGTGCTTTTCGCGAAATCTGATTGGCTCCTCTAGCTCGGGATATCCTGCACTATTCACCTGCGGGCAAAACAAGATGGCGGCCAGTTTTGCTTTGTTTACCGAGGCAGGAGGTTTTGTTGATAAACAAGGGTGATGTAGTAGAATAACGAGAAAAGTTAACAAAATTAAGTAGAAGAGTGTCCACAGGTATGTTTCTTTACAATTTTCTAGCCATTAATATATTCAAAAGCTGTAAAAACTTTTTTGTCGACAAATAATCGAATACGCCGAGTTGCTAGCGGCCGACGGCGATGGCCGTGTCTTGTTTATACTCTTGTATAAAAATACCAAAAATATATAATAATGTTAAACTTGTTATTTCATTTATGAGGTATATGCTAAAACAATTATTCACCTCAGTGTCGGTGAATAGTGTGGATATTCACCTCGCCGAAGCGGCTCGGTGAATATCCAGCATTGTTATATACCAAAGACTTTCGTTTGCCAAAGATGAAATCCTATTGGTCAAATCATGGTCACGTGTTGTTCAACAAACTCAATGTTTCTTTCTGCCGAGGGAAACATTGCACTGTTTCCCTCTGACGTCAACAATGAAGAAGGAAACAGTGCAATGTTTCCCGCTGACGTCAGCTTTAATCATGCGTTGTTCACGTGAATACGCAATGATTATTGCATCAGATTCAGAACTTTGGACTTTTCGGAACATTTTGAAAACAAGAGCTTGTTTCGGAGCTTGTTTGGTACGAAATAGTCCATTTTCCAAAAGAAAGAATATCTATACATATCTTAAAAGAAGGCTGAAGAAAACCTGGATAAATTTAAAGCTGTTCTTTGTACTTGTTGAGTCTGGTGTATTTGTTTAGTTGAATTGAAATACGAAGACAAAGTCAAAGTGTTTTGGTAAGTCTTTTTGCCTTTTGCAAGTTTCGAGTCAGTTTGGTGTTTTGTATTTTAAAAGTCTTTGGTATATAACAAAACGCTTGTTGACTTTTGCCTCGGGAAACATCGAGTTTTACGGTCCCTCAGGCTTCAATGTCACCCTCGGGCTAAAGCCCTCGGGTGACATTGAAGCCTTCGGGTCCGTAAAACTCGATGTTTCCCTCGGCGCCAGTCAACAAGTGTATACTATTCACCTCCACTTCGGTGAATAATTGTTAAATATATATATATATATGGAGAGAGAGAGAGAGAGAGAGAGAGAGAGAGAGAGAGAGAGAGAGAGAGAGAGAGAGAGAGAGAGAGAGAGAGAGAGAGAGAGAGAGAGAGAGAAGTAGTATCTTACCCCACTTGCAAGTTCATTGACCATACCATTCCATTCCTGAGTCTCAGAATCTTTTCCACCAAATTTATCATCATAAGATGCATGAAGAACATAATTAAATTCCAATTCTTTTGCAATCTGTTTTAACATATCTATGCAATATCCTTCCCATACATCATTGCCAGTGTAGTTTCCTAACTTCTTCATTGTAAACGGTGGTTCCTGGCGTGAGAAAACAAGGCGCGAAATCAGTATCAGTCATTCACTGCAAAATTTCTCCGTTTTTTCGGTAAATATTGAAGACTTGTATATAACGAGTGTATATAAGGACTGTACAGGATGAAAGTATTTGCCTGAGGTTTTCGTACAGATCTAGACCATGATAGAACGATGTTTAAATTTTAAAATATCCCGAAGGCAAATACTTTCCTACGCAAAAGGAACTAACGAGGTTAATGAAGAATTTATTATATTTAAACTTCGTTTTCTTATCGTTTTTTTTCTGTTTATTTGCCTAAAGATGAAAAACTTTCGAAAAGGTAACACTAAAGTTCAAAGACGTCTTGTTGTTCAAAATGTTCCAACAAACACACTTAATCCTTGTTATTTTCATTCAAATCAACTCCGAAAATTTCCCGCCAAAAGAACACGTATTTATTGGCTCGGGAGCAAAGACTCAGCGTGTTGCTGATAGCCTAAAAACAAGTTCAACTATATAATTACTTTGTTTTTAGCTTCCTTGGGGGCTTCCTTACCGTAATTGTCACAATTCTAAAAGTTTTATTCCTTAACGAAAAAGCTGAGGTCTGCGGCGACACTGAAGTGTCTCCTAGCCACACAATATCCGACGCATTCATTGACAAACCACTGGACCTATCCCAGTAGCCAACCTACAAGATAAATATTTGATGAAAACAGTAATATATTTCAAGGTGGAGAGCACAGGTGAAACAGAGAAGAAAGCAAGGAACCGGATAAGCGCAGGGTGGGCAAGATGGAAGGAGGTCAGCAGTGTAGTACGCGATAGAAAAATGCCATTGAAGCTGAGGGTGAAGATCTACACGGCAGTGGTGAGACCTGTATTGCTGTATGGTGCAGAGAACTGGGCAATGAGAAGGAGTGAAGAAAAACAGCTGGAAAGGACGGAGATGAGAATGCTGAGATGGCTGATGGGAGTATCTTTAAGAGAGAGAAGGAGGAACGAAGATATCAGAGCAGAAGCTGGAGTGGTGTCGATGGCGGAGAAAGTGAGAGAGGCTCGCCTGAGATGGTATGGCCACATACTCAGGATGAAAGTAGACAACCCGGTGAGAATGGCGCTGGAAAGACAGGTGGAGGGAAAGAGATCGAGAGGGAGACAGAGAGGTGAGAATGGCGCTGGAAAAACAGGTGGAGGGAAAGAGATCGAGAGGGAGACAGAGAATTAGATGGAGAGATGAGTGGAAAGAGACATGAGACAGTTGGGCTTGGAGAAGGAAGATGCAGAAGACAGAAGACGTTGGTGACAACATATAAGAGCGGCCGACCCCACTAGGAATTAAGGCGGAGAAGAAGAAGAAGAAGAAGAAGAAGAAGAAGAAGAAGAAGAAGAAGAAGAAGAAGAAGAAGAAGAAGAAGAAGAAGAAGAAGAAGAAGAAGAAGAAGAAGAAGAAGAAGAAGAAGAAGAAGAAGTAATAGATTTCAATTTAAAACAAACTAACAATAAAAGGATAATTCTATAATGTACTGTATGTTTATAAAGTGCAAATGAAACGAAAATTAAGTCTGTCTTATTTGAAAGAACACTTAAAATGATAGAGTAACATCTTTTGCAGTTTTTCGTTTCCTTGCTTCGTTCTTGATATGTTTGAGTTTGTGTGACATGCAAATTAAACATTTTGACGTCATGACGTGCATAATGAGTTATCGAAAAAAGTTATATATCTTTGATATTGTCAAATATAATTACCTGAAAATCTACATGTTTAGTGTTCTGGGCGAAACACACCCACATGCTTCCTTTGAATTAGTTTGGTTTGATAATAGCAAAGCTATATAACTTTTTTCGATAACTCATTATGCACGTCATGACTTCAAAATGTTTAATTTGCATATCAAACAAACTGGAATATCTCAAGAACGAAGCAAGGAAACGAAAAACTGGAAAAGATGTTACTCTATCATTTTAAGTGTTCTTTCAAATAAGACTGACTTAATTTTCGTTTCATTTGCACTTTAAGTTATACAACTAATTTGGGAACAAAAATGTAACAGCGTTTAGTTTCAGTTACCTTTTCAAATCCCGTATTTTGAAGGTTGACAAAATCATACGCCTCATAGAGGACACTACTTTGGTTATTAAACTGAATAGGATGAAGCTGGCCAGTTAACTGAACCTAATATAAAAAAGAAAATTAATAAACTCACTCCTGTCTGAGAGCTTCTCTGGAAGTGGATAAAGCGTTAAAATATATTAAAAACAAATTTGGACATTTTTAGAAAGATTACTCAAATATGAAAAAAACGTACATGTTTTATTTTCTCTAACAAAATCTTGCCATCATTCCATTGGTTGACCTTATTTTGCTGACACTGCACACAAGAGACAGTTGGGGGAGTTAAAGCGCCTCCATCCAATGCTATGCTGTGTAAAGCACTCGCTATTACCCAAACTGCATCGTAAACTTTGTAAAAGAAAACCTTTATTAAAAAGGAAAACACATAATTTGAAATTCTTATCATATTAATTTGTTCTAATGCTTACTTTGCGAAACAAAACAAAACGAGATTGTACTTTGCGAAATCATGCAGGTACTTTGCAAAATGGTACTTTACGAAATGCCTTGTTCTATCCTACATGGTTTAACTGGTTTAAATTTTAAAAAAGCCCAATTATTTCCTCACACTGATAGGAAACTTCCCTCCGTTGGCCATCCATTTTGCTTCAAAATTTGCTTTGTTTTTGACTCGTGCAGATGAAGGCACTATACCCAGAATGCCTCGCAAGTGTGCTGGAGTTCCAAGAGTAACGTTATAAAGATTGGCCTGGAACGAATAAATCATTTTTTAAAATCAAACTCTCATTAAACCTTCACTTATCACATTTACATTCCACACGCGAACACTCTCACTATCATAACCACTACATCCTCTTTTCCACCTTCACTGCCACCCTTCACTGCCACTCTCACTTCCACCCTTCACTGCCACCCTTCACTGCCACTCTCACTTCCACCCTTCACTGCCTCCCTTCACTGCCACTCTCACTTCCACCCTTCACTGCCACCCTTCACTGTCACTATCACTTCCACCCTCGCTGCCACACCCTCATTCCCACATACGTACTCCCACCTACACCCTCACTTGCACACACACGGCCACACTCTCATTTCCACCTTCACTCCTATCCCTATTCCAACACCCTCACTCCCACCTACACCCTCACTTCCATACACACTACAAAAACCTCATTGCCACCTTCACGCCCACCCTCGCTGCCACACCCTATTCCAATACGCACTCCCACCCCTATTCCAATACCATCACTCCCATCTACACCCCCACTTCCACACACACACACACTGCCACACCCTCATTTCCACCTTCACTTCCACACCTATTCCAACACCCTCACTTCTATCTACACCCTCACTTCCACACACACTACAAAAAACTCATTCCCACCTTCACTCCCACACACACACTCCCACACCCTCATTCTCACATACGCACTCCCACCTCTATGCCAACACCCTCACTCCCACCTACACCCTCACTTCCACACACACTACAAAAAACTCATTCCCACCTTCACTCCCACACACACTCCCACACCCTCATTCTCACATACGCACTTCCGCCTCTATTCCAACACCCTCACTCCCACACACACTCCCACACTCTCATTCTCACATACGCACTTCCGCCTCTATTCCAACACCCTCACTCCCACACACACTCCCACACTCTCATTCTCACATACGCACTTCCGCCTCTATTCCAACACCCTCACTCCCACACACACCCTCACTTCCACGCACACTGCCACACCCTCATTCTCACATACGCACTCCCACCTCTATTCCAACACCCTCACTCCCACCTACACCCTCACTCCCACACACACTACCACACCCTCACTCCCACCTACACCCTCACTCCCACTCCCACACACACTACCACACCCTCATTCCCACCTTCACTCCCACCCTCCCTGCCACACCCCATTCCAATACGCACTCCCACCTCTGTTCCAACACCCTCACTCCCACCTACACCCTCACTTATACGCACACTGCCACACCCTCATTCTCACATACGCACTCCCACCTCTATTCCAACACCCTCATTCCCACCTACACTCTCACTTCCATACACACTGCCACACCCCATTCCGATACGCACTCCCACCTCTATTCCAACACCCTCACTCCCAATTACACCCTCACTCCCACACACACTGCCACACCCTTATTCTCACATACGCACTCCCACCTCTATTCCAACACCCGCACTCCTACCTACACCCTCACTTCCACACACACCCTCATCCCCACCTTCATTCCTACTTTCACCCCATACCCTCACTCCTCTCAACATTACAAGTTACAAGTTACACGCCACCAATACCTCGGTTGCTATGGCATCGCTTACAATCCACACCCAGCCTTTCTCCATCATTCCCAACGAGGAAGCAATATCCAATACACGCTTTGAATACTTTCCGGGACAATTGAGGATAACTAAACGGACAACTTGGGATCGGAGGGACAACAGGGGACTATTGAAATCAATAAGTAATGGATCGTCGAGTGCTGGAAATGATTCGCTTTTTACAATTGATATTTTTCTTTCGAAAAAAGATTGACAAAGATACTTAAATGACACAGCACCTAATAAGAATTAATTAATTAATCAATTAAAAAACCTTAATTGTGTAATTTTTGACAATATGACGTCACCATGCATCAAAAATACCGCTGTATATCAATCGTGAGCCAGCGTGCAAATTCAAAATGGCTGCATATTTACCGTAGTCATCACTTGACGTCAGCATTACTGCTTTACCCCACTTGAAGTACTTCATGAGATCCATAATGGCCACGCTCTGACTATCACCAGAGGAACTGGTGCGGACTAGAAACGGGTATTGTTGATGACCAGTAAAAAGCGTTGGGTCGGTGGCCGCGTAAGAAACCTGGGGCAGACCAACGCCTGAACATATGTAATTAGTTGCCTTGACAACAGTTGACCGTGGTGGACCAACGACAGCGAGCACGCCTTTGTCGAGTTGTTCGCATACTGTGAAAGAAGAAAATACAGTTTTATAACGCTTTATAAATGAATGTTTATAGACCGCTTTCATAATGGCCACCACTTTAAATATTCTTTTATGTGCATCTAAATAAGCCTTCCTAGCCTCGTTATAAAGCAAAGATTCTTTTGAATTGCAGACACACAAACGACGCTAGAAAGGCTTATTAAGATGCACATAAAAGAATATTCAAATTAGTTACTATTATGAAAGTGGTCTATATGATCCAAAAAATTCATTGATAATTCATGAGGAAAACACAAAGGAAATCAGTACCATGTCCGTGGTTTTATACCTGACAAAATTTATTGACATGGGGAAGAATACTAAAGGGATAGAACTTTATATAAAGAATACTAACAAACATAGAATTTTTTCGAAAATTGTCATCCCAATAGGCGAATTCAGAGAATTGCGCGCGCATCATTTTGCAACGGAATTGGAGAGCTCTTGACGGGCTCAACACAAAGGAGGCAATGGCAAACAGACTTGCTTTGAGTGGAGCTTGCCATTTTTTTTGAAAAATTAGCAATTGAATGAAATTAAGCAAAAACAACCAATAACAGAACTTTAACACTTTGAAGCCTGACGACGAGTCTTAAGTATTTTATTCTGGCTAACGCCAGACGATTTTATTCAGCACGGGGAGAGGTCCAGGCCTCAAAGTGCTAAAGTAAACATTACATAAAACTTGATATATAGAAAATATGTTCAATTCTTTTCAAAGTTGATAACATTCTTACCACTGTTAACACTTTGTTCAGTATTCAAAGGATTAGTGGTGTTCGTAATCCCTTGCAGAGTGACTCCACTTAGAATGGTAGGGTCAGCATTAATATCGTTTATTGCCATAGTAAATGCTAACTCTGACGCAGAATAAGAACCCCCATCATCTTTGTCGAATATTCCGCCTAAAAACGACAAAAGCATTCACTTGTTTTTGCTGTACAAGCCGTCGCAAGTGGTTAAATTCACAAAATTCTGAGCTCCAGATGGGACTCAAACCCACAACCTTCCAACTTCCAGCCAGGCGCTCTAACCATTGAGCCACTAGAATTTAGATGGCATACTAACGCCTGTATTCTCAAAGCTCACTCACACTCACACTCGCACGCGCACGCGCACCCGCACCCACACCCACACCCACACCCACACCCACACCCTCACCCTCACCCTCACCCTCACCCACACCCACACCCACACCCACACCCACACCCTCACCCTCACCCTCACCCTCACCCTCACCCTCACCCTCACCCTCACCCTCACCCTCACCCTCACCCTCACCCTCACCCTCACCCACACCCACACCCACACCCACACCCACACCCACACCCACACCCACACCCACACCCACACCCACACCCACACCCACACCCACACCCACACCCACACCCACACCCACACCCACACCCACACCCACACCCACACCCACACCCACACCCACACCCACACCCACACCCACACCCACACCCACACCCACACTCACACTCACACTCACACTCACACTCACACTCACACTCACACCAAACCGGGACCAGTTACGAAAAATGCAATTTTATTGTCATGTAAAACAGCACAAAATATGTTTGACCGGATGGGAATTTGAAAACACGCATCTTAGCGCCTAAATGGCTAATGCACCTGTTTGTGCATTGGAAGTTGCGTTGGAAGTTGAAGAAAAATGTTAATTCGAGACCGGTCTTGAATTCGTCCTCGCCGTGTAAACAGGCGGAACCTGACGAATTCGAGACCAGTTCCAAATTCGTCAGGAAACTGGGTCTAAGTGCATGATATTTAATACTGTTTCAACTCTCTTTCAAAAAAACATTGTATCAAACTGGTAGAGCAGCTGCAAGCAAGGAAGCATGCACAAACAGGTGCATTAGTCATTTAGCCGCTAAGATGCGTGTTTTCAAATTCCCCTCCGGTCAAACATATTTTGTGCTGTTTTACATGACAAGAGGAAAACTTAGTCTAAACATAGAATATTTCGATACTACAGTGTGTATCAAAAAGACCCAGAACCCTTGGAAAATGAATTAGTATTCTGTTCAAGCAACCTATTGTAGTAGTTTGAAAGCCCCTCTGAGCCTGGGAAATTAAGATAACTTGAAGTGTATGCATGGTGAAAGTATTTAAAGCTTTTTCTCTTCCTGTTTAACTTATGTGCATGCTGATTAATTTATAACGCAGCTCTTTCAAGGCTTTCAAACTACTACAATAGGTTGTTTTAAAAGAATACTAATTCTCATTTTCTTAGGGTTCCGGTTCTTTTTATACACACTGTATAGATCCATGTAGTATCTGGTTATCATAAAATACTGCCAGGGCATTCAGAGCTGTTGTTGCATGCCTTGTATTTAATATACGCGAAATTATATAGATTATATGTGAAAAAAACAACTAATTTAGGGGTCGTTCAAATGAGGCGGG
The DNA here is from genome assembly GCA_964035015.1 of Corallium rubrum. NCBI lineage: Eukaryota > Metazoa > Cnidaria > Anthozoa > Scleralcyonacea > Coralliidae > Corallium > Corallium rubrum. Next base: position 3,983,436 of record OZ036014.1, read on the forward strand.
CTAGCCACGACTATTTGAGACTATTTGTAAAATCACGCAACGAAGCAAATTGGGTTTGTTTTTCGGTAGGTATAGCACACGGTGTATTATAATTCCTTTTTGTAGTCAAAAGAAAGATTTTTGTGAAATAAAATCAACCGAGCCAGCCCGCCTCATGTAAACAGCCCATTAGATTAAAACTTTGGCGTGAAAGTCACTTATTTGATGTACAAAGTTTCGTGTATATCGTGAACATCTTTAACAACTCGCTTCTTCGATTGGGAGAGTAGTTCAATCTTTTAACACGTTTAATTGAATGATTGCAAATCGTAAAAAATAAAACACTTATGTAACATCAATGGGACAATTCTAATTATCTATCGATCTAAAGTTGAGGTTCTGTTATTTCTCATTGTACAAGCTGTCGTTAGAAGCTAATGCCGTCAGAAAACTCTGAAGCTCTACAGCAAGAACTAACAAAACGTTAAAACTCCAAGCTAAAAGACTAACATCTATAATTCAAGGTTCACTCTATTTAATTAATTTCTTACCAATTCGTATATTTGAAGGAAGCGCTGTCCACGAAGTGTCGCTGTGTACAAGTACGAGGAAAAAAACGGACAGTACAAAAGAATACATCTCGTGATATTTACATGTAGTTACAATGCTTTCCCGTCTGCTTTGTCGAACTTTCGTGACGATTCCTGCTGCTTGCACTCTATAATACAAACGATTAAAATTTAAAGAAATTGAAATTACAGGTAAAAGCTGCTGAATGGAAAATTATACAGGTATTTTGGAAAAAGTAAGTCAAAAATTTCTAGAACTTTTGTATAAACCTTAAAGCTACATGGATATATCCTCTTAGTAATTTCTTCTGACCGTTATTGGTAGCTAAAAAGTATAACAAAAGGTTATGAAAATATAACTTGCATGTGACACAAACAATTATCATGCAGTGTGGATTATTATTCATATTCATGATAATTGGTTAGATTGGTTGAAATTATATTATTATAACTCTGAAGCAATCAGACGCCGAGAGTAACGGACTAGTTATTATACTGAACTATCGTAAATAGTTGAAAATGATAAGGTAATTTGATAAGAAAAAATAAGATAAGAGAAAATGATAAGAGAAAATGATAAGGCATTTACATGACTATATACAATAAAGACAACATCTTTTTTACAATGTTATGGCTATATCCAAGCAGCTGCGAATGAAAGTAACTGTGTTGGTTTAAAAAATTGTATTGCTTTCAGTTTTGTAAAGTTTGTAAAGAGATAGTAGTTTGAAGATTCTGCTTGTGTCAATACTTTAAAGAGAGTAGTATAGTTTTGTGTATAGCACACACAAGCACACGTCATTAAACCTTTCCTGAAACAGGTCGCATAAGCTACATTTCTACTAGACGTCAAATGTCGCGGTCGACTTTTTTCAATTGTCTTGTGAGCTACCATGAAAACCATAATCTTATTCATATTTTACTCTGATGAAGGGCACGACAGTACTGCGTTACTAAAAACATTGGCAATTCACCATGAATCTTGTCACTTTTCTCTATCCAAAATACTCTTTACACAGCACTCTATTTTTACACTCTCAAACATTTCATTGAACTCTGCTCAAAACAACACTATTTTGTTGCTTAAAAATCTTGGCAATTCACCATCGTTTTTGCTTTGCTCTATTCAAAAATCAAAACGCTACCTGCGCAGCACTTCTTGATATTCTAGAAAATTCATCCAAGTTGTGTACAATAACAAAGTCTAGCACAATAAATAAAGACGTTTTGAGTGAAACAGTATTGGCCTATTCATTTTCAAAAAAACTATTCAAAAACGTCTTAAAGCTTAAACTTCTTCTCCCTTTGTCTACTCCATACACACTACGATATAATTTCAAATTGCAATTTCCGAGTGCCCCGCCGTTACAACTATTTTAATTTCCATCGCCATGGAGATACGACTTTGATTAACAACCTGCATGTCTAAACATCGCGGACAAACGCTAGAAATTAAGTAGCACAGCAAATTACACTCATGCGATCTCGAGAAAACAGACTTTCAGTATCAAAGTAAGTATACACTGTAATGCAGTGACCATGCAAGATATCAAATATATAGTAATAATAATAATAATAATAATAATAATAATAGATGGTTTATTAAAAATACTTTCGCTCGTGAATTGCTGTATTTTTACAATGGTAAAACAATAAAAGTAACAATTTAAAAAGTTTCGAGGAACAGGTATTACAGTATCAAATAGATAAATTACAATAACTAATTCAGCTATAATACAAAGGGACAACAATTTATAAAAGCTAAGCTACAAATATTAAGACAATCAGTATTTACAGTTCGATGAACACATTGATCGGAAGAAACTCTTCTTGAACCTGACGGTTCTGCATCTAAAGAGGCTATAATGACTGGTGTATCGTAACCACGATCGTAACGTTCTACCGTGTGACGCGCGAGGATGGTACAGAAATTTTGTTCAGGATTTTCATGCAAAGAACGTCACGGCGATCAGACAGGCGAGGAAGAGCAGAGGTTTTAAGGGCAGCGGAGTAAGACGGATACGGATAGAGAATACGTAAAGCACGACGCTGTATCTTTTCTAACTTGTCTGAGAGGTAGAGGGGGATGGAAGTACTCCAGACCACATATTCAAGAATAGATCTAATAAGTGAAGTGTATATAGTTATGAGGACTTGAGCTGGAACGCAGGAGTTGCATAACACACGCAAGATATGAAGCCTCTTGGCAGCTTTGAGGGTGATCGAGTCAATGTGGGCGTTCCACTTTAGGTCTTCCTGTAAGATCACCCCCAGCACTTTGTAGCAGTTGACCCTCTCCAGAGGCTGGGTGTTGATATACAGAGAGGTGGACAGCTCCTGAGGGACGTTACGAAGGAAGGACCTGACATTTTGACGTTTTAAAAAATTGAGTTTGAAACTAGCCTTCTGAATATATAAATAAATAAATATAAAATATAAATGAAATAAAACAGTTAAATTGTACTACATACTTGCATTTAATACTAGATAAAAGAACGCAGTATATAGAAGTTTATTGAACACTAGAAAACTGACTGTATATATGCATTGAGACTATTGATATATTGCATTACTATATGCATGCATATAACTTTTAAAAGGAGATGCATTACGTTTAATTGTGTCCTTAAGGTGTCATCTTTTACAGTCTGCGGCGTTCTTAAAACAATGTGTCAACTAGCTAAAAAAGGCAACGGTTTAATTTTTATATTAAAAGCACTTGAATACTAATAAACCAACAAGCTTTATCATTTTTATAACTTTACTCTTGCTTTCTCAAGTCCCTATTCGTTTCCAGTTTTTATTTGCAAATTGTAATACTTATGAGAAAAGTTTTTGGAATACATTTAGAAACAAGTGTAAGCGATAGAATATTAATTTTTAATTAACGTTTCGATGCCATTATAACATTATTTGAACTTGAAAATCATGTTACGATGGCATTATTCAAATTTCAGTCAAAATTCATAAAAAGAAAGCTTCGCAAAAACTAATGTAATAGAATATTAAGTTAGTAATCGATGTTTGTGTTTGTCAGGGTGCTTAAAATGAAGTCTCGATCAACAGTTTCCTCGCGTATTACTAGCTGGAAGAGGTTACTGCTGGTATTTATGTTATGTTTGCAGCAGTGTGTTCAGGGCACACCACCAGCTGAAGTTACAATTGGTAAGTTTTAATAATTGTAGATACACCATAGGAGTAAAATTAAAAAGTATCGTCAAAAATGTATGTCAACAATCTCGTGTTATAAATTGAAGGGGAGGGAAGTGAAGTAGAATGATTTCGAGTCAAGTAAAGTGGAGTGAAATGGAGTAAAGTAGAGTAGAACAAAATAAAGTAAAGTGAAGCAAAGTAAAGTAAAGTAAAGTGAAGTGAAATGAAGTAAATTGAAGCAAAACAAAGCAAAGCAAAGCAAAGCAGAGTGAAGTGAAGTGAAGTGAAGTGAAGTGAAGTGAAGTGAAGTGAAGTGAAGTGAAGTGAAGTGAAGTGAAGTGAAGCGAAGCGAAGCGAAGCGATGCGAAGTGAAGCGAAGTGAAGTGAAGTGAAGTGAAGTGAAGTGAAGTGAAGTGAAGTGAAGTGAAGCGAAGCGAAGCGAAGCGAAGTGAAGTGAAGCGAAGTGAAGTGAAGTGAAGTGAAGCGAAGTGAAGCGATGCGAAGTGAAGCGATGTGAAGTGAAGCGAAGCGAAGTGAAGCGAAGCGAAGTGAAGTGAAGTGAAGTGAAGTGAAGTGAAGTGAAGTGAAGTGAAGTGAAGTGAAGCGATGCCAAGCAAACCGGAGTGATAAAATGAAGTGAAGTTTGTCATAAGCTGTATTAAGTAGCCATAACTAAAGTAACTTTCCCTTTGTCTTCCACAATTTCAGGAGCCATCTTTTCCTCTAATTATGAAGATGCGGTTTATATCAAAGCCTTTGAATTGGCAGTGGAGTACGTGAATAACAACACAGCCATTTTGCCTTCCACACAACTCAAGTACATTATCAATTACACTAATACACTTGATCCACTAGCCAATGTGCAAAAAGGTACATATGATTTAAATCAGCTACCATTCTTATTTTCATCTCTCGCGTTCTCCCTTTCTTTATTTCCTTTCTCCTCCTATTTTACTTTTCGCCAAGCCCCATCTCCCCCCCTCTTATCTTCCTCTTCTCCTTGCCTTTCTTCTTACTGTTTCCTGTCCTCTCTATCTCCCCTTGCTCTTCCCATTGTCTCTGTACTCCTCATCCATCCACCCCGGCATTCTGTTTTTCATTCCCTCTCACTCCTCTCTCTTGTTTTCTCTACCTCCATTCCCCTTCTTATCCTTCCTTATCCCTTCCATTCCTCTTCCTATCCTTCCTTATCCCTTCTATTCCTCTTCCAATCCTTCCTTATCCTTTCCATTCCTCTTCCTATCCTTCCTTATCCCTTCCATTCCTCTTCCTATCCTCCCTTATCCCTTCCATTCCATTCCTCTTCCAATCCTTCCTTATCCCTTCCATTCCTCTTCTTATCGTTTCTTATCCCTTCCATTGCTCTTCCAATCCTTCCTTATCCCTTCCATTCCACTTCCTATCCTTCCTTATCCCTTCCATTCCTCTTCCTATCCACCCTTATCCCTTCCATTCCTCTTCCAATCCTTCCTTATCCCTCCCATTCCTCTTCTTCCTTACCCCTTCCATTCCTCTTTCTATCCTTCCTTATCCCTTCTATTCCTCTTCCTATCCTTCCTTATCCCTTCCATTCCTCTTCCTATCCTTCCTTATCTCTTTCTCTCTATCTCCCATTCCTCTCCCCCTCCTGCCATTTTCTTGCTCTCTCTTCCCTTCCCCTCCTTTCTACTTCATTCTCTATCTCCTCCCTTGTTTCTCTCTCTTCTCCACTCCACTTTCCATTCCCTCTCCCCCTTCTCGATTTCCTTCCTCTCCCTCCTTCTATCTCCCTTCCTTGTCGCTCTCTATTTTTCTTCCCCTCCCCCTCCAATCCTCTCCTTATTCCTCCAATTTCTCACATACTTCAACAATTGTTTTCACTTTCCCCAGCTTGTTACCAAATATCAAATGGTGTGTCCGCAATATTTGGCCCTATAACCAGCACGGATGTCAAGGCAGTCAGCACAATAACTTCAAGTCTAAAGGTTCCTATATACCCACCAGCAGCAACCAACCCAGCATTTTCTTCAGATCACACAAACTTTCCTTTCCTACTACGAATGAGTCCTCCTGACTTCGTTTCAACTCAAGCCATTGCGGACCTTTTTAAGAAGTTTTTGTGGAAACGTTTCGCCATTCTTTCTTCAAACACTGACTTTGGTAATTAAGATTATTTACACCTTTTTGTATCATACCATATTCCATTTTATCTTGTCTTATTTTATCTTGCATCGTCATACTTCACGTCACGTCACGTCACGTCACGTCATACGTCACGTCACGTTATACGTCACGTCACGTCATACGTCACGTCACGTCATACGTCACGTCATACTTAACGTCACGTCACGTCACACTTCACGTCACACGTCACGTCACGTCACACTTCACGTCACGTCACGCTTCACGTCACACGTCACGTCACACGTCACGTCACACTTCACGTCACACTTCACGTCACACGTCACGTCACGTCACACGTCACGCGTCACGTCACGCGTCACGTCACACGTCGCGTCGCGCGTCACGTCGCGTCACGCGACGCCGTTCACTTCACTTCACTTCACTTCATTTCATTTCACTTTACTCCACTTTAACTTCAAATAAACAATGCTCATTTCTTTTAATTTCTATAGCCACTGGACTGACCAATGAATTCCATTCAATTGCGTTGGGGGGAAAATGGACTGTAGCAACCACGCAGAAGTTTGAAGCTATTAAAAACCCCGTCAACGTTGATGTTCGTGACAAACTAAGACGTATCGAAAAGAAAGGAGTTCGTGTTGTGTTGTTAAATTGCATCGGGTCGTATGTTCCAGCAATTATGAAACAAGCCAAAGAACTTGACATGATTCAAGGATGGGCATGGGTTCCCATGGTGAGCATAATTGTAAAATAGGATTTAATATTAACACTGCCTTTACACTCTGCTATCTTTCAAGCAACTTGTTTCGCAATGTTTTGCTCTTTTTTTAAAAAGGAAAAATCTGGACAGACAGCCACACCAACAAACAAACAAACAAACAAACAAACAAACAAACAAACAAACAAACAAACAAACAAACAAACAAACAAACAAACAAACACACACACACACAAACAAACAAACAAACAAACAAACAAACAAACAAACAAACAAACAAACAAACAAACAAACAAACAAACAAACAAACAAACGCAGACAACAAACAAACATGTAGTCACTCAGACGGACAGACGGACCGACCGACCGACCGACCAACAGACAGACAAACAAACAAACAGACAGACAAACAAACAAACAAACAAACAAACAAACAAACAAACAAACAGACAGACAAACAAACAAACAAACAAACAAACAGACAGACAGACAGACAGACAGACAGACAGACAGACAGACAGACAGACAGACAGACAGACAGACAGACAGACAGACAGACAGACAGACAGACAGACAGACAGACAGACAGACAGACAGACAGACAGACAGACAGACAGACAGACAGACAGACAGACAGACAGACAGACAGACAGACAGACAGACAGACAGACAGACAGACAGACAGACAGACAGACAGACAGACAGACAGACAGACAGACAGGAAAACCATTGGAAAACCATTGCACTCGGTCTCATCCGCACCTCCCAACCGATAACATATTTACTCTACATTTAGGACGTGGGATTAAACAGTACATCTCCTATTCCACAAGAAATCATTGGTTTACTTGGGATCCAACCAGTGTCCGATCAGGGTTCGCTCTATTCAGTACTTACCTCCAAGTTAACAGCAGTTGGATACAATGAAGATCTACTGCCATACGTCGCCGTGAAGAGGTTTGACTCCGTTCTATCTTTCGCTAAGGGTCTTCATGACTATTTTCAAGCTGGCCAGAGTTTATCAAATAACAGACCAACTTGTGGTTCCTGTCAAGGAGATAGCACTTCCAAAATAAACGGCGAGATTTTAATGAACTATTTGAAACAGGTATGTTAATCATTTCATAGTGTGAAATAGATTATAGTAAACACGATCGCAAATGGACGTGAACATTTTCCCATTTTCCAACTCAACTCCTCTACTCACGCCTCATCCACTTCATTCCACGTTTTGCACTCCACTCGATTCCACCCCACTTTACTCCTTCTCTACTCCACTGCGCTCCACTCCACCTACCATCCAAGTTCCAATGGCTCAATGGTGAGAGCGGAGTTTAACTTACAACAGCTTGTACAGGGAAAACAAACGAAAAAACCCTGTTATTCAATTTGTTCAATTTATTCAAACTGCAAAATAGAACCAAAAATTTCTGCTTCTTCTTTCCAGGTTCAAACAAACGGCGCGTGTCATTTTTTGAATTTTTCGAATGATGGATCGCCCGGAATCTCGAAATTCGAGGTGATGAACCTTCAAAACAAAGGCTGGATAAAGGTTGGAAATTGGGATGGTTCTCACGGTCTCTCGCTGGACGCTAGTAAAAGATTAATTACCTGGCCCGGTTTAACTACTGATATTCCTGTTGATACAAGATACTTATTTGGAAATAAAACAATAAAGATTTTGACAGTTTTGGTAACTAAACGACAAAAGAAAGGAAGGAAGGGAGGGAGGGAAGAAGGAAGGGAGGGAGGGAGGGAGGGAGGAAGGAAGGAAGGAAGGAAGGAAGGAAGGAAGGAAGGAAGGAAGGAAGGAAGGAAGGAAGGAAGGAAGGAAGGAAGGATGGAAGGAAGGAAGGGAGGGAGGGGAGGGAGGGAGAGAGGGATAGGGAGGGAGGGAGGGGGGAAGTAAGTAAGAAAGTAAGTAAGGAAGGAAGGAAGGAAATAAGTAAGTAAGTAAGTAAGTAAGTAAGGAAGTAAGGAAGGAAGGAAGGAAGGAAGGAAGGAAGGAAGGAAGGAAGGAAGGAAGGAAGGAAGGAAGGAAGGAAGGAAGGAAGGAAGGAAGGAAGGAAGGGAGGGGAGGGAGGTAGGGAGGGAAGGGAGGGAGGGAGGGAAGGGAGGGAGGGAAGGGAGGGAGGGAGGGAGGGAGGGAGGGAGGAAGGGTGGAAGGGAGGGAGGGAGGGACGGAGGAGAGAGAGAGGGAAGAAGCGAGGGAGCGAGGGGGGAAGGGAAAGAGGGACGGAGGGAAGAAAGGAGGAAAGAAGGGAGGAAGAAAAGAAATAAAGAAGAAAGGAAAGAAGAAAGAAAAATTACTGTCGATTCCACCAATGTTTTATTTTGTTGTTAACCAGGAAGAAGGATTTATTCAATTGAAGTCAAACAACGTATCTACTGACTCGGATCGATTTGAAGGGTTATGTATTGACTTACTGAAAAGATTATCTACAGACATGAACTTTAAGTACACTATTGACATCGTAGCAGACGGGGAATATGGAGTTTATAATCCGACTACAAAAAAATGGAATGGACTAGTTCGAGAACTAATTGATCAGGTAATTGTTATTCGAAGGACGAGGGTTGCTTTCGCATCTAATTTGATGTCATTCGGAACAAATTTTGTTTAACCTTATTATAGAATTACGATATGGTGTTAGCTCCAATCACCGTAACACAAACACGCGCTGATGTGATTGACTTTAGTAAACCATACCTAGACCTGGGTCTGTCCATTCTCATGAAAGTACCAACAAAACCTGAGATGAATATCTTTGGATTCGTTGATCCATTCTCCCGAGAAGTTTGGCTGGTTAGTTTCGCCATCATGGCCACCATAGCTGTGATTAGTCTCATCCTGGATAAGATCAGCCCTAACGGACATTATGGTTCAGTGGTACAATCCAAACTCGACGCCGAATGCGACGCCAACGAAACAGACGATAAACACCATGGGTTAACGTACATGAACCTAACCAATTCTATGTGGTTCTCAATTGGAGCTCTGCTTCAGCAAGGCGGTGACGTATTGCCCAGGTGAGTGACAGCACCACATTGTTCCCAGTTGACAGCACAACATTGTTCACAGTTGACAACACAACATTTTTCACAGTTGGTAGAACAACATTGTTCATGCACAGTTGACAGCACAACATTGTTCACAGTTGACAGCACAACATTGTTTACAGTTGACAGCACAACATTGTTCACAGTTGACAGAACAATATTGTTTACGGTTGACAGCACAATGTTGTTCACTGTTGACAAAACAACATTGTTCACAGTTGACAGCATAATGTTCTTTACACCTGACAGCACAACAATGCATTCTTTACAGTTGAGAGCACAACTTGAAACAGATTGCATTTTCACCAACATGTGTTACCAACTTTTCAGATCTATTAGCGGTCGTACCGTTGCTGCATTTTGGTGGGCAGCTTCAATGATTATTATAGCAACATACACAGCAAACCTAGCAGCTTTCTTAACCTTTAATCGAATGAAACTGGGTATAAGCTCAGTCGAAGAACTTGCTTCTCAAGCGCAAGTGAAGTATGGCACTGTGTTGAATTCACCTGCCCAAGAGTTCTTCAAAGATTCTATTTTACCATCATTCAATGGAATGTACCAGTTCATGAAAGCCAGAGGAACACTGGTAACGACAACGCACGAAGGAGTACAGAAAGTACAGCAGGGGGATTTTGCATTCATCTATGATTCCGTTTTCTTGACCAGAGAGATGTTCAAAGCACCATGTAATGTCTTCGCTGTTGGTCAGGTGTTTGCAAAGTTTGGTAAGGATGTCTGTAGCTGATGGTACCATAATTCCTATAGTCACCAACACGCGTAAAAATCTCGCAAGTTGTTACAGCATTGTTGCCTGAACAATGCTCTAACAACTTGCAACAATGCTGTAACAACTTGTTGACATATGTGAACAACATTGATAAATGAACATTGTTCATCATTGTTTCAACAAGTTGTTACTGCTTGATGAAGCAACAACCGTTGTTCACGCATGTTGTAACAACCGAAGAACGTGTTGATACATCAACCATGTTCACCATTGTTGTAACATTGTTGTTCATCGTTGTTACAACATGTTGTATCATGTGCGAACGACGTTGTTGGCTATAACAAATGTGCTGTTGGAACAACTTGTTCATGACTGTTGATTATCCGTGAACAAGTTGTTCGAACCATAAGTGAACAACTTGTTGACAACTTGTTCACGGCGAGCAGCACAAGATTGTTCACGGCGAGCAGCACAACATTGTTCACGCCTGTTGACAACCGTTTTTACGCGGTTTACGCGGTTGTCCACCCTGTGGCGTCGCCACTGGCTGCGCCCGAAATGTCAGCATTTCGTTATAGTTTAATAGAATTCTTCACGTAAGACAACGTGGCAGGAGAAGGTAAACAGGTCTAATGTCCCAATTGGTATACCTCCCCTTGTTACAAAACACACAAAATATATCACAAGGTTTACAAAATTACGCCTAGTAGATTAGATGAAGAAGTTTAAGTGAATGATGATTTATGGCGGCTGGTACATAGAAATTTTGTCAAAATAGAACGAAGTAAGACTTTTTAAATAAATGTAAGCTGGTAATGTGCTTGAGATCCCTAGGTAAATTGTTCCATAGGACTACTGTTCTGGGGAAAAAAGAAAACTTGAAATAATTTTGTCTTTGTTGAAAAGTTATACAGAAATTATTTGGATCAGAATTTCGGGTATTATATCGAATAGTAACTGGAGAGAAATATTTGTTAGCGTTGAAATCCATAAAAAACTTTTCCCGACAATTTACCGCCTTTTCACTTTGCTCTAGGCTATTTTTTTCGCGCGAAACGACTTTCTTTTGTTCGAATTCAATAGATTTCTGATTAGTTCCAGCTCAGAGCTCATGAGACAAAAGAAAAAGTCGCTTCGCGCGAAAAAAGTCGCCTAGTGGAAAACCGGTTTTACTCATGCAAGATGGTTGTCCTGATGAATTCCTATTGTAGGGAATTAACTATATCGGAGATTTTTATTTACTTTTTCCAGGTTATGGCTTGGCATTTCAAAAGAACTCGCCATATACCACTCGGTTCAGCTTGGAAATTCTTCATATTCGCGAAGAAGGCGTCATTTCGTCTTTTGAAAATTATTGGTTCAGAGAGCAAGGTAGATTGAAAAGACATTTTGACTCAGACCCCGTTTACACTATTATACGGTACGGTGTTGAAAAATCACTACGTCCTTTGTTGTGTTTACACTATTCCGAAGTAGTTTTCCGTAGAGTCACTGCGCTTAGCACTCCAGCTGCAAATCACTAGGCTATGGTAAATTTACCGTACCGTCATGGTGTAAACAGATGATTTTTTTGCTGCGCAACGCTCACCCCAATCCGGACCACCACCGTACCGTAATCTTTTTTTTTGAAAAAAGTTTAATAACAAAAAGTGCTTAAAATGAGGAGTTTTTTGTTTTTCTTGTGTTTGTTTTTCTTGAAGTGTAAACGTGGCCTCATAGCACATAATAATAAACCAAATAGTTTACCAAACATAATTATCACCATCAATTCGCGGTACCGGGACACTGCCAGGAGGCGAGACGTGCATAATTTAGTATTTTACCCTGTCTAACGACGATCTTACTCGTCAAGTGGAGAGGCCTTGGGTCATGAAAGAGTTATTTAGGGACCTTAAAGCCGGTTTTCCACTAGGCGACTTTTTTCGTGCGAAGCGACATTTTCTTTTGTCTCATGAGCTCTGAGCTGGAACTAATCAGAAATCTATTGAATTCGAACAAAAGAAAGTCGCTTCGCGCGAAAAAAATCGCCTAGTGGAAAACCGGCCAAAAGGCGGTTTTCCACTAGGCGAAAAATGTCGCGCGAAGCGACATTTTCTTTTGTCTCGCAAGCTCTCGAGTGGAACTATTTAGCCAAGACAAAAGAAAAATGTCGAGTCGGTCGACAAATGTTGCCTAGTGGAAAACCGCCTTTAAGATCTACGACGGGAACTTCGAGGACGACGTCCTTCAAAAATATGCATTCTTCTTGCAAAACAAAGATAATGAATAATTTCTAGTCCCAAGAGTAATCTGAAACACCCTCCTCGCTCTGTTCACTCGTGGGGTGATGAGAACTGTTGTCTGAGATTGCCCTAACACAGACACTGCAACCGTTTTAATACTTCGAAAATTATAAAACAAGCTTCAAGTATTGAACACAGTAGTCAGTTAACCGTGACTTCTTTTTAATGCTAAAATTTGAATTGCTTTTTAACAGCCGTCGTCGTCCTAGCATCTTAAGGTCCTAATTTAATTAGGGGGTTAAAAAGCAAGATAAGTTTTACAATTTAAAGAAGTCGCGGTTAACTGACTATTTCACATGCACCTTAAAACTTCTCCATTTATTTTATGTTTTTAGGCGATTGTGTTCCTGACTTATCGATCCTGCAGCCTTCAACAGGACAGTTAACTCTCGACGATATGATTGGTGTGTTGTTTTGTGTCTATTTTGGCATTGCACTTGGCTTGGTGGTTATTGTTGTAGAGTGGTGCGTTGCATCATACTGGGAGGTGGATCCAACTGATCCTGACGTATGTGAAATAGTTACATCATAAAATATTTCCGATCAAATCTGCAACTTTTTAGAACGTCAGTCATAACGTTGTGGATTTGATCTCTGTATTCGAATTTTAAGTACGTCTACCAAACGTCTGTTACATTACACCAAGCTCACACGTGTGTGTCACATGCACTAGATGTATATGTACCACAGTTAACATCACTTTAAGTATATCTCGCATGCAAACGCTAGCACTTATGAAGTATACAGAATTTATACAATATCCTGATTGCTATGCGTGTTTTCATTGGTTGTTGCCCATGATCTATTAGAGGACAGACACATGGATCACGTCATATCACGTCAGCTGACTTGCTTTTTTCTTTCTTCATGCCCCAAAATCCAGCAAGAAGTATTGTTTAATTATTATATTGTATAAAACAAATAGATTCCATTTTGCCGTTGCCTGTTCAGTTATAGATGCACAGAAGACGTCACAACGTGGTAAGAACATCAGTGACTCGACTGCGTCTCGTGGGCCACTTTTTTGTTCTTACCACGTTGTGACGTCATCTGTGCATCTATAACTGAACAGACAACGGCAAAATGGAATCTATTTGTTAAACAAAATACAGATTTTAATTACTTCTTCCCACAAGGGGCTTTTCAAGAGCAATTTACATTACTAAATTTCAAGTGGCTGAGTCGAAGGCATATTAAAGGCGCTTGAAGTAGCCGCCCTACGACACATTTATGACACACATGTCAGACCACGAATCACAGACCTAGGTGTTGATTTTATGGAGGGATCGGAGGAGAACCGGCGAAAACCCCTCGAAGCACAGGAGAGACCAACTAAACTCTACTCACATGAGTCTCAAGCTCGAGAACGGGGTTATTCCCAGACGGTCACCCATCCAAGTACTAACCCCGTCTAACCGGGCTTAACAGCGCCCTAACAGCACACGCCACCCGTGTACATGCATGCATGAGACTTAGCTCTCCATCTGAGCCTCAGTAGCTCAATGGTTAGTGCATCTAATCGGTCATTAGAAGGTTGCACGGTTCGAAAACCCTGTCTGGGGCTCAGAAATCTTTTCTGAGTAATTGAGCTTGACCAATGTCTACTCCGTGGATCGTAGTAGCTTCTTTCGTGCTCTCTTACGCCCGGGAAATTCTTAATCAAAGTATGAAAATATTTTAATTTATATTTGTTTAGAAACCAAACAACTGGCGAGAGGCAATGAGAGGGAGAATGGGGCGAATATGGCAAGATCTTTGCAACAGTTGGCCAAAACAATTGAAATGTTGCACAAAAGGGAATAAAAGCAATACCATCATTGTTTATCCAGCTGCTGACCTAAATGACGGACAGGAAGACCAAGAAAAACCAAACAACGTAGCCCAAAGAGATGGTAGGGAAAACAAGGGATATAAGCAAACTGACAATATGCACCCATTCCAAATTATGGAATAATTTTGACTTTTACACGTGTCTGTCTGTCTGTCTGTCTGTCTGTCTGTCTGTCTGTCTGTCTGTCTGTCTGTCTGTCTGTCTGTCTGTCTGTCTGTCTGCTGTCAGTCTGCTGTCTGTCTGTCTGCTGTCAGTCTGTCTGCTGTCAGTCTGTCTGCTGTCAGTCTGTCTGCTGTCAGTCTGTCTGCTGTCAGTCTGTCTGCTGTCAGTCGGTCGGTCGGTCGGTCGGTCGGTCGGTCGGTCGGTCAGTCAGTCTGCTGTCAGTCAGTCTGCTGTCAGTGAGTTAGTCAGTCAGTCAGTCAGTCAGTCAGTCAGTCAGTATAATTATAAAATTATAAACATAGATGTAATTAATATCTTGATTAGATTTACGCACAGTGAATTGAACATGTATATCTAAGTTCGCTCATCCTAAAAACAGTGTATATATTGCAGCACTATAATTAATGAACTAAATACACAATTTTTACAGTATTTCAAGCAAGCAAAAACTGCGAACTGACCACAAGTTAAATTGCATTTGACTTCGTGTCTATCTTAGTCTAACGAGTTAAATAAAAGCTAGTCATTAATTAGTAAAAGTTGCAACAAAGTCGACGTAATTTTATTATAGCGGATTATTTGAACTAACGTTTACTTAAAGTGTTTATGAAATGAAAATTAAGTTCGTCTAATTTGAAAGAACTCTTGATATTGTAAAGTAACATCTTCTACAGTTTTTCCATATCTTACTTCATTCTTGAGATATTACTATTTGCTTGATATGTCAATGAGCACACTGTATACGTCCCGTTGTGTAATGAGTTGTTGGAAAATTAGGAATATTGATGAAGTTATCGAACAAAGTCACACGAAACTGGGCATGTAGGTGTATTTGTCTCACGACTTTAAACAAACACAGGTTCAAGCGATTTAACAGATTAATATCAATGATATGAATTACTGTCATTATACAATGTGACGTATGCAGTGTGATCATTTACATATCAAACAAATAGTAAGATCTCAAGAACAAAGTAAGATATGGAAAAACTGTAGAAGATGTTAATTTACAATATCAAGAGTTCTTCCAAATTAAACAAACTTCATTTTCATTTCATTTAACAAATAAAACATAAAGCTCCGTGCATATGTTCTCTTATAAAGGCACGTTTGACGTCATTTGAACACGAAAGAAGTTGAGTGGAGGCACGAGGCGATAGCCGAGTGCCTTTACACTTCTTTCGTGTTCAAATGACGTCAAACGTACCTTTATAAGAGTACATATGCACAGGAGCGGTATGTTTTATTTGTTTTATAAAATAATAATAAGAAAAATCAAACTAAAAGTGAGGTAGTTTTAGAATTTGGCGGGCTTTCCGGCCAGCTGACGCCATTCTGCGCCACTTTACGTCATTCATGATCTATGTTCTCTTATAAATGCACGGAGCCCAACCAATCAGAGCGTGCGTAGAGGGCACCTTATTTTATAAATACACTTTAAAACTACACCCTTAGTCACCATTGCAATGTTGCTGTCAATATTGCAAGGTCTCGTGGTAAGGAACATCCCGTTTGACTATAACAGCGTAATAATGCCTGAAGTTAGAGTTCTAGATATGAAGAATAGAAGTCACTGGAGCTGACTTAATAAACGTGTGACATTCAAGAGAGAACACCTTTATTCATTCCCAGTCCCCAGCCATTGCAGAGCTTCCGCAATCTCCTGGACAGAAGTTCGGGATAGGAATGTGTACAACATCTAAAATATTTACAATACGAAGTAATTAAGATTTAATCTAATCTTTTCCTTCCTGACAGAAAGGTTCTAGCTAACGTCGGATATTTTATTCAGTGGAAGAGAACCCCCGGATAAATGGGGTTCAATACGATGAAGTGCTGTTTGTTGTTCGCCATGCGCTTATCGTCGGCTTGCGAAATCAATTTTCAAAAATTAGTACGCATAAAATTACTTGGCTGTGCTTCGTCGTATGGCTGTCATGCTGTTGACTTGTTAATTTACGTCCTTCGTAAGGAGAATTATTCATGCCTCCCTCCCTCCCTCCCTCCCTCCCCCCCTCCCTCCCTCCCTGTTTCCTTCCTTCCTTCCTCCCTTCCTTCCTTCCTTCGTTCCTTCCTTCCTTCCTTCCATTCCTCCCTTGCTTCCCCCTCCCTTTCCTTCCTTGCTTGCTTCCTCCCTCCCTCCCTCCCTCCCTCCCTTTCCTCTCTCCCTCCCTCCCTCCCTCCGTCCCTCCCTCCCTCCCCCCTCTCCTCTCTCCCTCCCTCCCTCCTTCCTTCCCTCCCCCCCCACCATCCATCCCCCTTCTCCGTTCTTTCCCCCCTCCCTCCCTCCTTAAAAATAGTCTATTTCTTTATAACTTACTTGCTGTTCCAATGGTACCACGTCTTTACACTTGTGCTGCAACATTTCCATCGTCAGTCGAAATGTTTTGTCCGTAAACCACCTAAAAATAAAATATAATCATTATAGTTAGACCTAACCACGATAGAGCTCCTGTGCGAATAATAAATATTGTTATGGTATTGCCAAATGGCAATCTTACTTACATTTCAACTTCCTCTGATAAATCATCTTTTGAACTGCACGCATTACAAAGTTGTGGAGCCCAGAGAAGCAAATGACAAACAGTAGCTGCAAGGGATACTGAAGGTCGGTCATTTGGATGTCGCTGCAACAATTGTTTCACCAATTTCCGAATAGTCTTGGGAGCACTGTAAAAAAAACAAAAAACAATATTAACCTTGCTCCACTATCTGAGTTCTAGTGGCTCAATGGTTAGAGCGTCTGGCTAGCATTCAGAAGGTTGTGGGTTCGAGTCCCGCTTAGGGCTCAGAGTTTTTCTGAGTATTACTAACTAACACAGCTTGTACAGCAAACAACTGACAATTATTACTAACATCAAGCTGCAATTTCTGAAACTAACTAATTTCGGCGCTCCAACCTTACAATATCCTACCCAGCAGATTACTTCTATTTGGACTTTGGATTATTCCATCTTTTCACTTTGCTCTTTACAATAAATGGACGTACTTTGTAAGTTCTGGGAGATCATGGCTTTCATAAGTTTCTTTTTCTACAGAATTTCCTTCAAATGGATTTTTCTGCCCAAACATTTCATACGCCAAAGCACCAGCAGCCCACTCTAAAACACAAAAAGATACAATTTATTAAAGTGCTTATATCACTTGCGGGGTTTTAGAGCAGAAAAAATCAGTTAATAAGTTATTGTGCCTTTTTGATTTAGTCAAATAGTTCCTGACATATTGGCTTCTGAACATGCCAATTCTCAAAAATTTCCGTCGTTCATTTTAACACCTTGGGGGCCTTCAGGAACCTAAGCCGACTGTTTTCTTAGTTGGAACTCTCGTGCGTACTGGAAAATGGGTGTCAGCTCGACATTTCGATTTTTCAGTCAAATATATGTTTTTGTGAATCAATAAGCCGAAACGTAGTTGTTTTGGATTGACTCGTTCCTGAGTCCCAGGCCCCAAGGTGTTAAAATGAACAACAATCGAAATATAGTAAGGTTAGATATACTGCCGAAACAGAGAACGTATATACAAGTCTAACGTTTCGAGCGAAGGCCCTTCCCACGTTTCTCTCTGACGAAGGGCCTTCGCTCGAAACGTTAGACTCCTACGTTCTCTGTTTCGGCAGTATATCTAACCTTACTATATTTCGATTGTTGTTTCTACACTGCCTACGCAGCACGCTACTTTTATTATACTACTTGTTAAAATGAACGAAATTTTTGACGAAAAGCCGAAATTGGCATGTTTAAAGGCTTATATCTCAGAAACTATTAAAGTAAATCAAAAACGGCAAAATAACTTATTAACTAACTTTTTTTGCTCTATTCAAATACGTTAAAACCCCACAAGTGATATACGAAATTAACAAGTGATTTAAAGAAATTAATGTTACTAACAATGTACTAGTATGCTGTGTAAGGAGTGTAGAAATGCAAACCGATGTAAGTACTCATAGCGAACTGTGAGCGTGTTTCTGCAATGAATGGAGAAGAGGCTTAACATTTTGGGCAGAGGCCTTCGTTCCAAGGTGGAATATTTCTCAGTCTTTCTCTGAGGTTGGATGGTCATAGGGAGAGGGGCTGTGAGGAAGCTCAAAAATCCTAGACCCCGCAATAGTTTGAAATTCATTGCTATATTTCGCTAGTATCAATAAAAAAACCTTACCATCTGCCTTGCTGTAGTTAATGACATGACCTCGACCAGGTTTAGCACTAGCTACCTGGAGAAAGAAAAATATCAGATTATCCCACTATTTAAAATACATATTTAAATATAGAGACGGCTCGAACAGTCATGCAGTCCACCATTATTTATGAAACAAAGTTTCAGTTTAATGGATTTGCCACAAGAAAATACATCACACGTCACTGTACAGACGTTTGTTGGCAGAAGCTCAATTACTCAGAAAAGATTTCTGAGCCCCAGATACTGTAGGGGCTCAGCCCATCTGAAACTACAACACATTACTAATATCTGACAGGTTTGCTGGACATCTTCGTTCTGTGAGGAACAATGATGTTGACAAGCCTGTTGCCCGACATTTTAATAGTGCCAACCATTGTATTTCGGACATGCAAGTTTGTGCCATCTCACCCATTTCTGGCGGTAATGTCAGCCGCAAAAGACTAGAAAAGCGTCTCATTTTCAAAATTGGTACCATTCATCCTCACGGACTCAACGAACGTTTTTCTTTTATTTAACACCTCTGAAGACATTGTTTCTGTTTAGCTAGGGCGGACATAAACAGCGTTTTAACTTTATATTTTTATCTATT
Organism: Corallium rubrum; assembly: GCA_964035015.1. Taxonomy (NCBI): domain Eukaryota; kingdom Metazoa; phylum Cnidaria; class Anthozoa; order Scleralcyonacea; family Coralliidae; genus Corallium; species Corallium rubrum. The sequence continues at coordinate 4,002,809 of OZ036014.1, forward strand.
TTTACTCTCACTCATCCTTTTTACACCCCTCCTTCTTGCTCATCGACGGTATGAACAGCAAATGTCTTTCGCATCTCATTATCGATTTGTTATTGTTATTTTGATTTGATTGGCTTATTTTTGGTCACATGATTACCTTTCGTATATAACTAATATAAGCTCATTGTTTGTTTACACTCTTTACGTTTCTCTCTGACGAAGGGCCTTCGCTCGAAACGTTAGACTCCTACGTTCTCTGTTTCGGCAGTATTTCTAACCTTACTATACTTCGATTAACGTCACAATTGCTACCCAAACTCTCACCTCTGGGGCCATTAGTCCAGTATTTCCACCTTTACTGATCTCGTCAGTCTCGTAAGGCAAAACTAAACCAATTTCTTTCTCAGCAAGACAACAACCAAGGTCTGTTATAATCAAATGTGGTAGTAGTCCTTCTGGAGTTTCTTCCACAAGAACATTATCATTCTTCAAGTCACGATGAGCCACTCCATTGCTATTTAAATGCACCAAACCTTCGAGCAGTTGAGTTAGCAATGCTAGAGATGTTTCTGTTGGTATGTTTCCTTGATGGACAGAAAGATATTCTGATAATGTGCCTGAATATCTAAAGAAATGTAAGGACAGATATACACTGTGTTCATGCAATACCAGAAGCACCAGTTGTAAAAAGTGCATTGACCACCATCAGTGCAGTACCAGCATAATCACCACAACCAGCAGGACCAATTGACCATCACCAGTATGACCATAATCATGTACAGCATAACCAGCATTACCTATTATACTCACCACTACCACCCATGAACACCATCAGTATGACCATGATCACCACTAACAGCATTATCACCAGCATCGATGCTCATCACCAGTATGACCCCCACCTTCAGCACCACCACCAACATGACCACACCACCAGCAGTATGAAAGTGACCATCACCAGATGACCACCACCACCAGTGTGACCAACACCACCACCACCAGTGTGACCAACACCACCATCAGTATGACCACCAGTGTCATTATCATCGCCACCACTATGACCATGACCACCACCAGTATGACCACCACCAACATGACCACATCACCACAACACCACCATGAGTATGACCAACACCAGCATGATCATTACCACCAGCAGCATGACCATGATCACCACCAGTGTGACCACTGGCATTATCACCACCAGTATGACCACCACCAACATGACCACATCACCACCAGTATGACCATGACCACCACCAGTATGACCACCACCAACATGGCCATACCACCACCAGTATGACCATGACCACCACCAGTATGACCATGACCACCACCAGTATGACCATGACCACCACCAGTATGACCATGACCACCACCAGTATGACCATGACCACCACCAGTATGACCATGACCACCACCAGTATGACCATGACCACCACCAGTATGACCATGAGTATGACCACTGGCATGATTATCATCACCAGTATGACCATGACCACCACCAGTATGACCATGACCACCACCAGTGTGACCATGACCACCACCAGTATGACCATGCGTATGACCACTGGCATGATTATCATCACCAGTATGACCATGACCACCACCAGTATGACCATGAGAACCACCACCAGAATGACCAACAACACCAGTATGACCATAACCACCACCAGTATGACAACTACCAACATGGCCACATCACCACCAGTATGACCATGACCACCACCAGTATGACCATGACCACCACCAGTATGACCACCACCAACATGGCCATATCACCACCAGTATGACCATGACCACCACCAACATGGCCACATCACCACCAGTATAAAAGTGACCACTACCAGTGTGACTAACACCACCATCAGTATGACCACCACCAGCATGACCACCACCAACATGGCCATATCACCACCAGTATGACCATGACCACCACCAACATGGCCACATCACCACCAGTATAAAAATGACCCCTGCCAGTGTGACTAACACCACCATCAGTATGACCACCACCAGCATTACCATCACCACGACTAAAATATGTGACAATACACAGCAGCACCACTTGCACCAACACCACCACAACAAGCAACAACCAACCAACACTACTATTACCAATCAGTACAACTACAGTACTACCACCACAACCAGAAACACCAATATCGCCATTCACCACCACTATGGTAGCATGACCAATTAACCACAACAACTACCATCAGCAACAGATAAGTGCTAACCACTAGCATCACCACCAAAGAAGCACCATCACCAACCAACCAAGAAACACCAACAAACAGGCATGGTGTACAGTATACTGTACCTTGGCATGACCAAAAACATTGTTCTGTTTCTACCATACTGAACAACTGCAGGATAACTGTCCATTGCATCAGGTAAATCATCAGGAAACTTGTCAGCAAAATGCCAGATAATATTCATTATATTAAAATGACAAGGTAGAGTAATGTAATGTGAACCTTCTAAAATAGGATAAAATATAAAATAAATTCCATATCCTTTTATTCAAAAATGATTGCCCATTAGTAAAGTACCTTCAGTATTCTTTTTATTTCTGCCACCAGATAAAACAGTAAGTTCTTTTAAAAATGCCTTAAGTAATAAATTTGAAAAAATATTTATAATTTACTGTAGTCCAGTAATTATAATAATGGTGATGATAATGACGGTGATGATGATGATATGATGAGAATGGTAATGATGATAATGGTAATGATGATGATGATCACAATAATGGTAATAACGATCATAATGGTAATGATGATTATGATGATGATGATAATGATCATGATAATAATGATAATAATGATGATCATGATAATGGTAATGATAATAATAATGATGATAATGATGATCATCATGATAATGGTAATGATAATGATGATGATAATAATGATGATCATGATAATGGTAATGATGATAATAATGGGTCATTCCAGAAAAGATCCATACCTCCCCCACAGAGGAAATTTGTGCCATCCAGGGAGGGGAGGGGGGTAAATCTACTTCTGATAATAGTAAAATGTACTAGGACATCTGAAGGGGGGAGGGGGTCAACTTCACATTTCCTCCCTGGGGGAGGTGTGGATGTTCTCTGGAATGATCCAATGATGATCATTATGATGATGATAACAATGATGATGATCATGATGATGATAATGATGATGATGGTAATAATAATGATGATTATAATAATAAGAATTAATAATAATAAAAGTAACACATGTAATAATAATTATAACAATCATAATAATAAATATAATAATAGATATATTATAATATAATAATAAAAAGCTTCAATAAATCTTACTTTATGCAATGAATGGCTCTGACAGTTTGCAGCATAGTTGAACAACATCTTAAGTGCACACTAAACAAATATCAAAACATTAGTGACCATGTAAAACTATCCAGTATTTTAAATATATTATAAATATATAATACAGTATTTTATAAAGTACAGTGGAGCCTCGCTATAGCGCGGTAGTTGGGGTCCATAGTGGAGACCGTGTTATAGATGAATCGCGTTATTGCAAGTAATTGAGTAAATCTCATTCCCAGTACTCTTCCCACTCGGTCCTGGTGCAATATTGTGGAAAGAGTACTGGGAACAAGCTTAGATACTGCCAGAAGCACTTTCTGTTGGATCCTTATAACATCTAATAAAATCAACATGCCTTTTCTGTTATGTTATTCATCTTGTTATATTACCTGTGAATATCAGACTATCAGTATTAAATACATAAAAAACCAATATTTAAATATGCAACTTTTTCGTGCTTCGACTTTAGTGTGATGTAACAAATTTCTAAGATGAAAAATAGTTAGTGGCAGAGTTCTCCTGCGATTTGGCCCACTTCAGCATTGTCTCTATGCTCTGCACCACACACTTCATTGACGGGATCAGCTCTGCCTCCTCTTCATCTTCACTGTCACTTTCTGGTACTGGTTCTTCTACTACGCTACTGATGATGTCATCCTCCATCATTTGAGAAGAAATCACTTCATTCTCGTCAACGTTGAGCCATGCGTTCACCTCTTCTGTGGAAAATGATTCACCAAATACTTGCGCCAAGTTAGACATGTCATCTGCGTTGAATCGACCAGAGTTGCAATCATTCAAGATCAGAGTTGCAATCATTCAAGATGCCCAGCAATTGTTAAGAAATTCAAATTCTCTCTAGTGATCATAATAACCAGGCAAAGAGAAATTTTTGGGGTCCAAGGATAAACCACGTTATACCGAGTCGCGCGTTATAATGATGCGCGCTATAGCGAGGCTCCACTGTATTATTTATCTTTAACCAAGAAGGAAGTTAATTAGTACCGGATTATTATTCAATTTAGCAGCATAAACAGCAGCATTTGAAGATGATTTTCCAAGACGTTCACAAATTTCATAATCCTTCAATTTGTTTCCTTCATGGTTTATAGATTTCTCAGGAATTTTCTGTTTTACAAAATAAGAACAAAATAATTATTCCTTGTGGTTGTTACTGTATGAAGGTATTCACCAGCATTTCAGTGGTCAAGCTTGTGAAATTTTTTGTAACTGTACAGTACAGTACAGTACAGTACAGTACAGTACATGTGTAGTGGCAAAATGTTTATATGGCAGTCTAAATAATTACCTCAAATGTAGTTTTTAAAGCATTTTGAAGCAACCTGTTTGATTGTGGATCTTTCTTCGTACATTTTCTTGAACTCAAATTATCTTTCTCAGTGGTTCCTACACGAGGAAATGTCTTTATCATTTCATGAGCAATTACTGCTGAAACTGGCAAACCAAGACCACTTACAAAGTTAATACATTTCTAAATCTGAACTAACCAATCACCTTTGACAGTTCTTAGACTTTCAGGAAATTAAGCTAAAAAGGTACAGGATCTGTCATTTTTTTTTCCATTTTGTGTTAAAAGTGTGAGATAAACTGGACATGCTGATTCAGTTTGTAATCATGCATGGCCTGGTTCACCTGTTCAAGCAGTTTTTTTCATTTTGTGTTAAAAGTGTGAGATAAACTGGAAATGCTGATTCAGTTTGTAATCATACATGTATGGACGGCCTTGGTTCACCTGTTCAAGCAGTAAGTAAGTGATATTATTTTTCTTAAAAGTTAGCAATATACTACACATTTTAACCAATGTTAATTCAACAAAGTTGATTTCAAGGGGTGTGATCATCTATCACACACCTCCAAGTCACCATATACAGTACTGTAGTCTGTTTATCTACTTGCCTATATAAGCAAATCCAACAAAGGCCAAAAACAGTGGACTAGAGTTTCTTTGATTAAGCATCATACGTTGAACTGGATTACCTAGTTAAGCAAAGGAGGAGTCAATTAAGTACATGTACATTAAGGTTTTTGCCATTTTTCCAAGATTTTTAAGGATTTTTCAAGGATTTCAAGAAATTTTTAAAAATTTCTATAAATTTCAAAAAAAAATTTAAAGTGTTCTTCCTATTTTCAGAGATTTTTGAGACTTGTAGAAATTTTTGAATTTTTTTAGTGAGGTGTACAAGATTTTTAAGTAAATATACTGTACCCTCATACCAAATGATAATTCCCATTATTAAATGGCATTGTTTTTAATACTTCAGATTGGTTGTTTCATGTTCTGTTAAATACATCTTATATATTAAAAACACATACTGTATTTAATATACAATGATAGAAGCTAGAGGGAAGGCAGTTGTAATAATGTCCAATCCTCCCTCCTTTTCACTTACATTTCAAACGTGTGGCCCTTGATGTCACATGAATCCAATATCGAAAGAAAGATTCTCCAATAAAGTTCACGTTAACAGACGATTGTTGCACAACAGCACAAGATGGACCGACATTAGATGCTTGCCGAGTTCCTTCCAAAACCCCTAGAAACAACAACAGAAAATATTAGAGAAATGACCTTCAGGAATGGCTGACAATTTCTAGTCGATTGTCTTTTTTATATCTCACCTTGTCTAAATGAAGGAATTCCTCGCCTTACGAAGCGAACAGCCGTTTGGAAAAACGAACGAAACATCTTTTATGTCGTATTACATTCACATCTTGGTAAAAAAAAAAAGAAAACTTTTCACTTTGTCAAAATGTCGGAAATGTTTCTCAAAGGAATTGCAACTTTTATAAGACTGGGAGTCTGGGACCGAATTTGATTTAATTCCAAGACTAGCCTGGGAGGGGGGTGGGGGGTGGGAGGGTGGGAGGGGTGGTAGTGGAGGGGGGGGGGCGAGGCGCTATAGCACCATCTCCCAAGATTTCTAACAAGAGAGCGAAACTCTCCAATCTCTCTGATAATATCATGATCACCTCGGTTTTCATCGTTCTCAAAGGGAATGTAAATCCCGTATTTTCCTCGTTACCCATGCATACACCTTTGTCTTCTAAATTTCCCCAGGAAATTTAGTAGACTAAATTTCCCCAGGAAATTTAGTAGAAAACAAAAGATTTCTTTGTCTACTAATTTTCCCTCATCAAGCATGCAGGTGAAAATTAGTAGACAAAGAAATCCTTTGTCTTTTACTAAATTTCCCACTTGCATATCTATTATGCAAACACTCACAACATTTTTATTAACAGACATCTATTCTACAAACACAAAGCATGTCCCAAAGGTATAATTACTTCAATCAATAGTAAAACTCTGAGTTTTACAATAGTACTTCTCTGAGTTTTCCTCGGCAATCATAATATTACAAACTGATAACATGGCTTGTCGGGAAATTAGCGATTAAATTGCCCTTCGCCTCGGGAAGATTTGTAAAAGTCCTCGGGCTTCGCCCTCTTCGGTGGGCAATTTAATCGCTAATTTCCCTCAAGTCATGTTATTACTTATAAAAATAAGCCTAAAAATTGTCTAAGATTTCCCGCGAAAGGGTCAAAGTACACCCCCTATTTTATAGATGAGCACCACCAAAAACAGCACATATTTTTTTAACTGCCGTAATACTTTACAATACTTTTAGTGGAAAAGAAAGTAACAAATTATGAGATTAGGTTTGTCAATATTTTAAGAATTTTAGTAAACTCTAAAATTGTTACACTACGCTTGAATAATTAATTTTCATAAATTGGAATTTAAGAAAAATGTTTTGGTTTTTGAATATTCATATACATAGAGAATCATGTGAGAAAACATGATGTACAGTAAAGTTATTCATTCCACAGATTTAGTAGTATATAATAGTTTCATTTATATATAAGTGGGAATGAAAGAGAATAAAGAAACTGTTATCTGAATAAGAAAAATCTAGATGCAGCAGGTAGTTTGCCATCATTAACCAAAGCTTTTTCAACATCTGTGAATGAAGGTAGTTTGTTTAGATCTCCATACCCAGCAAGTGCTGGTTTAGAAGCCAATAGTCTTTCTGATATTCTTCTCATATCCTTCATTGTAACAGCTTCTACATAATTGATATAAAGAAGAAAATATAAAGAAAAATAGATATACAATTGCTCTCTGTCTGTAGCTTGATTTATTCTGAAACTAACCTATTTTTTCATACAATTCTTGAGCTGTATTTCGCATTCCAAGACCCAAAATTTGTCTAAAAATAAAACAAAATTACTTTACAGTAAACAGAAATAAACATGGGTGATGTTGGTATTGGATAATACGTGGATCACACTAAAGATCATGATGGATACTAAGGGATCACATTGGATACTAAGGGATCACAGTGGATACTAAGGATCATTGTGGATTCTAAGGGATCATAGTGGATACTAGGGGATCACAGTGCATACTAAGGGATCATGTTGGAAACTGAGGGATTATGATGGATACTAAAGAGATCATGGTGAATACTGAGGGGTTGTGGTGGATACTGAGGGATCATGATGGATACTGAGGGATTATGGTAGATACTAAGGGATCATGGTGGATACTAAGAGATCACGGTGGATACTAAAAGATCATGGTGGATACTGAGGGATTGTGGATACTAATGGATCATATGTGGATATTATATCTGGTAGATACTAAGAGATCATGGTGGATACTGAGGGGTCATGGTGGATACTGAGGGATCATGATGGATTATGGTGGATACTCTGGGGTTATAATGGATATGGGGTAATGAGAATGTGGGATGATGAAGGATAATCTGACCTTCCAATGTCCTCAAACATAACAATGCGAGACTCGAGATTCATCATCAACATTGACTGTAGCTGTTTCTTTGCACGAGACACTTCTTCCTACAATATAATGATACAAAAGCTCATTCACCCTATCTTTAACCATTACTACACTAGTCATGTATCTTTTCCTCATTCATTCTCATCTAACCTTTTCCACCCACCAAATAACCAATATATTACATACATTACTGAAGTCTCTCTGGATAAGGTTGAAATATTCATATAAAAGAACTTGGGTGAGATCAGCAATCTGAAATGAAATTAAATAGAAGATCAGTAATGTACATTTGGCTAGACTGCAGTTTCATGGACACCACTGACGCATCCTATTACCACCTGAGCTTGTTACAACAAACAATACACTTCTAACCTGGCTAGGATGTGAGCTGGCATTGATACAAAATATCCCACTGTCCAAATAACTGTGATTAAATGCAGTGCATGCGTAAATCCAGTGATGACGATTAAGAACATTGAGGTAGAGTCGGGAGTACATTCCTTTACCAGGTCCTCCAGCTGAGAATGACCCACCACCACCCATTAATGCATTGAGAACAGCAAATGCAAAGAAATCGGTGTCAACAAAAGATGAAGCTTCCAGTCCAAGTGATATATGTGCCAGTTCAGGAAGAGGAGTGGGTCCCATGTTGACCTGAGCTTCACTTCTATGGTCCTGAAATAAAATAACCACAAGCATTTACTCATCAAAGAGAGAACCGTCAGACATCCTAAGCAGCAAGTTAACTATTGGCATACTTTCATGACACCCCCAGTGAACTGTGCAACAGATTCATCAGGCAAAGATCCACTGTTTGGTGCCCAACTTGACTTGGCATTTACAAAGTATTTCTTGGCGAGTTCAACCATTTTCTTGTGGTCAACATTGACCCCAGCAATCACCATTCTTGATGGTTGATAATACTGAGCCATATACTTCTGGATAACTGATGAATCAATGTTAAGAAGGCTTTCTCTTGGACATAGCTTGCTTAAACCCAAAGTGTTATCACGGTAACCAGCCTAAAACAAGAAAATATATGCATTGTTCAGAGAAAAATTAGAGGTTATCAGCTAAGGCAAGTGCTTATGTTGTGGTAATCAATGATAGTGATTGTGGTGGTGATAATGGTGATGATGATGATGGTGATGATGATGGTGATGATAGTGATGATGATGGTGGTGATGATGGTGGTGTGATGATGATGATGGTGATGATGATGATGGTGATGATGGTGATGATGATGGTGGTGATGATGATGGTGATAATGGTGGTGATGATGATGGTGATAATGGTGGTGATGATGATGGTGATGATGATGATGATAGTGATGATGATGGTGGTGATGATGATGGTGGTGATTGTGATTGTGGTGATTGTGATTGTGGTGGTGATGATGGTGGTGATAATGATTGTGGTGATGATAGTGGTGGTGATGATGATGATGGTGATGATGGTGATGGTGGTGATGATGGTGATGATGGTGGTGATGATGGTGGTGATGATGGTGGTGATGATGGTGTGATGATGATGGTGATGGCATTGATAAAAATAATGGTGATTGTGGTGGTGATGATGGTGGTGATTGTGGTGATGATGGTGATTGTGGTGGTGATGATGATGGTGGTGATGATGGTGGTGATGATGATGGTGGTGATGATGGTATTGATGAAGATGATGGTGATTGTGGTGGTGATGATGGTGGTGATGATGGTGGTGACAATGATGGTGGTGATGATGGTGGTGGTGATGATGGTGTTGATGAAGATGATGGTGATTGTGGTGGTGATGATGGTGGTGATGGTGATTGTGATAACATTGATAAAGATGATGGTGATAATATTGAGGATGGTAGTGGTGACAGTGATTGATGATGGTGGTGGTAATGATGGTGATGATGACTGACTGGTAGCAGTGACAGTGATGATAGTGGTTATGTCAGTAATGGTGATAATCATGATGATATATTATGGGTGTTAGGAGCATACTAAGTAGAGAGTCAACTCTTAATGCTCTTAAATACAATACAAAACTTTAAATTAATGTGTTCAAGAAATGGTGCTCACAGCATGAACTAAGTCTGTTAATATGGGTTCAGGATCAGGACTCATTTCAAGATTTTCTAATTCAAATTCAACAACTTCTTTTTGCCTAGATACCTAAAAAAACACGAAGGACAGCCAAGTCAATTTGATCCCATATCCAAAGAGTTGAAAGACACGCATTTAACATGATATCAAATTGTATACATAGACATTTTAATGTATAGTAGATGTAAATAATGACATTAATAAGTCAATGAAGTTTCCTTACAAGTTCATCATTTATTCTTGGTCTACAGACTGAATCTGATAAAATATTCATGACTGTTTCCAGGCCATCAGTGAAAGTTGATGTTGCATAAACTATGGCATCTCTAAAGGCAATAAAATCATCCTTGTTTTGTCTTCAATACTCCTACTGATATGAAATATTATCACTTTAGCATTAGTGTGCGTAGATTTAGTAGCTTAACGGCCTACCTGAAGGATTGACAATCAGCATTGCCACCATGTTTTTCAAGTTCATTCAGTATTTCTTCATTGGTTTTAAAACGCTCAGTACTCTGGAAATATTGGATGTAAAATTATATTAGTGAGAAAACACAGCAATATTGTAACGTGAAAAAAAGAAAGGAAAGAAGATATAAATTAAAGGAGGGAATGAAGGAAAAAAAGAGGAAGAAAGAAAACGAAGCAGGAAAGGAAGATAAGGAGAGAGAAAATAAAAAAAAGAAAAGTAAACAAGGAGGAAGAAAAAGAAGAGGAAAGAAGAAACTAATTACAAGAAGAGATAAAAGAAAATGGTCAGAAGAAAAGAATGGGAGGGAAGAGAGAAATGCATGTGGCTTTACCACCCCACCCCTTCAGTCCAGACAGAGACAAACAGACAGACAGACAGACAGACAGACAGACAGACAGACAGACAGACAGACAGACAGACAGACAGACAGAGACAGACACAGACACAGACAGACAGACAGACAGACAGACAGACAGACAGACAGACAGACAGACAGACAGACAGAGAGCCAGACAGACAGAGAGCCAGACAGACAGAGAGACAGACAGACAGACAGACAGACAGACAGACAGACAGACAGACAGACAGACAGACAGACAGACAGACAGACAGACAGACAGACAGACAGACAGACAGACAGACAGACAGACAGACAGACAGACAGACAGACAGACAGAGACAGACAGACAGACAGACAGACAGACAGACAGACAGACAGACAGACAGACAGACAGACAGACAGACAGACAGACAGACAGACAGACAGACAGACAGACAGACAGACAGACAGACAGACAGACAGACAGACAGACAGACAGACAGACAGACAGACAGACAGACAGACAGACAGACAGACAGACAGACAGACAGACAGGCAGGCAGACAAATTATGCAGAAAAAATTAACAATCCGGCTTACTTTAAAAGCCATTTTCTCAATGACATGAGATAACCCACTTGGGTAATCAACTTCATAGCGAGAGCCAGCGTCAATAAGAACTAAATAAAAAACCAAGACACCAAGTACCCACTCAATAAAATAATAAAAATTACACAAGTACGAGTACCTGTATATCATTTATCGAGTGTATAATTTATATTAAACCACAGAATAAGGTATCCCTCACCTCCTACCGTAGAAAACTGACCAAATGAATTCTCTGAAGCGACTTTTACACCATTTTCTAACGTAGTAACTTGAGTTTCGTACGAAGAGTCGAGTACAGTAGAGACAGACGAAGGTCTCGTTGTTAGATTTGGTAATGGTTCATTCAGTGGTATTCCTTTAGACTCATGCGAACATAAATGACGATGCTTTACATTGCTTTTCCGCTTAGAAAATATCAAGGTAAGGAAACGAGATCGAGAAAAATCCCGAATATATTTTATACCCAAGCGACTCTCGAAAGCCGCCATGTTGGTTTCAGGGGATGGTTGGGGACAACGAGGTACAATGGTGTAATAAAGGGATAACAATTAAATATGAGGGACTGTAGGGATCAATCACAATATCCCAAAGACCATAGCAGGCACAGCTCCCCCAAAATAGTTATCTGTGATTTCACAACATTACAGTACACTGCTGTACACAACAAACAATGCTAGGACTCCTGGGATTGGGACAGCCTAAAGCCATGTGGGCACTCCCACCATGTCAGGACGTCTTCCCTTGATGAGTAAAATCATCTGGTGTTAGACAGAGTAAAAAAAAAGACCGATGGAATGAAAGGGTTTTAAAAATATAAATAATTACGAACAAAATTACCCACATTTTTACAGATAATCTTTTTTTTTAATTTTTAATTTTCTTTTCTTAGTAGTTACAAATATGTTTGCTAACTACTTGATTTATAAATGACAATTGTAATAAATAGAAAAAAATAACATTTTTAAACATGAAGGAAACTATAGTATGATTTTCAACACAGTAAAACCATTTCCCCCCACTACACAATACATTACAAATATAAAGACCATTAATACTAATGTTTTAAGTTGCCCATAACAACTATCGTACCAGCGATTAATATGTTTTGTACACTACATGTAATAGAAAAATCATATATATTTTTATATTTCTTTAGTTATTTTAGTAAACAAATTCACTTCAACAGGGACAAAATTACTTTACATAACATATTTCCATCCAGTAGCTATTTTTTGTGTTTTAAATTATTTTATTTGTTTTTATAAGCTTTTTTAAATAACCTACATATTTTATTCAAATGACATATTATGAACTGTGTGCTACCCATTAGTTCTACAAAAACAGAACTACTTTCAATACATTTTACAAAACTATTTTTTATGGCAATATTTTGTTCATTGAGCTTTTTCTAAGTCTATTATTTTGCGTTTAGAATACCCTATCCTGATAGGAATTTGGTTGGCCAGAGTTCCCTTGAGTGCCCCCACCTCTCCCACGAGCATTGAGAGGCACACCACCAGATCTCCTTGGTGGAGCAAGGAACTCGAACATTGATGTATTATGACACGCCAATGTACGAGAAATATCACATGGCATTGGATCAGTCCAAAACAGATCGTGATTCAAAGCAGCATCACTGTTTAATCTTTGACTGGGGTCAAGAATCAGCATCTTATCAATCAAATCCAATGCATTTGGATCACGAACATAGTTCTTGAGTCGTTCCTTGACTCGTCGTTTCTGCCCTTGTGGTAATGTCATTTTTTCGTACAGTTCTAACTGTTCGACTCCAGGCCAAACATCTGCTGTCATCGAGCCACAAAGATGAGTAATCAATGTCAGTTGATGTTGCTCTGTATTTCCTTGCATGATCGGTGTTCTCGTCCACATCTCGGCAATAATACAACCAGCACCCCAAATGTCAATAGGTGGGCCATAATCTCGCTCACCAAGTAATAGCTCAGGAGGGCGACACCAGAGTGTCACGACACGGTTCGTGTATCGTTGTTTCTGGTCCTTGCTAACATGAATGGCCCTCGCTAGACCAAAATCTGCAAGTTTCAGAACACCTGATTTTGTGATCAAGACATTCGAGGCTTTCATGTCGCGATGAAGAATCTTATTACTGTGAATGAAGTATAATGCATTGAGAAGCATTTGGGAGATCTTCTTTATTTCTCCAGAGCTGAACTTCACCTGTGGGTTGCTCAGAAGTCCTGCTAAATCATGTTCACAGAATTCTAGCACCAAGTATATGCTGGCTTTCATTCGATTATATGGTGAAGCTACAAGGGAATCAAATAAATAAAACATTTAAATCCTTCAACTACTCGAGGTTTCACTTTCACTTGAAGAGTAAAATTGTCTGGCATAAGGCATTAGACAGAATAAAATGGCAAAGGGGCCACTTTCGGCTGGTCTTGGGTCAGAGACAATCTTTACCTCAAATTTCTGTTTAGATACTGATTATTTTGAGAAGCTATACCTTTAGTTCCTGCAGCTGTAGTTCCCCCTTTGCAGAGAAAACTTGTCTAGCATTAGATGGAGTAAAATAATAGAGTGGACATTTTTGGCCAGCTCAGGCCAGAATGGGGGGAATACGAAATACAGTACAGCTCAAAAATAAACTGACTTACCTTTAGTTCGGCAGATTTCGATCAAATTCACAATGTTGTCATGCTTGAGAAGCTGCAGTATTTTTATCTCTCTTAGGGCTGTGATTGGAAACTGAATGGTGCAGAGAAACACCAGATCAGAGCTCACACAGTCACTAATATTCAAGACATTATATACTGTAATATCATAAGCAGAGAACAGTGTTTAAGATAAAAAGCTTTATACCCCTTCTTTTTCATTGTCCATCATCACTTTCTTGAGAGCTACAAGCCTCTTAGATCCCTTTCTTTCCATGGCCTTGAAAACCTCACTGTCAAAGAAAAGTTAGTTTAGAGGTAGCCAGGAATATTTTTCCGACCCAGGCTTAACCATTGCTGCCTAGGATATCTGAGGGTTCTCTTTTTGACAAATAAAAGTATCTGGGCCCGGTTGTATGAAGCCTGGATAGCTTATCTGGTGGATAAGTCTTAACCCTTTATCACCCAACAATGTCTTTAGTATTTTACTCTGGCTAACACCCAACGATTTTACTCATCACTGGAGTGGCTACTGGGTGATAAAGGGTTAACAGACTATCTTGGTTAACCCTTTATCACCCAATGATGTCTTTAGTATTTTACTCTGGCTAACACCCAACAATTTTACTCGTCAGTGGAATGGCTACTGGCTGATAAAGGGTTAACAGACTATCTCGGTTAACCCTTTATCATCCATGATGTCTTTAGTATTTTACTCTGGCTAACACCTGGTGATTTTACTCCTCAATGGAGTGGCTACTGGCCAATAAAGGGTTAAACATATAACAGTGCCATCCATGCTTTGAACAAGTGAACTTAAATTTTATTCGCGAAATAGCACTATTCGGTAGATGACTCTCTATTCAGCAGATAAAATTTAAGTTTGGTTGTTAAAAGCATGAATGACACTGTTATGTTTTTAAGACTTATCTGCTGGCTAAGCTATCCAGGCTTCGTACAACTGGACCCTGGTGTTCTAACAGAGTAAAACAATGAAGACATTTTGCCACCTGAGGCAGCTCTCATTTAGGAGTTGGGTACCCATGGCTTGTAGGCAACCAATGGGCTAATCACTTGTTAAACCATTACTGCCTGGGATATTCGAGAGTTCTCTTTTTGGTGAATAAAATTATCTGGTATTAGACAGAGTAAAACAATAAAGCCATTTTAGCCACCTCAGACAGGAATGGGTACCCACCCCCTAAATGAGTTGGCTCGTTGCCGAAGGAAGTGTTATTTCTGCTGGCTGAGAGACAAAAGAGGCAGAAAATGTGTTTCTCACATGCTGCTGGGGGACTGGGTCAAGGGTGGGTTCCAGGTACTAATGGTCACTTTTTGTTGTTGCCTTGCAATGGCCTGACCTGTGTTCCCACCCATCTATCTATCCTTTTGGCTGCAGGGCCAATTTGTAAATACAATTTTGTTAGTCTATTTCACTCTTATGTCCCAAATATGTGAAGCTATGGTGTAGCTCAGTTGCTATTTGTAAATATTTTGTTTGATGTGATTAAAGGTCAGCCCCGCTTGCATGTGCGGCATCCTCTCAGCAGTGTGTGAATGGGTTAATCACTTGTTAAACCATCGTTGCCTAGGATGTCTGACGGTTCTTCCTTTGACAAATATAATCATCTGGCACTATTACCAAAACTGATGATGCATGGCACGGCCCCCAAAACACATCATGATTTCCATCCAAAACATTGATAAGTCTGTTAATGTTTTGGTAGAGAACATGATGGGTTGTTTTTTTTGGCCATGCCATGGATCATCAGTTTTGGTAATAGACAGAATAAAACAAAAAGACCATTTTTGGTTGATACTACCTCAAATGTCTGAGGGTTCTCTCTTTCAAGAGAAAAATTGTGGCTTATATTATCCATGGCTTATTTTCTGCCAAATAAATATCCCTAATGCTTTCTGGGGAAGATAATGATCACCCCAACCAGGTCTGGAAGAACTGATTCTATCAGAATGACTACAATCATTCCATTTACTAAGATCATTTGCAATCATGCCAGCATTGTTTTCATACTATCACCTTGAGCATTGCTTACAGCTACCAAGGAAATATATGAAAACTAGGCTTATAATTTTAAAGAATTTGTCTTATAAGCAAGACAAATATTGTGGTAACGAATCCAAGATCCTGGCTAAGTAATTGTACTGCTTTATAATATTTCTAGGGTAATTCGCAGGCTTTTCAGTTTCACCCTTCAAAGACCATGGAATTCAAGGAGCATTTACAGTAGCAATATATAGTAAAATATTATAGTAGAAATTCAGTCAATATTTTCAAGCCCAAGGACTTCTTTCCCTATCAAAACCATTTCCAGATGCCTATCACGATTTCTGAACAGATTATGTCCATTTAAGTGTAAATATAGGTTGATTTCTGAAGAATCTGACACCCAAAGGTCTACATATTATGCATCAGTCAAATCCAAGCGTGCCCATCCCCCCCCCGGGACACCGCGGGGCATTTGATTTTTTGGCAAATCCCAGGGGTGGGGCATTTGAAAGAAAATCTTTGCCCGGGGGTGGGGCATTAGATATTTAATCTTATATTGGAAACTGGAAAAAGATTGTCACTTCGGGAATTTAATCTTCGGGAATTTAATACTAATAATGTACTGAGTGAGGGCCAGCGAATCATAACAAGCAACAAACGTTTAAAACACCTCCTTAGTTGTCTACACCGGAAACGACAAAGTCGCCGAAGACGTGCACATGTATATGTGCTCCAGCAGAGCATTCTTGTATTGTATTATAAAATATTTCAGCAAGAAATTCCCCGGGGTGGGGAATTTGCCAAAGATTTTTGGCCCCACCGTGGGGCATTTTCACCTGCTTCTCATCCCCACGGCGGGGAATTGGCCGTATATTTGAAAAATTTGTCAAATGCCCGGGGGTTGGCCCGGGGGGGGGATGGGCACGCTTGGATTTGACTGATGCATTAACTTTCCATGGATGTTAAATTTGTTGAGCTGCAGAAGGATCAAATACTTCAATCAATACAATTTTTTACTTGATCATGTTATTTAATAATAATAAACACACAAAGGTTCATTCTTACTGAGTAAACACACGGAAAGAAAGCAAAATTATAGTAAAATTTTAGTCAAACACGTGAGATGCCCATGATCACCAAATCTACCCGGAGCTTCATCTTACCCAAATGTTCCTTGTCCAATTTTGAGCAGTTTCTCGTATTTTGTAACTTCATGGCAGTATGGAAAGTCGAAGTTACTAATGCTCATTACAGATTGTACTTTCCAATCGTTTTTAGAGCGGAATTTTGAGCCAGAAGAAGAGCAATATTTCCTCAAAACTCTTTCCTAAAACTTCAAAATGGAGAAAGATCTGTTGCTTCATGTCCCGGATGTACATAGTCCACAATGCCACGCGAGCGAGCTCATACCCAGTCCCTTTGACTTCGCACAATTTTTCTCATTTTATAAATGTATTTTTATTTATTTTTATTTATTTATTTATTTATTTATTTATTTATTTATTTATTTATTTATTTATTTATTTATTTATTTATTCATTTATTTATTTATTTATTTATTTAAATACCTGTTAATTAATCTGATTTTAAGTAATTTGATAACCTATAAAAAATAATTAAAATCAAAAAGCAATATCGAAAAATAAAATGATATGTCGAAATAAAAGTTCGATATTAATTCTTTGAAAGTTTTCATGGCGATAATGCAACAGAGATAAGTTTTGTGGAAACGCTACGTAAAATATTGATTTAAATAATACTAGTGAATTTAATATAAATACGTTTTGTGGAAACACCACGTAAAATATTTCTTTGCTAAGAGAATTTGCTAAGATTTCTAAGCAAAGAAATATTTTACGTGGCGTTTCCACAAAACTTATTTATATTACATTATCGCCATGAAAACTTTCAAAGAATTAACTAGTGAATTTATTATACTTTTATTAGCAAATAAATATATTTTTATTAGCAAATAAATATTCTACGTGGTGTCTCCACAAAACTTATCTATATAAAATTCGATATGTCGAAATAAAAATTCGATATGTTGAAAAAAAAATCGATGTGTTGAGAAAAAAAAATTGGTTGGTTGAAACGGAAATTAAAACGGTAACCGGACTTTTAAAACGACTTTTGACATATGTGAAGAAGTGGGACCGACCTTTGATCTCCAGTCCAACGATCAGCAGATGTCTTCCTCTCATCCTCTTCCTCTTGCCTAATTCTTTGTCATTGACAAACAACAAAGATGGTGGGGTCGATTGGCTTGTGGTTTTCTTCTTGTTGCCTCTCTTCATTGTGGATTTACGTGCTGACATTCTTCGTGGCAATTTGTTTTGTGTCTTCGTTATTTCGATTTTACGTCAAATGGTTTTTTCTTGGATTGCAATATGCTATTATCAGTATTCTAGTTGGACTGGTATCTCTTCGTTCTCCAGGATCTGCACACAATCTTACGAAATGCGTGAATTATTTCCTGTGGTTGACTAAAATATGGGGCATAAAATTTAACGTGAAAGGAAGAGAGAATATTAAGAAGGATTCAAATTATATTATAGTATGTAATCATCAGAGTTCATTTGATATGGTTTGTATGTTTCATGCGTTTCCACCAAATACAAGAATATTATCAAAGAAAGAACTTTATTACACTCCGTTGCTCGGTACTGCTGCTTGGCTGGGAGGAGCTATTTTCGTTGATAGAAAAAATCATAATGATGCTATCAATGTTTTGAAGAAGGCTGTTGATCAGATTAATCAAGAAAAGGTATTGTTTAATTTATACAAATATAGAAATATATTTCAAGGTAAATCAAAGTTATTCATAAGTTATTTCGTGTTTTTGTATTAAGTATTATAGGTTACATACCACTCCTATTTTTTTTAATATTTTTATTATTTTTTTAATATTAGAATTTCAAAAATTATTAATATATTTTCAAAATCCTTAACTTTGTTATTTTTTAAAATTTCTTCTAGTGTAATGTTTGGGTATTTCCCGAAGGAACAAGGACTCAAGGAGACACATTACTTCCTTTCAAAAAAGGAGGATTTCACCTTGCCCAACAAGCTCAGGTAACCAACCCCCCCCCCCCCCCCCCAGCAATACCTAGGGGATTTGTAATTTTTTGTGAAGCTCGTCACAAATTCGCCACACCTGGGACTTTGAAATATGACAATTCCCCACCCCAGGGGAAGGTTGAAAAATTAAAACACATCAGACAAATGGGTCATTCCAGAAAACATCCACATCACCCCCATGGAGGGAGGAAATGTGAAGTTGACCCCCTTCAGACGTCCTAGTACATTTTACTATTATCAGAAGTAGATTTACCCCCTCCCCTCCCTGGATGGCACAAATTTCCTCTGTGGGGGAGGTATGGATCTTTTCTGGAATTACCCAATGTATAATTAAACGCATTTTAACATCAAATGTAAATGAGTGGCTCATTTCTGTTGCTGCTTCCTCTGAGCTCTAGTTTTTTCACTTTTTCAGCACCCCTGCATCGATTTCCATCGATTTTCGGCAACCAGAGAAATCTTTCAATGAATTCATCGCCATTTCGAATACGGAATATTTTAGTTACCAGACTCCCATGCCTCCTTGCATCCCCACCCTATACCCCTGGGACAAAATTAGTAAAACCTTTCCCCACCCCGAGGATTTGATTTTCTGCATTGTCCCCAGGGGGGGGGGGGATGGTTAGAGCAAGAACTGATTCATGCATTACAGTAAAAAGATCTCATCAGTTGGTAGGTAGGATCTTTATTTATACACGCTGACCTTGTCAACCGAAGCGGATTTCCACAAGGGGCATGTGCAAAAATAGAAAAATGATACATGTAGAAAGTTATTTAGAGCTATTTACAAGAAAGTTAAATTTAAAAAGGTAGAATATTAAATTATTTACATGATAAGAACGTTATTAGGATATTTACAGGCACATCAATTTACTTATTACTCTATGTCAATGATGTGAGCAGCGATTTTATTTCGAAAGGAAGAAAGAGTTTTGCTTTCCCTAATTTCCTTTGGAATAGAATTCCAAAGGTATGCTCCGTCATACATGAAACTATTTTTCATATTGTTTGTATGCGGTTTTGGTAAACTAAGGCCACTTGAAATGTCCCGAAGGTTGTAGTTTATTTTCTCAATTTTGTATGAAAAATGATTAGTGAGTGATTTGGGACCCATTTTATTTAATACTGTATACATCATTTTCGCCTTAGCTTTCTTCCTTTCTGTTTTGAGTGGCTCCCAACCCAATGCACGTAGAGCAATAGAGTGATTTATGTCATTGCTCATGTTCAAGATAATTCTAGCAGCTCTATTTTGGAGTCTTTGGAGTCGTTTTGATTGTGATTCACCAAACACATCCCATACTTCACAGCAGTAATCAAAGTATGGCCGAACAATAGCGTTATATATCAAAATGAGTGTATCTTTATCAACAAAAGGTTTGACCCGACGAATAGCAGAGATTCCTGCTGTTATTTTTTTGCAAATATTTTCAGTATTACTTTTCCAAGACAAATGCTGGTCAATTGTTACTCCAAGAGTTTTGCATTCATGAACTTGCTTAATTTGTTTATTTTCAATGAAAACATTCGGATGGTAATCAGAAATATTTTTCATCATTTGTTTTGAGCCAATTAACATAAATTCAGTCTTAGCTACGTTGAGGCTAAGTTTATTGGCGATTAACCATTTTCTAAGGTTTTCTAAATCAGAATTTACTGCAGCTTCAAGGTCAGTTATAGAATCTCCCGAAGCTGTCAGATTTGTGTCGTCGGTGAACAACCGAGGTTTTGTTTTATTAAGACATTCAGGCAAATCATTAATATATAACAAAAAGAATAGTGGCCCTAAGATGGAACCTTGTGGTACGCCACACTTTATCAGTTGTTCTGATGAAAAAGAGTTTTTTACTTGGCATTTTTGATTTCGGTTTGTAAGATATGATTTGAGCAAAGTTAGAGCTTGTCCTTTAACTCCATAAAGCTCTAATTTCCTCAACAGAATTTGATGATCAACAGTATCAAATGCTTTTTTCAAGTCAATTAAAACTACTAGGTTAAACATTTTTCTATCTAGATTCACATACCAATCATTGGTACAGTCTAGTAATGCAGTAGCTGTGGAGTGAAATTTTCGAAAACCAAATTGGGAATCGCTTAAAAGTTCAAATTTTGTTAAGTAGTTGTACAGTTGATCATATATACAGAATTCGTTCCATAATTTTGCTAATGGCCGGTAAAACTGATATTGGCCTGTAGTTTCCTGGAATATTCCGTTGGCCGGTTTTATACATTGGTATTACTCTAGCCACTTTCCATTGATCAGGAAAAGAAGATAGAGTAATAGCCTGATTAAAAATAAGTGTCAGTGAATCTGAAATGGCAGGTGCCGCTATTTTAATAATTTTACAAGAAATCTTATCAATGCCAGTGGCTTTATTGCTAGAAAGTCCATGTAGGAGACGACAGACATTATTGACAGTAACAGGCTGGAATGCAGCAAATTCTGATTTAGCATTTTTAGTATACATGTACGTTTCAAAATTGTAATTTGCAGTATCAATTTTGCTAGCTAAATCAGGGCCAATATTTGAAAAATAATCATTAAAGCCCTCTACAATATCTTGGGGATTTGTTAAATTATTTTCATCTAGTATTAGTTCATTCACCACTGTTGGTTGTTTTGCCTACCTAATAAGTTGTTTATAGTTTTCCAGGTATTTTTGGGATTGAATTTTTGACCAGCTATTTTCGAGGAATAGTAATCTTTTTTGGCATTCCTTAGCTCTACATTTACTTTATTTCTAGTTATCTTATAATTTAACCAATCAATTTCTAGGCTTGTTAAGATGGCTTTTCGTTTTAATTTATCCCTTGTATTTATAAGTTTCTTTATATCATTTGTGATCCAAGGGACTTTTTTCGATTTGGGTTTTTTGTGTTGAAGTGGTGCATGCTTGTCTAAGACTTCCAAGAATAAGTTCACCACTGTTTTGCTTTACTCTATCCAAAACACTACCTACACAACACTCTACTTTTTTCAACAATCTTGAGCCTATCAACAAAATCTGTTTGCAAAAAAATAATTATATCTTATTAGATGTTTTGGTGTGTAGTATCACTGTATATTTTTACGAGTTGTGCTGTATTTTGACGAGCCCGCAGGACGAGCCAAAATACAAATGAGTAAAAATATACAGCGATACTACACACCAAAACATCTTATAAGAGATTTATTATACAACTACTCTGATCAACAAATTTTTATGGAAAAAGAAAACTCTAAGCGTACATGAAGTAGTTCCCGGGTGATAAATTTGATTGGCTAACAAAATCTGTCAAACCGGTTTTCTACTATCCAAATAACTAACTATCCAAATATCGCTGTATATTGTACTCATTTTTAGCGTTATTTGGACAGTTTTTAACGCCGTTGTATAATAAAAAATAATATTTTCTTTTGAATATTTAAAAATATATACATAAAAATCTTTTTCCACATTGAAGTAAAGATGTTTTTTTATTTTTAGATTCCCATTCTTCCAATCGTATTTTCAAATTACAGATCTATTGTGAGTTTTGCAGACAAACATTTTACAACAGGTATTATTTGTTCATATATTATATATTATATATTATATATTATATATTATGTATTATGTATTATGTATTTTGTGTTATGTGTTATGTGTTATGTGTTATGTGTTATGTGTTATGTGTTATGTGTTATGTGTTATGTGTTATGTGTTATGTGTTATGTGTTATGTGTTATGTGTTATATTATATATTATATATTATATATTATATATTATATATTATTATATATTATATATTATATATCGTATATCGTATATCGTATATCGGCTATCGGCTATCGTCTATCGTATATCGTATATCGTATATCGTATATTGTATATTATATGTTATATATTGTATATTATATATTGTGTTGTGTTGTGTTGTATTGTATTGTATTGTATTGTATTGTATTGTATTGTATTATTATACTTTTAGGCATCAGAAAGAGTAAAAAGTAGAAACAACTTTTGACCTCCAAAATTTTCCTTGCACCCCCCGGAAAAGGGGTGGTGGCTGCACCCCCCTCCCCATCCTTGCATGCCTGGATTAGGTTCAGGTTTGGGTCAAGGTTCTATTAGTTTCCATACATACATCAGGTGGTGACTTCATTGAAAAAGGATGACTTCACTAATGCTTACGTGTTCTGAGCTGTCCATTCATTTCTTTAGGTGCCATACAGATCACAGTATTACCAGAAATTTCAACTGAAGGTCTGGAACGTAGCGATGTTGACAACCTAACAGAGAGAGTGAGAGCTGCAATGTGTAAAGAATATGCACAGAGCAAGACAACTATAAACTGATAGAAGGAAGGAGGCAGATTGATGGGTGCATTCGTATAGTCAAGCCTTGTGAGCTACATTGCAATATTCCCATGCAACATTGCAATGTTGATTGACAAGTTCTGGTGAGCAATTTGCAAACGTTTCGGGAATATTTATATTTATTTCCGAAATTCAACATTTCTTTACTCAAACTACCATTTGCATGGCTGAAAATACATTAAATACTATCCAACCCACCAACAGTAATATTTTAAACATAAATTTGTATATTTACTTAAAAGAAAGACAAACCTTTAAAGGAATCTACTGAGGAATCTTCACGAGACGTTTGCATGTTGCTCAAGCCAAATTGACAATCATCATTGCAATGTTGCGGTGCAATATTGCAAAGTTGCATGCAAGAGAACATCCAGTTTGACTGTAAGCTTTTTAAGTTTTGCTTGTTCTTGCTTTACAAGCTGCTGTCAATAGATGTTTCTGTACATAACTTTGGTGTGAGTTCTAGTGGCTTAATGGTTAGAGCATGTGTCCATCATTGGGAAGGTTGTGGTTCGTGTCTTGTCTATAGTTTCCTAAGTTTTAACATTTAATGACAGCTTGTACAGCAAGAACTAACAAAACTTAACAAACCCCATTGAAGCTGAAACTACAATGCCTGTACTAACAGACATATACAAAAACATTTCTATGCTTCGTCTGCCGCTATGCTTATTCCACAAGAGCCTCTGGCATCCAGGGTAATATTATCTATATTACATCACTACATTACATTACTTTATGCCATTCTGTATATACCATATTAATTTAAGCTGTTGACAAACTTAAAACAATTTTATACCTAAAATTTTATCCATAGCATGCTTTTAACAGCAAGTTACACATTCCCTATTCATCATTTTACTGTTAATTTTTATGATTTTACGTATAAATATTGTGCATATTTGTAAATCTATAGTCTATCTCTAGTCTACCTTACGAGATTTATATTAACCATATATAGTGCAAAAGAGCGGTGCCCTGCTTGGCGCAAACGATGTTGCTATTGGTTTATTGATTCCGCACGGACGAACCAACCAATTATTAACCAACCAACGAACCAACCAACCAACCAACCAACCAACCAACCAACCAACCAACCAACCAACCAACCAACCAATCAACCAACCAACGAATGAACCAATCAACCAACCAACCAACCAACCAACCAACCAACCAACCAACCAACCAACCAACCAACCAACCAACGAATGAACAATTCAACCAACCAACCAACCAACCAACCAACCAACCAACCAACCAACCAACCAACCAACCAACCAATCAACCAACCAACCAACCAACCAACCAACCAACGAATGAACCAATCAACCAACCAACCAACCAACCAACCAACCAACCAACCAACCAACCAACGAATCAACCAATCAACCAACCAACCAACCAACCAACCAACCAACCAACGAATGAACAATTCAACCAACCAACCAACCAACCAACCAACCAACCAACCAACCAACCAACCAACCAATCAACCAACCAACCAACCAACCAACCAACGAATGAACCAATCAACCAACCAACCAACCAACCAACCAACCAACCAACCAACCAACCAACCAACCAACCAACCAACCAACCAACCAACGAATGAACCAATCAACCAACGAATGAACCAATCAACCAACCAAGCAACCAAGCAACCAACCAAGCAACCAACCAACCAACCAACCAACCAACTAACCAACCAACCAACCAACCAACCAACCAACCAACCAACCAACCAACCAACCAATGAACCAACCAACCAACCAACCAACCAACGAACGAACGAACGAACGAAGCAACCAACGTAACTCCTCAGTGCACACGTGCACAATGATCTACAATGAGCAATATTATCGTAGAAGAACTAGGTCTATTAATTTTTTAAAATCAGAAACTTCTGGATTGTGTTAAATCTTTAATAATTATTTTTGTTAATAAGTTCACTTCGCTTTAGTCAAATTATTACTTGATCTTTAGTCAAATATTTGATCGTGAGAAATTTGATTAGGAACATTTTTTGCACGTTTTTAACTAAGATGCTTTGTTCCACTGTGGTCATAATTCACTATTCTCGTGATTTTTTAATGTAAAAAACAAATATATGTATCTAAAATGTATTTAATGAATAACTTAATAACAAAGAACTATTTTACGTCAAGATTGCTCCTATTAAAGAATTCAAAATGTTATAAATACATTATACAGCTAAATACATTATAAAGCAATGTAAATTTTAAGAACATTGAATAAAGAAAAGTTGCAGCTTATAATTTTGTTGTATTGAGCTTACACTTCGCGTCGCATAAGCTTGTGGCACTCCTATAGGTTCGGACCGGTTACTGTTCTCTTTAATTTTCCAACCAAACATGCAGGGAAAATTTCTAATTTTTCGCCTCTAACAGGGCAAGCAAATTTCTAATTTTCCCCTCATTAGCATGCATGACCAAGCATCCAAACAATACTCTTACACAACAAAGAAATGCATTATTGTAAGATAATCATGGTATCACAAACTAATACCATGACATGTCGGCTTGAGGGGACATTTAACCATTAATTTCCCCTTGGGAGAATTTGTGCAAGTCACTTCCACAACTCCTCCCTTGGCTTTCGGGGACATTTAATCACCAACTTCCCTCATGCCATGGTATTTATAATTATATAGGTGTTACGGTACGTTTTAAAGTGCCTATGAAGCGAAAATTATTATTGTCTTAAATGAAAGAACTCTTAAAACTACAACGTAACATCTTTTGCAGATCTTCGTTTCCGTGCTTCGTTGTTGAGATACTTCAGTTTCTTTGATATGCAAATTAAACACTTTGACATCACACGTGTATAATGAGTTATCAGAGAAGGTTCGGCATCTTTGCTATTATCAAACGAAATCAATTAAAAATCTGTATGTCTAATGCTGTATGCGAAATAGACGCACAATATCGGCTTCGAAGTGATTTCGTTTGATAATAGCAAAGATATAGAACTTTCTCCGATAACTCATACACGTGTGATGTCAAAGTGTTTAATTTGCATATCAAAGAAACTGAAATATCTCAACAACGAAGCACGGAAACGAAGATCTGCAAAAGATGTTACGTTGTAGTTTTAAGAGTTCTTTCATTTAAGATAATAATAATTTTCGCTTCATAGGCACATTGAGACCCTGAAAAGTGAAAAAAAACAACCGCGTATCTCGCCGTTCTGAGCGGTATAGTCACTGATCTCAGAAGACTGGATAGTGCAACTTACTGTCCACTGGTTCAGAAAATGAAGCCAGCTAAACAAAAGAAATTTACCATTACTAAGGGACCAAACATGCTGAAAAATGTATTAATGTCTTCTTAAAATGTCTGCTGTGCCCAAAAAGAATATTGAACTTACTTTCTTTCAAAGATTCATCATCTCATTCAACAAAATGTTTAGATCGGTGCCAGAATACGCTAGAAAGACCATCACTTGGTCCCTTAGTAATGGCCGACTTCCGGCTTCATTTTAAAAACAATAGGTACTTAATTCAGTATTATTTCGAGATCAGAGGGTATAGTGCATCGAAACTGCACGCATGTTTTCCACAGTCGATTCCGCTGCTAATTACGACAGTAGTTTGTGACTCCAACAGAGTCACTTCAATAGGGCCAAGAGTTCGTGAAGGGTTTGTAAGGAATCACTCATTTTCCCTTGTATGGACTCACGATGGACCAGCAGCTCTTGAATGTAAACAAAATCCGCATTGTTTCGTCCACGTGATGTTTTATCTCCATGGTAACTGTCTATCAAGTGTTCCAAGTGACACCTCAGGTTTGATTTCGACACTGTTGTCATGGCATCGGGGTTATACTGGATAACTTCACGGAAAAATATAGCGTATTCTGAAAGGCTTTTCTCGGCCTGAACGGGATCTGGGTGGATTTCGTATTCTGAAAACTTTTCCAAGGCGCTTTGAAGGAGGCCTGTGATAGGAAAATGAAGATCTAAGCCTTTGCGTCGTTTGTGATAGAGAAAGACTGAATAGAGCTGTAGGCAAAAGACAGTTGAACTGTTGGACGAAGCGGAATCTTTGACTTCCCGAAGCATAGCTATGTTCCATGGATCTTGAAGGATATTTCTTGTATCTTCTCCTGAAGATAGCAAAGCTTCTAAGCATCTTAGAGCACTCAACTGAACAAGCTGATTACTATGAAGCATAGAGTTCTGTAACCGCACAAAAATTACTCTAAGATGAGTCTTGGTCAGTTTATGCTGTTCAATATTCGTATCAAACGGCACAGTGTCCTGCTCTGGTGTTAGCAAAACATTAGTGAAGAACCCGCTGGCTTGAAGAACGTTTGCCCAGAATATATTGGCAGCAAATTGAAGAAGAGGACTTGGTGTAGAGCAGAGTAAAGACAATACGACTTCGATCTTGACTTTAAGAACGAACTTCGTTGAAATTCCAAAGATTTTCTGGAAATGAATTAGATAGCTAATTGATATCAGAACAGCAGCGAAGAGCGTGGTGCCTTGAGAACTTCCAAGATCCATTGCGTCCTGGAGCGAGTTGATATTATTTTCCAAGAATTGATTATAGTCATGATGTTTTAGTAAGAATCCTAAAACTTGGTCTGATCCAGTTTTTGTGTCTTGAATAATGCTGGCATTTAGGAAGTTCAAACACGCTGTGCAGAGTTTCTGCGAGTTACTAGACCGTGTGAGCAGGTTGACGACATGGTACACCAGCTTCATGTAGTCCTCATCAAGAGGAACATCTGGGCCAGAACTTACAAGAAAGCACAACAGTTTTAAAACACTCTCTAGATTTCCATCTTCTAAGGGCTCTACAGCTTGGTTAAGAAACAGTTTCTGTAAAGCTAGCTTTAGTTCCTTCAGTGTTGTCTGTAGTGCTTCAGATGCTGGAGTCTGTGTGCTTAAAACGTTGTGTAGAACGGCAAGAACAGCGCTCTGTGCATGCGCTTGACCTGTGTGCAGGATGGAGGCAAGGAGTAGTAATGTTCTTGGGTGTTTATCAACCATTTCTTTCCACAGTTTTATTTCTCGTTCTTCAATCTCGTTTTCTTCTTCATGGCTAAACCATAGCCCCAAGATTTCTTTACGCAACTCTGGGTTCAAATCTCGCTCTCCT
>OZ036014.1:4036627-4086627 GCA_964035015.1 Corallium rubrum
ATTAGGTGTATTATTATTATTAATAAATACAGTATGAAATTCGTTTGAACATGGCGTTTTGTTTATATTAAAAGAGGGGAGTAAATAGATGTTTTAGTTTTGACAAATCTTGTGTTCTTTTAGGCTTCGTATGTATATTCAATGTCTGTAATGGCCTCGCCATTTATTGGATATTTTATGATAAAGAAAGGTTAGCTAAAAGCAAACTTTGCATATACTGTATGTATTAAACGTTTTGGAGTGTATACATTTGTAGAAGTAAGCCATGTAATTTTCTAGCCAGGATGTTTTACAAAACCCTTATCATTGGTAAAGGAGTGTTTGGTTATTGTTTTTCCAGGGTTTTTCACATTATCTGGTATTATTAGTCTTGCACAGTTTGGAATAAGCTGTTTCTTCATTTTAGCTGGTTCATATTGTGTAAGAGGTATGGTACTGTCTTAGACTTGGGTAGGTATTGTTTGGCCTTTATACATACTAATTGCCATAACAACAAGAGCAGTAGCAGCTAGAACAGTAACAGCAGCAACAATAATAATAACACTTAGAACAACAATAACAGTATACAGCAGCAACAACAATGTAAACAACAATACCACTACCAATAACACTACTGCCACCACCACCAATATCACCACCACCACCACCACCACCACCAATATCACCACCACCACCACCACTATCACCACCACCACCACCAATACCAATATCACCAACACCACCACCAATATCACCACCACCACCACCAATACCAATATCACCACCACCAACACCAATACCAATATCACCAACACCAATATCACCACCATCACCAACACCACCACCACCAATACCACCACCACCACCAATATTACCACCAATACCAATATCACCACCACCAATCACCACCACCAATACCAACACCACCACTATCAATAACAACACCACCAACACCAATATCACCACCATCACCAACACCATCACCACCAATACCACCACTACCACCACCAATATCACCACCAATACCAATATCACCAACACCACCACCAATATCACCCACCAATACCAATATCACCACCACCAACACCAACACCAACACTATCAACAACAACACCAATACCATTATCACCACCACCAATACCAATATCACCGCCATTACTACCAACAACAACGCCAACACCCACAACAAGAATTTGATATTAATGATAACTTAATTATCACATTAATTCTTATTTAGGCTATGGGCGACTCACAAATCTTGAATATCGTAAATTTATAAAAGTTTTAACAGAAGCACAAAAAGTGGACCATCAATATAATATCCGGGTAATTGGAACCTAGTTTTATCTGTCTGTCTCTCTGTCTGTCAGTCGGTCGGTCGGTTGGTCGGTCGGTCAGTCTGTCTGTCTGTCTGTCTGTCGGTCGGTCGGTCGGTCGGTCGGTCGGTCTGTCTGTCTGTCTGTCTGTCTGTCTGTCTGTCTGTCTGTCTGTCTGGTATATCTACATGTATGTTTTTTGCCATGTCTTCCTTCCTATGTGTTTTTCCTGTATTCATCTTTTCTTTCTTTTGTCCCACATTGAGAATGAACTTGTGTACCTGTATTTATTTGCCGAACAAATCATTAAGATTTCACCATTTTCCAGAAACAATTGTCACTATACGACTTTGATTTTCGCTCCTGGCCAGTTGACTTTCACTGGGATGAATCACATGATAGGTTAGCAAATTGTAATATATAAATTGTTGTTCTTACTTACAGTATTACCCATATTTTTAAGATGGCACTTATTTATAATAATATACACACTACACAATGTTGTTTATGATTTCTCTTAATGTAGCCTTGACAAAAAGAAACTTGCTAGTGCTAATTATGTCAACAAGAAAAGGGTTCACTATGGGCTTCTTGGTCAATTGTTTAAATTTCCTATCATTATAGCCAGGTAAGTATCTTGTTGCAAGAACAAGTACATATCAATTATTTTCCAGGTATTTCTCAGGCTATGCAGAAGAAATTATTAAGTTTATTTAAATTGTTTTATTTAGTACAGTACAGTACAGTACAGTACAGTACAGTACAGTACAGTACAGTACAGTACAGTACAGTACAGTACAGTACAGTACAGTACAGTACAGTACAGTATTCAGTACAGTACAGTACAGTACAGTACAGTACAGTACAGTACAGTACAGTACAGTACAGTACAGTACAGTACAGTATTCAGTACAGTACAGTACAGTACAGTACAGTACAGTACAGTACAGTACAGTACAGTACAGTACAGTACAGTACAGTACAGTACAGTACAGTACAGTACAGTACAGTACAGTACAGTACAGTACAGTACAGTACAGTACAGTACTCAGTACAGTATTCAGTACAGTACAGTACAGTACAGTACAGTACAGTACAGTGCAGTGCAGTGCAGTGCAGTGCAGTACAGTGCAGTGCAGTGCAGTGCAGTGCAGTACAGTGCGGTGCAGTGCAGTACAGTACAGTATAGTACAGTACAGTATAGTACAGTACAGTACTCAGTACTCAGTACAGTATTCAGTACAGTACAGTACAGTACAGTACAGTACAGTACAGTACAGTACAGTTACAGCACAGCACAGTACAGTTACAGGCACAGTAGAGTACAGTACAGTAGAGTACAGTATAGTACAGTACAGTACAATATTACAGTACGGTATTACAATATAGTATTACAGTACAGTATTACAGTACAGTATTGCAGTACAGTACAGTACAGTACATTACAGTACAATACAATACAGTATTACAGTACAGCACAGTACAGTACAGTACAATTACAATGTTCATATATTCAGTAAAATACTACAATATATTTATTTATTTGGTTAATTGTTGTTACTCAATCATGTACTGTGTGTTTTCTGTTTTTTTCAGGTACATTATTGCTCATGGGTTTGCACGGCCTTTGATGTACCCTGGCTCAATTAAAATGTTACAAAATGCTTTGGGTAAGAATAATATATGAATATATCAATTTTCAAATTGTTAACAGTGTACAACGTACATTGTATACAGTATATCATTTATTAGGTATATTATTATATAGATTTCAGCACCTTTAGAAGTCTGAATACTCTAACCTAACAATTACTTAACCAAAAACTTACTGGTTAACACTAGATGCATTTGTTGTGTGTTTTAGGAGAAGCATTGAATGATGGTAGATCAGGGTTGGTGGCTAAGGTATACAGTACTAGTTCTATCATTCTACTGTTGGTTAACTACCATATATTTTGAGAGTTCTGGACTGTTCATGTGTTAATATTGAATTTATTCTTCAAGGATGGTTGGCGTGCGAAACTTAAAGCCAAAGATAAGAATGAAATAGACACAATGTTTATTGATAAAAGAGCGTCAGATAATGAGAAAGGACAAATTCTGGTAAATGCAATAACACTTGTTTTCAGTCATTTCCCCCACTTATGCAGGGGTTAACTAGTGGCTCCCCACAGTAGTGTCCTCCACTTCTCTCTCTTGTGCATCCTCCCTAGACCACACTCTCTCATGTCCCTCTCCACATGACAACCTGACTCCATGTCATCCTTGGCCTTCTTCTTCCGCTCACACCTCATATGGCATGCTTTTTTTTCACCCAGTCACCATCATCTTTCCATAATACATTCCCCAGCCATCTCAATTAACCGGTTCCACCTCACATTAGTCACCAACTCAATTCCCATTCTTTCTCTCAACTCCACACTGGTAAGTGCAAGATGCCAAAAAGTGCAGAAAAAACTCCACAAAGCACAGGAGAGAACCTGCAGTAACTCTCTACAACTCACATGAGTCCCAAGTTCAGACAGATGGTCACCCATCCAAGTAAAGTACCATGTACATATACAGTAACCCTGCCTAACTGGGCTGATAAAAGCCTTCAGTAAACATAACTAAATCAGTCCTGCAATAATTCTTTTTGCAGGTAATTGGATGTGAGGGAAATGCAGCATTTTATGAAGTTGGGACAATACACACTCCTCTAAATGGTGAATTAGTTATTGCATTTTAGAGAATATCCTCAATATATACAATGTATTTTTGTATTAAATGTATAAATTAGTTTTCATTTTTTTTTTTTTATTTTAAACCAGGCTTCTGCTTTGTTTCATTTTAGCGGGTTATTCTGTGCTAGGCTGGAATCATCCTGGATTTGGTGGCAGCAGTGTATGTAAAATGTCATGTATTCAATCCATTACTACTCAGTCATAGCAGACTCAGTCGTTATGGAGCACGATGCCACCAGAAAAATTTCCAGTTTCTACAGTCTATTCTAAAATTTTTGTGTAGCTAAATTTATTTCTTTAAAATAACTGTTTTTAGGGTTTACCATATCCAGATGCTGAAAAGAATGCAGTGGATGTTGTTATCAAATATGCAATGGATAG
This sequence comes from Corallium rubrum, assembly GCA_964035015.1. NCBI lineage: Eukaryota > Metazoa > Cnidaria > Anthozoa > Scleralcyonacea > Coralliidae > Corallium > Corallium rubrum. The sequence continues at coordinate 4,041,027 of OZ036014.1, forward strand.
ATTAGGATTTCCAATTGAAAATATTGTTATTTTTGCTTGGTCAATAGGTAATGGGAACCTTTGTTGAGCAATTGTGCAGTACAATATTATATGAATAATTATTTATATATATATATATATATATATATATATATATATATATATATATATATATATATATATATAAGAATGTCAGAGTCAAAATCATATAGATTAGAGTGCTCAATACCGAAGCAGAGCGGATATAACAATAATAAAAGACAAACTTGGTTACTTCATTCGAATTTTATTTCACTACAGACTGTTTCGTATGGCAAGTAATACTTGCCGCACTCATCGCGTGTAACAACAACCGCAGTATTCACCTGATGAGTGTGGCAAGTATTACTTGCCATACGAAACAGTCTGTAGTGAAATAAAGTTCGAATGAAGTAACCAAGTTTGTCTTTTATTATTGTTATATATATATATATATATATATATATATATATATATATATATATATATATACAGTTACTGTAATATATTAATGGTAGTACATTATTATATATACAAATATGGTTGTGTGTAATATTTTAGTATTTTCAACTGAGTTCTCTGTTGTTTCACAGGAGGTTACAGTGCTAGTTGGGCAGCAATGATGTACCCAGATATCAAGGCTTTGGTATGTTGAGCTGTTGTTCTATTTTAAATATTTTATTAATTGTAATACTGTAAGTCCTTTCTACTGTACCTGTAAGATTGTAAATATTTCTTGTTTTACTTTATTTTCTGCCAAGATTTTGGATGCCACATTTGACACAATTACACCTTTAGCTGTTGAACGAATGCCAGTCATGATGTGTAAGATGCCATGATTGTAATATTTAATATTAACTGCCTTGATATTATTTTTGTGATACTAAATTGTTATAACAGGATTTGATTGTTTTTATAGCAACATTCACTGAAGATGTTATCAATAATTACTTTCCTTTATTTATACATGAGCATCTGTCCAAGTAAGCCAATGCAAATGATGTTTGAAGTGAAGTTTCTTGTACTGTACTGTACTGTACTGTACTGTACTGTACTGTACTGTACTGTACTGTACTGTACTGTACTGTACTGTACTGTACTGTACTGTACTGTACTGTACTGTACTGTACTGTACTGCACTGTACTGTAATGTAGTGTACTGTGCTGTACTGTACTGTACTGTACTCTGTACTGTAATGTACTGTACTGCACTGGTACTGTACTGTGCTGTAATGTACTGTGCTGTGCTGTACTATACTGTGCTGTACTGCAATGTAATGTACTGTACCACACTGGTACTGTACTGTACTGTACTGTACTGTGCTGTACTGTACTGTACTGTACTGTACTGTACTGTACTGTACTGTACTGCACATACTGTAGTATGTAAAACAGTATTACTTGGTTCTCTGCAATTAGTGACCGACAGTAATGAATACTGTCAGAGTTTAAATTTTGTAATTTTGTTTTTAGATATTCTGGACCAGTTTTGTTGTATCGAAGAACAAAAGATGAAATGATAAGTTTGGTGTAAGTTTAGATGGTTATTTACTTCATTTACAATATTGATTTAATATTAATTATATTTTAATTATTTTCAGTCAAGGAGACATTAGCACAAATCGTGGAAACTATTTGTTGATTGAACTATTAAAATCAAGGTTAGTTATTCAGTATGTATCTATGTAGACAAGAATTTTAGACTGCCCTTTTGACAAGCTATTCTGGTTGCTCCCGTTTTGTTGTGTGTGTAGGTATCCAAGTCTGATTACTACATCATCATTAGAAAGTGTAAATACTTATCTTATGGCAGGTGACGGCTTAAGTAAAAGTAAGTTTGTTTGCAGTGATTGTTTTTGGCTGTTTTACAGATTGTATTTGCATCCTTAGCTTTCCACAGCAGTGATGATGACAGTGGTGGTTGGTGATGACATTGTTGGTGGTGATCCAGTTGATGGTGGTGGGTGGTAGGTGGTAGTGGTGGTTGGTAGTGGTGGTGGTGGTGGTTGGTGGTGGTGGTGGTTGGTGGTGGTGGTGGTTGGTGGTGGTGGTGGTTGTTGGTGATTGGTAGTTGTGGTTGTTGTTGGTGGTAGTTGGTGATGGTTGGTAGTGGTGGTTCATGGTGGTTGGTAGTGGTAGTGGTCGTTGGTAGTGGTGGTTGGTGGTAGTGGTGGTTGTTGTTGGTGGTTGGTAGTGGTGGTTGTTGGTGGTGGTGGTTGGTAGTAGTGGTTGGTGGTGGTGGTGGTTGGCAGTGTTGGTGGTTGGCAGTGGTGGTGGTTGGTAGTGGTGGTTGGTGGTGGTGGTTGGTAGTGGTGGTTGGTGGTGGTCACTGGTGATGGTTGTTGTTGGTGGTGGTTGGTAGTGGTTGTTGGTGGTGGCGGTTGGTAGTGGTGGTTGGTGGTGGTGGTGGTGGTTGGTGGTGGTCACTGGTGGTGGTTGGTGGTGATGGTGGTGGTGATGGTGATGGTGGTGGTAGTGGTTACTGGTCCAGTTGATGGTGGTTGTTGTTGTTGTTGGATGGTGGTGGGTAGTGGTGGTCCACTTGATGATGGTGGTGGTGGTGGTGGTTGGTGGTGGGTTGGTGTTCCACTTGATGGTGGTGGTGGTGGTTGTTGTTGGTGGTCCAGTTATGGGGTGGTGGGTAGTGGTGTTGGTCCACTTGGTGGTTTGGTGGTGGTAGTGGTTGTTGTTGTTGGTGGTTAGTGGTGATGATGATGGTGGTGATGATGGTGATCACATTAACTGATCATATTTGCAATATTTTTAGATGCTGTTACGTCTAGTCTTGGAGTAGACGACAATGAATGTGAACAATTACTAAAAGATTACAAGGAAGAAAATGGAAGCACATTTCCTTGCCAAATAGGTAAGAATTATTAAACCTGTATAGTACTGCAGTTTATAATAATTACTAAAGCACTTGTTTAATAGCAAAAAGTTTCATTTTGGTATAATTAATAAATTATTCCTGCCTAGGATGTCTGAGGGTTTTCCTCTTGACAAGTAAAGTCATCTGATGTTAGACAGAGTGGTAAAATAAAGGATCCGTTTTTGGCTGGCAGGGTGCGTTATTTAAAAGTCAATTATTGCTTTTTCAGGCGAAGACATGCAGGATGACATGAAATCCAAGATATTAATTTATTTGGTGAGTGTTTAAAACACTGCTTACACAACACCCTACTTTTTACTCTGACGAAGGACTTTGCTTGAAACGTCACAGTATTTCGTTATCAAAACTATTCACAACAGTTTACCATCTTTTCACTTTGCTCTATCTAAAACACTGCCTACACAGCACTCTACTTTTTACTCTGATGAAGGACTCTGCTTGAAACGTCAGTATTTCGTTATTAAAACTATTCTCAGCAGTTTACCATCTTTTCACTTTGCTCTATCTAAAACACTGCTTACACAGCACTCTACTTTTTACTCTGATGAAGGGCTCCGCTTGAAACGTCAGTATTTCGTTATTAAAACTCTCGACAGTTTACCTTCACTTTGCTGTTTTTCAAATCTGCTGTTTCTTTTTTTAGGTCACCCGATACATGATTGATTTTGACGCCACACATTGCACAAACCTTCCGCCGTCAATTTTTCAAATTCCAACCGCAGTCTAACTATTGTACATTTTTCATATTTACATATAGTATAACAGTTCACTCTAATAATATGATTGTGTAATTAAGTAAATCATTACGATTTGTTGACAACAAAGTTTGATTGTTATGTAACATATGTTAAAACGTTTAAGTGATTTTGTAATTCATTACAATTTGAAAACGGAACAAAATCATGCCGGTGTGTAAATACAGACCAAAAAGGTCTTGCGTTTACACGGTGCTGGTATAATATAATGACGGATTAGCATGTGCTATTCTCTTCCAATGAAAATTGAGAAGACTTTGTGAATACTGCTGACCAGAATACTGTGATCGTATATATCGTGATTACCGTCATCAAACTGTTACGGCACGGGCGTTTACACGATACCGGTTAGTGTTCCGTTTTCATTTCATGCCGTCAAGGAACCCGTCTTCATTTTGTGCCGTTTTCATGCCATTTTTGTGCCGGTATCGTGTAAACGTAAGGCCTAAACGGCATGATTTTGTCCCATTAATATGTAATTAATATGTCTTAAATCTTAATTACGACGTAACGCAGATGGATCATTGATGCTAAAATTCAATTAATCATTCAGATGGATCATCGATGCTTAAATTGTTTCTTATGCATAAAGTAACCATTTGCGCACGCCGTAAGGCATTCTTACCGAAAGCCAAAATTTTCTCCAAAAACGAACTAGCCATACATCAGATTCTCTTGAAATTTTCAGTGAATGCCCCCACCACCAACGAACTTTTTACTTCATAAAGGTGCTGTTACACGATGCGATTTTTCTTGCAACTTGCAACAAATTTACATATCGAAAAAATAAATCGCAAGTTGCAGGGAAGGTGTTACACGTTCAGCAACTTGCGATTTTTGTTGTAAGTTGTAACAAAAAGTAGAACCCATCCAACTTTTCTTGCAACTTACAACACGGCAAAAATAACAAAATCGCAAGTTGCTACGGGTGTTACATAGTGCGATTTTTTATGCAACTTACAACATTCAGTGATTTGTTGCAATTAAGTTATGAGATGACGCCAAAGTAGTCATCATTATCTATACAATATTTATTTGCAGGAGTGACATGACTCAATTCTTCCATTAACGGTGTGTTTGAACAACATGTTCCATATTGTATGAGTTTTTCCACAAAAATTCTCAGGTAGTTTATCCTGCCAAAAAGAGAAAGAAAGCCAAATGACTAGAAATGCGAATCGCCAAAAAACATTGAAGAATAGCTCCAATCAAAAAAATATTTCACTGAACAACTATTTGTTCTATGTAGAACGTATATTCAGATGATAAGAAATTTGGGTTTATATGCAGTTTAAAATTTCTAGCCAAATACAATTCTGACAGTTTCGATAATCGTATGGATTGTCTTTTTAAGACTTTGAAATGGTTTTGAGGTATTTCTGCAGCTCTTCAATACGTTTAGCATAATTTTTTGTTTTTCCTGCAAGGTCAGAGGTGACGTAAGAAGAAACTTGATCAGTAATTTGATTGATGTAGACCAACGTTGACTTTGCTGGATCTTCGTCACATTCTTGTATAAGAAAGCCTGAAGACAGATTTTCTTTACGATTGTAGTCCGCCAAAGGTGGAGACGATTTGAGGGTAATGGATCGATAAGCAATGACATAGTTATCTTGCTTGTCGGAAGGGGGTCGGCTGGATTCGAGCATCAGAAAATCATTTGGTTTCTCTTTGGAGGGTTCTGCTGTATACATGATAAAATGAACAATCTTATCATCTTCGTCGATTATGTTTATCACTTCCGACTTGGACACAACTGGATCCCATTTAGCTCTAGCATCGGTGCTAAGAGCAGAGAATAAATCTTTAGCACTGATTGGAATTTGGGTTTCAACTTTGACGCACTGCAGTTGATCTTGAGTGCCCTTTGACAGAATGCTCGCTCCTTCTTTTGAAACCTCCACCCAGTTTTCCAAGTGGTAGAGCTTCCTGAAGCCAGAAACATTATGGTAGGCAAGGATATTGCTATTTTCATTCGACCATGGCACAGAGAGGGCAGGACCAACAGTCCCCAAGATCTTCCTTTCATCAATCTGGGCCTTACGTCGACTGACGGCGTTGGTCTGACGTTGAGCTTGCTCCACTGTGGTTGGTACGACTTCAGGTAAAGCCTTCCGTTGGCCTTGGCCGTCAAAGTTAACGAACGTCAAGTAGGCACTATTGATGTGTTTTGGTTCTCCTTCGATGCTATTCGCTTCGACTCGACAACCAACCTCCATACTGTTGTCATCAAATACTTTATTGACCATTGCCTTGAATACCAAACGGTCACCAACGGAAGAAGGGGCAAGAAATTGAACACCATTGACGGCGAGTATGGATGGTGCTGTGTGGCACAGTCTGCTTGCTGCTATGGTGCATGTCGATACTAACCAGGCCATGATTTGTCCACCAAATGTCGATTGGTGATGGTTAGCATCGCTTGGAAGGACCAGCTCAATACTTTCAACACTTGTCTCACACATTAAATGCTGACCGGCTTTGGTATTCACCTTACTAAGCTGAGTATCACCTTTTGGCTTGGTCGATTGCTGTTGGGATTTAGCTTTGGCAGCATTTCTTGCCACCAATCTTATTCTTCTTCTTTCAGTCGCCAGAGCGTATTGCAGTCGTTCTTCCATTGTCACTGGGTCCAGATGACTCAACTTGGCTTTCCCAGTCTTTGCAATAGCGACGAATGTGAAATACGCTTGACAAATGTTCACCTTCTTGCTCTGAAGAAAGTCTTCCAGAGCGACTTCGACTACCACTTCCATACTCGAACCAAAAGCTCTAGTTAGTTTCGCCTTGACGTTAAGAACTTGGCCATGAGAGGGAATGGTGTCCACTTCCAGATCGTCCATCATTTGGGTTACACAAGGTAGTTTAGCGTGTTTTTCCGCTGAAAGACAAGCCACTATGTCCATTGCTTTGAGAAGATTTCCTGCTAGCAAAGCTTGGTTTCTTGTTTGCACGTTGTCAACAGACACGATCCTATTCATCTCGACTTCGCTGGGATTGCGGTAGTCTGCAGAAGCCATCTTCGTCTTTGTGTTTGGCGTGAGGTTACGTCTGGAGCGAGAACTGTACTTTCGAACAATCAGATGAGATTTTATACCTACTCTACTCGACTCTACTACTCTCTTGAAAACTATATTTACTATAATTGTGACATTGCGTGATTGCGGAAACGTGAGCCCTCTCAAAGTCACGCATGATTGATAAAGTTCGTACAGAGTTATTATAAACAAAACGTATTTCCTGTCACTATGAGTGTCTATGGTTACGTCGATAGGTAAAATATTTTTACCAAATATCAAATATCAACTTTATAAGTTTCCGTGAATCCCATCTACTAAACAAACTTTACAATATGAGTTCGGACTTATCCAATTCACAGACCTAATAATTAAGGTCTTAATTACGACGTATGCAGATGGATCATTGATGCTAAAATTCAATTAATCATTCAGATGGATCATCGATGCTTAATTGCGCACGCCGTAAGGCATTCTTACCGAAAGCCGAAATTTTCTCCAAAAACGAACTAGCCATACATCAGATTCTCTTGAAATTTTCAGTGAATGCTCCCACCACCAACGAACTTTTTACTTTATAAAGGCGGTTTTCCACTAGGCGAAAAATGTCGCGCGAAGCGACATTTTCTCTTGTCTTGCAAGCTCTGGAGTGGAACTAATTAGCCAAGACAAAAGAAAAATGTCGAGTCGGTCGACAAATGTCGCCTATAAAGGCGGTTTTCCACTAGGCGAAAAATGTCGCGCGAAGCGACATTTTCTTTTGTCTCGCAAGCTCTCGAGTGGAACTAATTAGCCAAGACAAAACAAAAATGTCGAGTCGGTCGACAAATGTCGCCTAGTGGAAAACCGCCTTAAGTGGAAAACCGCCTTGTGGGACAGGGAAGGTGGGGGGCAGCAATGGGACTGGAGGACTGGCAAAAAACGAAGATATTTGTTAAGCTACTCAGTGTTATTTAATCTAAAATCAAATTGAAACGGTGATCCTTCCACCCTTAATACATACTATCAAATAATCAAAGATTGTAAGTGCAAAATATAACATTGGCTGGTTATTAATAAACTCAAATTTAATTGCCAACAAAAAAAGTAAAAAAGAACTGCCAAATTAATACATGTTTAACACTTAGGATTTCTAGCCTAATACAATTCTGACAGTTTCTGTAATCGCATAGTGGATTGTCTTTTTAAAATAAACTCAAATATAATTACCATTTACCAACAAAAAAAGTGAAAAAGAACTGCCAAATTTATATATGTTTAACACTTAAGATTTCTAGCCTAATACAATTCTGACAGTTTCTGTAATCGCATAGTGGATTGTCTTTTTAAGAGGTTGAAATGGTTTTGAGGTATTTCTGCAGCTCTTCAATACGTTTTGCATAATTCTTTGTTTTTCCTGCGAGGTCAGAGGTGACGTAAGAAGAAACTTGATCAGTCATTTGATTGATGTAGACCAACGTTGACTTTGCTGGATCTTCGTCACATTCTTGTATAAGAACGCCTGAAGACAGATTTTCTTTACGATTGTAGTCCGCCAAAGGTGGAGACGATTTGAGGGTAATGGATCGATAAGCAATGACATAGCTATCTCGCTTGTCGGAAGGGGGTCGGCTGGATTCGAGCATCAGAAAATCATTTGGTTTCTCTTTGGAGGTTTCTGCTGTAGCCATGATAACATGAACGATCTTATCATCTTCGTCGATTTTGTTTATCACTTCCGACTTGGACACAACTGGATCCCATTTAGCTCTAGCATCGGTGCTAAGAGCAGAGAATAAATCTTTAGCACTGATTGGAATTTGGGTTTCAACTTTGACGCACTGCAGTTGATCTTGAGTGCACTTTGACAGAATGCTCGCTCCTTCTTTCGAAACCTCCACCCAGTTTTCCAAGTGGTAGAGCTTCCTTAAGCCAGAAACATTATGGTAGGCAAGGATATTGCTATTTTCATTCGACCATGGCACCGAGAGGGCAGGACCAACAGTCCCCAAGATCTTCCTTTTATCAATCAGAGCCTTACGTCGACTGACGGTGTTGGTCTGACGTTGAGCTTGCTCCACTGTGGTTGGTACGACTTCAGGTAAAGCCTTCCGTTGGCCTTGGTCGTCAAAGTTAACGAACGTCAAGTAGGCACTATTGATGTGTTTTGGTTCTCCTTCGATGCTATTCGCTTCGACTCGACAACCAACCTCCATACTGTTGTCATCAAATACTTTATTGACCATTGCCTTGAACACCGAGCGGTCACCAACGGAAGAAGGAGCAAGAAATTGAACACCATTGACGGCGAGTATGGATGGTGCTGTGTGGCACAGTCTGCTTGCTGCTATGGTGCATGTCGATACTAACCAGGCCATGATTTGTCCACCAAACGTCGATTGGTGATGGTTAGCGTTGCTTGGAAGTACCAGCTCAACTGATACTTTCAACACTTGTCTCGCTCATTAAACGCTGACCGGCTTTGGTATTCACATTGCTAAGCTGAGTATCACCTTTTGGCTTGGTCAATTGCTTTTGGGATTTAGCCTTGGCTGCATTTCTTGCCACCAATCTTATTCTTCTTCTTTCAGTTGCCAGAGCGTATTGCAACCGTTCTTCCATCGTCACTGGGTCCAGATGACTCAATTTAGCCTTCCCAGTCTTTGCAATAGCGACGAATGTGAAATACGCTTGACAAATGTTCACCTTCTTGCTCTGAAGGAAGTCTTCCAGAGCGACTTCGACTACCAGTTCCAAACTCGATCCAAAAGCTCTAGTTAGTTTGGCCTTGACGTTAAGAACTTGGCCATGAGAGGGAATGGTGTCCACTTCCAGATCGTCCATCATTTGGGTTACACAAGGTAGTTTAGCGTGTTTCTCTGCTGAAAGACAAGCCACTATGTCCATTGCCTTGAGAAGATCGCCTGCTAGCAAAGCTTGGTTCTTTGTTTGCACATTGTCAACAGACACGATCCTATTCATCTCGACTTCGGTGGGATTTCGGTACTCTGCAGAAGCCATCTTCGTCTTCGGCGTGAGGTTACGTCTGGAGCGATAATTGTGCTTTCGAACAATCAGACGAGATTTTATACCTACTCGACTACCTCTCTCCTCCGCAGAGGCTTTATATTACATGACGCATGAGGGATAGTTGTGTGATTGCGGAAACGTGAGCCCTCTCAAAGTGACGCATGATAAATTTCTTACTTTTTAACAAAAACGTATTTCCTGTCACTATGAGTGTCTAATTGCGTCGACAGGTAAAATATTTTTACTAAATACAAGATTTTTCCGTGAAATGAATATATTTATCCCAACAACTAAACAAACTTTACAATATATGTTCGGATTTAACCAATTCACAGATCTAATTGTTCAGATTTATCAACAATCTTAAGATATAAGCTGTGAAAGTTAGTCGATCGGAAAGATGTAAAGGACGAATTTAATACAATATACCTGATTAAACATTCATTTGTTTTGAAATTTCTTTATGCAATAGGTAAAGCATGAGCCTCGATCTGTATCTGATTTACAAGGCGAGCTGCAAGCGAGTACTTATCAAATGGACGCATCTAAATTGCCATGGTTCAAACTATTTTTTCAAATTGGAGTGATTTTAGCTAAGTACTAATTGCGGGAAACGTTTGTGTAAATCAGGATGAATCTGTATGTGATTTACAGATGTTGATTAAATATTCCTTTCTTTTGAATTTTCTTCATGAATTTTTAATGATGTGATAAGGTTCATCACAAGACCATTTCTACCCGAAGGACATTGACTAAGATGTCAACTTTATTTAAATTGTGCATGGCTTTGTATTTTATAAAACAGCCTTTATTGCTTTGTGGCTTACATATACGCACGAGCGTTTTTTCTTACGTCTTCGGTACGTGCTGAAATCTGAAACCAGTTTTCTAACTCACACCTAATACTTACTTAAGTAGTTGACGTCTTCTTTTGCGTTTTTCAGCGTGTTTTGTACGTGCGTAAAAGTTGAAACCTGATTTACTTCATGCTTAGTAAAATGTATTTATTTCAAAGTGTATGTAATTGTGACGTGTTTCGTCGTTTCCAGCATAGAGCGTCAGTTTTCAATTCTACGTGTGCCCTACCTGTTACGTGAGGCTCTTATTTAAATTTTAGAAACTGTTCTATTCAGTTCTGCGCGATGCACAATATTTTTCTGACAAAATTAAAGACAGTATTTGGTAAAACGTATTTATTAATGTTAAACAGTTTCGTCAACCGCAGATCAATTTCAAAGTAATCACGAGGTGTATTCTTATGTACCACGTGATAGAATACACCTCGTGATTGCTTTAACCTTTATCGCCCAGTAGCTGACTCCACTGACGAGTAAAATCGCCTGGCGTTAGCCAGAGTAAAATACTAAAGACATCGTTGGGCGATAAAGGCATTGTTGTGTTGGTGTTATTTTGTGTTTGTGTTGTTTTGTGTTGGTGATTTTGTTGTTGTTGTTGTTGTTGTTGTTGTTGTTGTTGTTGTTATTGTTGTTGTTGTTTTGTGCTATTTTCCGAACGTCTATGTGTAGGCTAGCGATGTTATTGTTATTGTTGTTTTGTGTTGCTGCTGCTGCTGTTGTTGTTGTTGTTACTGTTGTTGTTGTTGTTGTTGTTGTTATTGTTGCTGCTGCTTCTGTTGTTCTTTTGTCGTCGTCGTTGTTGTTGTTGTTGTTGTTGATGATGTTGCTGTTGTTGTTGCTACTGGTGGTGTTGTTTTTTTGTGTTGCTGCTATTGCTGGTTTGTTTCTGCTGCTGCTGCTGCTGTTGCTGCTCAACGATCGTTATTGTATCTTACATGAAGTAACAACAAGATTACTTCGGAAGTTCGGAGGTGTATTGATCGTATTGATGTGCATGTGGTCAGTTACATATAGTGATCGTAAAAACCATGCTTAGAAGAAAACTAACTCGGATTCAACTTAGCCGTGATGATATGGAAGAATATGAAACCATCAAGAAACAGTGGGCTGCAAAAAACGAAACCAACATCCAAACAACGAAGGATTCAAACGTTTTAGGTGAAGCACGGATGACGGAGGCTGAACATCTCGCTGAGGTTCACAGAAGAATTGGCTTATATAATCCCGAACAAGTGCCTAGTGATGGCACGGAAAGAATGCTTTGAGAATGATAAATCAACGGTGAGTACTGAGTAGTTCTAAGCTTTGAAGGTTCACTTATTTGTGTGTCATGCATTAAAAGCCTATTAAACAGGGGGGGAAGGAAGAGTTTCATAGCATTCTCAAGTATAAATAAGGCCATTCTACGCGTACAAAAATAATGTTCACATCTTTATTTACATTTTACAAAACAATATACCGATACCTTGTTCAAGATTGTAAGCTTTTCTTGCTTCCTCTTTATTACTTGTACTTGAAACAAAATATTTTCTCAGGAAATAGAAGAAATGCAAAGTGACATCCTTGCTTGGTGTTCAGCCATGTTACTTCTAACAGTTTACACTGAGCTGGGGTACTTCATGTAATTATCTACGAATGTCTTGTTTGGGTGACTCACAAAACAAAGATGGTGGATCCAGTGAACTCCATAGAGATCATATAAATATTAGAGGGGGCACTGGTGGGAAAATTTGGTAACCACATGGGGGCCACCATTACCATGATATTTCGGTCAATTGGTTGGCAAATGTACTAGACTCAGTTCTTTGCCAACCAATGTGCCTAATGTTTGCCTCCAAAAAAATCCAAGATGGCAGTGTTCAATTGGTTACCTGTGGTTGACTGCAATTAAGATAGGATGCCCCCTCTAGTATTTATATGATCTCTATGGTGAGCTCTATATATATAACTGCAGTGATATCTGCTGGTAGCCAAACATGGTGGACATGTAGTCCAGAAGTACTATTGTTCCCAGTAGACCACGAACACCATGGTTTTACATAGCCACCGGAAGAAGGCGGTTGGTTAGTTTGAAGTGTTCAGAAAACCATCACGTGATCACACTGTTGTGTTCTTCTCGTGTGAAAACACAACGGTTCTGGCTAAGCAACTCATCAGTCAAAGGCAATCAAAATGAGTCGCTTCAGGTATTTAAACGACGAACAACTTCGACTACAGTATCTGGATGATGAAAATACTTTTGTTCATCTTTCTGAAGACGCTAGAGCTTTCGCTGAGATGTTTTGATGCTCTGCTCGTGTCGAGACGGTTGAGAGTAAATGAATAACAATCAAGGTGCAACCACTTCAGTTCAAATTTCAAGCATGAGAAAATTGTATCACGTGATCTATTTCAGACAGGCCGGGGTAGTTTTAATTAAATGGTTGTTTCGCGGTTTACTGGGAACAATAGTACATATAGTTGCAGTCTCCTACACAGTCTTTTGACAAAATCAGACTTGATCAGACCACGTAGGGATCATGTGCAGAGTGGACTGGAGGGCATGTTTAAGGAATGGTTCATGGTTTGGTGTGCTTAAGAGATACATATGGAAAGTTAGGAGAGCATGAAAAAAGTATTCCTCCAGATGATAACCAAGATTTCCAAGTGCTCTTCTAACTTGCCAAGTGCACCCATAGTTCAATGAAGCACACCATGGCCAAACCATCAACCATTTCCTTTAGAGAAATAATAATAATAATAATAATAATAATAATAATAATAATAATAATAATAATAATAAATGTCTTTATTCATTCATTCAATTAAAATACATATCGAACATTACAGTGTATATATAAGTTAATGTATAAATCACAAGGCTAAATTGCTAAATTATATCTAAAAACTAACCTATTTATAAAACTATCTTTAAAATGCTTAGTGTTAATTTTTGGCATCAAACAACTTTTACTTCTAAGTCTCTTTGACGAGTTTTTTACTGTTGGTAATAATCCATAAATTGGATGGGAAGGACTAATTCTTATCTTGTTAAAAAGTGTTCTATCAGCTTTTTCTAAAAGTTCATGGATATCTAGTAATTCCGAGATGTATTTCTCTTATAGCATCTTCTCAAAAAACATTGCACATTGGTTAGGTCTGCTCCACTAGCTCCATATACTGGTAGACCATAAGTTATTTTTGGAAGTACAATAGCTTTAAAAAGATCATCTACCTCAATCTGAGAAGTATAGAGAATGTACTGGTTTGAGGATGATTAGATGAATGTGTAATGTGACATCAAGAGACAGGAAGAGGTTGGAAGAGCTAAGAGGTCGCTTGGGACTGGTTGACATCAGGGATGTTATTTGTAGGAGTAGGCTCATTTGGATTGGTCACGTGCCGAGGATGCATCAAGATAATTGGGTTTGAAAGATCACTGACTTAAATGTGCCTGGAAGGAGGTAGCCTGCGAGGAAGAAGGTGGAAGTGAAGACATGGGAACCATTAGATTGTGTGGCATGGAAAGCTGCGATCATGTAAAAAACTGGCTAATCCATGCAAGCATGAGTGAGACACAAAATGGCTTTTAACACATCTTCAAGCCAAAGCTCTTCATCAGAGTAATATTTGTCTGTTGGTACAGAAATATACTGTACATCATTAAAATGGTCTTAAAATGTATATATTCTCCACTCGAATTTTCCTTCACCCTAAATCCTTAGAACATGCTATGTAATCGAGTGAAATGCCCAATATCATTTATAATATACCCAATTCTCTCCTGGCATCACCACCTTATTATATATACAGAACTCGCGATCAAGCTCTCGGCAACGGCCTCCGTGGCTCCTTCACCGTGTACCGATGCACAGAAGACGTCATCAAAACAAGCTAACATAATTAACATAACTGCAGATATATTTTCGATTCTCATGTGCAATGTTGTATATATTAGCATTGTATATATTTAATAATATTAATATTGTATTAATAATTTCACGCTTAGCAATTCACAACACACGCTCCAGCTGCTCCACACTGTTTTATTTAGTCCACAGCTCCACACTTCACACTGTTTTATTCAGTCCACAGCTCCACACTGTCTTGGTCAATCCACAGCTCCACACTGTTTATTTGGTCCACAGCTCCGCACTCCACACTGTTTTATTCAATCCACAGCTCCACATTGTTTCATTTAGTCCACAGCTCCACACTGTTTTATTTAGTCCACAGCTCCACACTGTTTTATTTAGTCCACAGCTCCACACTGTTTTACTTAGTCCACAGTTCCACACTACTCCACAGTCCACGCTAGTTTATCAACTATTTAACTTTAAATCCACAACTCTCGAATAAATTATATATATATATATATATATATATATATATATATATATATATATATATATATATATATATATATATATATATACACACCAATTAATTCTGGAATACTTATTGGAGTGAAGCAATAGTCAAACTTTTCAATTCATGAGTACAAGAGCGTACTTATCCAGCAGTTTGATACAGGCTGATTTCAGTATCAGTCAGAAATATAGTTTTACAAATAGTCGCCTATACTCCGTATTTTAACTATAGGTCTACTGATCAGTGGAATGAGATAAATAATAATGAGATAAATAAAGGGAAATATAGAAGCGATCCTACTTAACGACTCATCCCGGAAAACGTCCCGTCCCGCTCAATACCGAAGAAGAAATATAAAACGTACATATAAAGAAAAGAGGCCATCAAAATCTGATGACAGATATCAAAAGCTGATGCCGTGATGGCAAATATCTGTATTCACTACAGCACAACTATAGGAGAACATTCTACTTTGTTAAATTTCGGTTATTACTATTATTTTGCCTTCCGTACATATATAATTTGCAAAATATAGTTTGTATATCATTATAAACCAGTTCAGTTATAGCTATATACGCGATGCGCTGAGTTGTAGTGCGTGCCCGAGAAAGTATTACTATCAGACAAAGCGCTAGAAATAATGCCGAAATTACAATATCCGTTCCCACCCAAGTACTTGATACAAAGCAGAATTAAATGTATTCGCTCCAATTGAAGGAAAGGATGACTGAGTGCGGTAGAAATCCGTAGAAAATGTGCTTCTCATGCTACATTTTTAATTCTAACGCTATATTTTTTATTCTCGTGCTGGCGGTGCGGTAAACACTATTTAGCTTGCCAACGCCGATAGCATTTGGACTTATCTTTTTTCATACCATCTGGAGATTACTTTACTTAATGTCGTAATATTCCGGCTCTACGATTTTTTTTTCACAATCGAACAGTTGCAGTCTCGTAGTTTGAAAATCGTTAAAATTTTAAAGTGGTAATGTGGTATTGAGAGTTGGAACTTTAAGTTTTGCCGACAACACTTTTAAGGCCAAATTAAGCGCATATGTGTAGCACACACATTCCGCCAGGATCTCTGACTGAATGGTATTGGTTTAATCAGACGGAAACACACACATGCATGTGTGTGTGTGTGTGTGTGTGTGTGTGTGTGTGTGTGTGTGTGTGTGTGTGTGTGTGTGTGTAAATAATAATCTCAGTTACATCTTCGACCAGAAGGCACCTGAATTACACGCTATTGTTACAAATATACTTACCTCCAGGCTAAGAAAAATGTTACATTGTATGGTGTTAGTTGTTTAATTTGTACATAAGACATAACATGCCATGAAATCAAATAAGAAGAAAGTTTGCGAGATTTAAATATGTGCCCATTTGAAATTGCTTTATAACTTGAATGACGCTGAAACAAATATATTTATATATGTATATTAAATATAGAAACAACAAGACATTAATTAAATTGACTATTAAACGAATTCCACTGATCAGTAGACCTATAGTTGAAATACGGAGTATAGGCGACTATTTGTAAAACTATATTTCTGACTGATACTGAAATCAGCCTGTATCAAACTGCTGGATAAGTACGCTCTTGTACTCATGAATTGAAAAGTTTGACTATTGCTTCACTCCAATAAGTATTCCAGAATTAATTGGTGTATATATATATATATATATATATATATATATATATATATATAAGTACAGACGGTACCGTTTCGGCCTTTCGGGCCTCATCAGTGTAGTGCTGATGAGCAGGATGAAGGTAACTGCTTATGAGTCATATATATATATATATAATTTATTCGAGAGTTGTGGATTTAAAGTTAAATAGTTGATAAACTAGCGTGGACTGTGGAGTAGTGTGGAACTGTGGACTAAGTAAAACAGTGTGGAGCTGTGGACTAAATAAAACAGTTTGGAGCTGTGGACCGTAAATAAAACAGTGTGGAGCTGTGGACTAAATGAAACAATGTGGAGCTGTGGATTGAATAAAACAGTGTGGAGTGTGGAGCTGTGGACTAAATTAAACAGTGTGGAGCTGTGGATTGACCAAGACAGTGTAGAGTGTGGAGCTGTGGACTAAATGAAACAGTGTGGAGTGCGGAGCTGTGGATTGAATAAAACAGTGTGGAGTGTGGAGCTGTGGACCAAATAAACAGTGTGGAGCTGTGGATTGACCAAGACAGTGTGGAGCTGTGGACTAAATAAAACAGTGTGGAGCAGCTGTATAAAGATGTGTGGAGCGTGTGTTGTGAATTGCTAAGCGTGAAATTATTAATACAATATTAATATTATTAAATATATACAATGTTAATATTATATTAATATTAAGCTAATATATATATACAACATTGCACATGAGAATCGAAAATATATCTGCAGTTATAATGTTAATTATGTTAGCTTGTTTTGATGACGTCTTCTGTGCATCGGTACACGGTGAAGGAGCCGCCTCCGTGGCTCAGTGGTCAGAGCATTGCACTAGAATCGCAAGGTCGTGGGTTCAATTCCTGCCGGAAGGCCTGTGTAGTTGCATTTTTCGCAACTGGTCCCGGTTTGGTCTTAAGATGTATATATTCTACACTCGAATTTTCCTTCACCCTAAATCCTTAGAACATGCTGTGTAATCGAGTGAAATGCCCAATATCATTTATAATATACTGCATCATTAGCCCGATTTGTAGTAAAGGCAACGTTCCAGCGTGTAACCCCCCTGTTTCTGGAGTAGTAGTGTCGTATTAGATATATATAGACGGTTGGAAACACCCCGAATAAGGTCGCTTCCCGTTTATTAAATACCAGACTGGCTGGCTATGTATTGTTTTCCGTTTTAATTAATTAACTCCTTCCTATGTGGCTTGCCGACATGTCTCTTCTTGAGGAGTAAAGTCATTTGTGATTGTAGCGATAAACACACCAGGCGGAAAACGCAATTTTAAAATGAATATCAGAGCCCAGCAAATGACTTTGAAACAAGACATAATCAAAAGAAAAAATTATTTACTGACGTTTCGTTGTTACATCACAACATCTTCAGACTGTGACTATATATACTACAAAGATATACTGGTTTTAAATTACAAGAACGGTTACAAAATTTAAAGTTCAAATGGAGAAATGAACGTCAAGAACAGACAACAGAACAGACAAAAGATCAAGAGGAGTTGATCTTATAGTGGCGTTAAGACCTGGATTAAGTTTGGAGATTAGAAGGCTTTCACGTATAAGTAGATAATATTCAGAAATGCCAGATGAAAGTATTTTAAAGTCAGAGGAGACAGTGTGTTTGAGGAGATGTTTATGTGCAAGTATACTTGACATAGTTGATACAGAGCGATCCTTTCCAGTCAAAGGCGAAATACCCATATACTCTGAGATACGTGTGTGAATATGTCGGCGACCGCGTGTTTGGCCAACATACAATGCCCTACAGCATTGTTCATTGATGTTATGAAAGTCAAACAGGACATATGCTACAAGACGTGCCCAAAAGCTGACGATTATTAGTGGTCATTCTAATCCCACCTTAGTTTATATAAATGAAATAACGGATTAGGCTTGACCGTTAAAATCTAATCTCTCGTCTACTTTACTTCTAAATTTATCTGTGAAAGAAAACTCTGTGTTTTTTTAGAATAATCTTGCACTAATCCAAAATTATTAAACCTATAATCATCTTTTGAATAACTGTATCCTGACGACAAGGGAATAAAATTAAGGATTGCAAGTCACGCTTGCTGGTTTTACAAGTATTCATTCCGTAATCATTTTAATATAACCCAAGTGAGTCCAAGATCTTTCTCTGACATCACATGCGCTGAATAAAACTTTTTAAGAAGCCAAGTGGCCATGTGGACTATAAATGTTAAAGATTATAGTTTTTTAGCCACTTCTATAGTTCAAGATTTTCCCCTGTGCTGAATTAAATCGCTTGGCATTGTGACAAGCTGTCATTAATAGTTGTTTATAGTCCGAAAGCGGCGCGCCCGAGCGGTGAAGCGGACTCGAACCCACAACCTTCCGAATGTTAGCCATAATTCTAAAGCAAGAACTAACAAAACTTTACAAACTCTAAGCTGAAAGTACCATACTAATTAACAAATGCAAATATAGGGTCGTGTGGTCGATATTAAAATAGATTAAACAACAACACTGCAGTACACTATCTTCCCAACAGTGATGGGAGGAGTAATGGTATTTATATTGATGATATATTATATTATTCAAAACGTAGAAACCAACTAGGTTAGAAAAGAACTGAAGCAAGTCAAGAAATATCGCCTTAGTCCGCTTTAAGGGTACTTTGTGTCTTTCTGGTTGCGAACATTAGCGCGCGAACACTGTGCAATGAATTGTCAGTTGACCAAAATATGCGAAGCCGCTTTATCAGTTTACCATATTTACTTCTATTGTCAAAACAATTAGAGTAGAATTAGTAAGATGATTGCTGTATTTCCAAACGATCAACCCAACGTAATTCTCCACTTTATTTCTCTTTGGGGAATGCGTCTTTTGCTGTACTGTGCGCGGCCTGTGCGTTGCTGCATGGTTATCGGTCAGTCGACAATGGTTGCAGGTGGTTTCCCTAAACCAAACCGGCCAAATTTCCAATAGGCCACTTGACTTGTCTTGTGCTCTTCGCCATTTGGAAAATGTGTCGACCTTAGTTGTGGCAAATACAGGAAGCTTTTTTTCGTCTTGTGTTCATGATTTTTTTGTCTAATGCTCTGGAGTATAATAAAGACAAGAGACTCATTCGTTGTTGTCGTTTTATATCTGCATCTAACACCAAATCGTTTTCATTCTCTGAACTATCTTCATCTGTTTCAATATTGGTCGTTTGTTTGCTTGACACAGTGCTGGTATTAATACATGTTAGTCTTTCATCATCGGCAAAACCACTATCCTCTTCGCTCGAGTAAGATTCATCTGTAGCCATCGTAGTTCTCTGGCTTATTTCTCTCATGGTTGATCCTTCAACGTTTGATCCTTCAACGTTTGACTTCAATGGCTTGCTTGCTTCGAATACGAACGAACTTATCTTGCGTATCACAAAATTGACGGCTTGCCACATTAGCGTTCTTTATATTAACCCACACAAACCACTTAAGTTCTTGAAACTGACGTCCAGCCAATCTTCTTTACCAAATAATTATCTCCAGAACGTTCGCGAAACATGTCCCCTCACAAACATACTCCGGACATATTTTAATATGTTTAAAAACATGTTTACGTTTTTGGCATTGATTTAAGCCATTCTCAGGTGTCAAAAGTCAACACTAACACTTCATCGGGTTGCCAAATTAAAAGATTGCAAAACTTCCCACCGCAGAAACGTTGTGTGTGCTTTTTCAAAAGCGTTTCAGAGGTCTGTTTTTCAGATTGTTCTCGAAGAGATACAGTTCATTGTTCTTGAGGTAAAGCGATGTTAATCGATTATTTTAATTATCTAATTATCTCGCCCATGTATCGTCATAGAATACTCTCGTTTATTTTGAAAAGCTTCGTTTTAATATGTCGCATGTTCTAGCCTGTTCGGATATCCGTAATTGCCACAAATTATACAACGTGGAAATGCTTTTTTAAAATTAGGCATTTTATGAAAAGTATATTAGTAGAATATTCCTTTACGAGATAAGGGTTTGTTTGTGTAGATTAAGCGACGTAATAAGCATAAAAATATTAGGTCTTTTTACTTTTTGTTGTGTTACTGTTAAGCACTGCTTCTTCTGCTGTGTACCGCTGTGCTGACTGTGTTGTGAGCACGAGGTGCTTTAAAACTGAAAACCTTTTTTTATAGATTTATTAAGGTGGCAAAAAAGTGGAAAAGATGTTTGGATAAAGAAAAGAACAGTTAAAAAATCTTATTTTTGAAGAAAAAGAAGGACTTACAAATTAATTAATGAATGGATGTGTTACTGCCGGAGCGGAGCGGAGTTGACTCAATACTTTCATACAAAGTTGGTAAGAGAGTACCAGTAAGAGAGATAGACAGACGCAAAACGTGATAGGATATAACTTTATGATCCTTCTACTACATACATTCGAGGTTTTGTTGTTGCTAAAATGAGTGTCCTGTGATGTTTTTGTCAAGATATTATAATCATGTTTTACACTACTCCGTCAAACTAGGATGACAATATGGAAATATATGTTATGTTGTTTATTCTATTAAGGCCCATTTCCACTCAGGAGAATTTTCCTTGGACAGGAAATTTCCCTTTGTCTTGTGAGCTCTTGGGCAGAACTAATGAGTTTGAGACAAAAGAAAATGTCCTGTCCGAGGAAAATTCTCCCGAGTGGAAATGGGCCATTAGAGTTTCTTGCTGGCTTAAGTATGAAAGAAGCGCGAGAAACAGATTTCTCACGCTGGGGAGCCTGGGGAGAGGCCTCGGCGATATAGCATTTGCGGTACGACTTTCATACCGGTACGAGTTCGCCCCGGTTAACATGATATCAGTACAAAATTTCATACCAATACAAGCCATACTTGCACGAGTTGATCCCGGTAGGCGGTAGTTGTACTGGAATGACATTTTCGTACCGGTATAAAAGTCGTATTTTGTATTCCTTTTATAAAATAATGTCTATAAATCGTGAATAAAACCAACAAAAGTACAGATTACCTGTCTCAGACGAGCTTGTAACATCTAGCGTGGTCTCGTACAACACATTGATGATTTTAGCGATAAAAATGCACTCAAAGTTGCAGTAAAACATTCTGTTGCGTTAATTACTTGATTACTTCAAATTCGTAAAAAACAACGAAATCTCTAAATATCTCGTGCTTGGCTCAATAGCCAATCAGAATGCGTGTAGCTGTTCATTTGATTCCGGTTATTTTATAACCAATCAGAGCGCGTGTAGTTGTTCATTTACTTCCGGTTATTGTATAGCCAATCAGAGTGCGTGTAGCTGTTCATTTACTTCCGGTTATTTTATAGCCAATCAGAGCGCGTATAGTTGTTCATTTACTTCTGGTTATTTTATAATTACATCACTACTCAATTCACGTACAAACTTGAACTTACAAAAATATCTATTATTTTGTACAAGCAATTTTGAATTTATAATACAGAATGGTGTTTAGACCTTATAAAAAAAAAATCGCGAAAAATATTGTCCATCCTATTTTTTCATTATTTCGCGCGTTCATATTGTCAAGAACTCTGTATAATAATAAATATTGCATTATATTACACAACTAAGACATTGTCTGGAACATTCTTTTTGGCTTGAATAGCGTTGAATACTCTGACAGTATCATCTAACAACATATTCAAAATGGCGTCTGCTACTTGAAATTTTACTGTCGTCTCATCTTCTTCGTAGTCTGTCCACTGCGGTTCTTCTTGTCGAAGTTCTTCAATCAATATAGCGTCAACATTATCCTTCTTGTTCCCCCGTACAGGTGTTTTCCGCTGTAAAGTCTGCATTGTAGTTCTCGGTGCTCCGAGACCAATCAAATTAGTCACTCGTTCCATTACGGCCGCTCTCACTTCGTCATCGCTTTTCCAACGTCTAAAATTTCGCGATAATTTTTGACCGCCTTTCCATTTAGCTTTCGCCCAAGGCGGTCGAGTGGCGACCTCGTCTTGTGAAATCGTGTCCATAAAAACTTCTTTCGTTAAGTCAAATATTAAGTTTCTGTAAGATCGTATACTTTGACTATCCAACTCGTCCTCAGTCTCCCCGCCCAATAACTGCGCCGGCGGTTCACAGTTTTCCAGCGGTATTTCTTCCCGCTTCTGCGCGAGTAGTATATCCACCGTGGAGTTTGCAATTGACGTCATTTCCTGTAAATTATGCGGCACAGCGAACATCGGAGGATACTCGTGAACTGACGGTTCCGTGTCGTCTAAAGGGATATCATTGAATTCATTTTGTTTTACTGGAAAATCCTCTTCATCATCATCATCATCTAGAGATGTACCAAGCAGTCCCTCGATATCCTGATCCATTGTTTTCAAGGCATCATCATCCAAAGCTTGATTTGATTTTGCAATCTGGAGTGCATTACTAAACACTGTTCGTTCATCAGCGGGACCAAACCCAGGAATTACACCCAGGGGACCCGTCGCCGAAGGGGGTTTAGTCATGGGGGTTTTATTCGTAGGAGCAGAGCTCGTTGCTACAGGAAACAATCTTTGAGATATCTCCAAGTCGTTCTGGGTCCCAAAATGTTTTGCTTCATTTTCTGCTGTTGCTGTCTTTCCCGCGTCCTTTTTCCGTCGTTTTATTGCAATCATTTGTAAGATGGCGTCCGCAAGCAGGTCTTTGGTGATGCTATCTGTATCAATGGTTCTTGACTCAACCTCGCCTGTCAAATTTTCTCCTTTCTCCTCCACAGCTCCGTCCAACATCCGCTGTTCCGTAATCCGTCGGGATTTCGCATTTTTTGCACTTCTTACCGTTTCTACCGAGTCCTCGACGATTCCCTTGTAAATGTCGTCAGTGATGTCATCAAGCACGCCCTTATCACGTGCCTCACTCTCGTCCCTAGTCCCCCTAACATCTCGGTCATCAGATTTGAACAATTTAAAACTGTTCTCGTTGTCACTCTCGACCAGATCTTCGTCTGACTCGAGTATTTCAGGAATATCTTCC
Organism: Corallium rubrum; assembly: GCA_964035015.1. Classification (NCBI taxonomy): domain Eukaryota; kingdom Metazoa; phylum Cnidaria; class Anthozoa; order Scleralcyonacea; family Coralliidae; genus Corallium; species Corallium rubrum. The sequence goes on from OZ036014.1 coordinate 4,064,524, forward strand.
GATATTGTCGCATCATCGACTTCAAAATCTTCTGAATATTGTTTTTCGTCCTCAGACTCCTGGTCTGCTCCCTCTTCCTGTTCCTTCGTGCCCAGTTCCCTCGCACTCAATAGTTTTGACTCCGATCTTTCAGATTGAATGGATTTTGTCTTCTCTTCACCGCCATCTTCATGAGCAGGTTCAACCGTCTTGCCTTTTGTAGAAGTCTTTTCTGCAGTTGCGCGCGATGTGTGTGTAAATGTGTCCGTGTATTCCTCATTCATGCTCTCTTTTACTCCACCGTCTGTCTCGTCAGCTGTTTCTAAATCCCCAAAAATCAATCCCTCCGATTCTTCCTTCATGCTTGCAAGATCGGAGATATCTTCGTCCTCATATCCACTCGCAATCTCTTCAGCAATTGACGAGGACTCAGACTGGCTCCTGCCCTCACTCTTGCTCTCACCACTCTTCGCACTCTTTACCAAGCTTTTGGAATTTTCAGGCACGGATTTCTCAGAGATGATGACGTCATGAAGCTCATTCTCAGAAATGATGACGTCATGGGATTCTTTCTCGGAAGTGATGACGTCATGGGATTCTTCGCGGTTCTTTTCCGAGCTTCGGGTTCGTAAAGATGACGTTGTTTTCTCGGAAAGAACATTACTTTTCTCTGATCTATGATCTTCACGCTCTGTTACTGCAGGTAAATTTTCAGAAAGCACAGAAATATTCGAGACCTCACTGAGCACATCAAGCTCTTCGTCGACGGTTGTTTCACCAATATTCGTATCACTTCGTCGTCCAGACGATATCTCCTCGGAGATGCCTCGGCTTTGTTTTCGCTTTTCGTAACTAGTCGGAGATTCATCGTAGATGCTCGTACTACCTCGAGGTTCGGTGTACGAGTGCTCAGGCACATCGTCAGGAACTGCTGCAGTTTTCTCGTCAGAATTTTTAAAAGCGCTTGGCTTACTTCGTCGTTCTGTATCCGAGTGCTGTAAAACACTATCGGAAACTCTCGGGGTTTTGTCGTCCGTTCGTTCGGGAAAGCTCGTATTACTTTGTGGCTCAGTATACGAGTGTACAAACTCCTCGTCGGGACCTTCCGGTATCTTCTCGTCTGATCCTTCTAGATCTTCGGGAATGCTCGTATCACTTCGTGGCTCGGTATTCGAGTGCTCAAACTCGTCGTCTGGTGTTTTGCCGTGTGAATCTCGTAAATCGTCGACAATACTCGGGATTTCTTCGGAAATGCTCGGTGTACTACTCTGTGGTTCAGTGTAAGACCTTTCACTAATGTCTTCTTGTATATCCGAAGCTTTGCTCGAGAGTTCTTGTTCGCCATTAGCAATGCCTGATTCTTCAGGTATACTCGTTGTGCTACGTGAATCAGAATCAACATGTTCTGAAATTTCTTCGGGAACATCGGATGCTTCGTTTTGGTCCAAAACTGGTGAAGCCTTTGGCGTGTCTTTTAAGGTCAACGAAACACGAGGACTCTCCAAGATTTCTATTAACGATTCCTCCACTTCGTGAACTGAAGATCCAAACGTTCCGTCGCGTGCTGAAGATGTGTGGCTTGTTTCTTGCGTAGTCTGGCTTGTGTCTTGCGTGGTCTGGTTTCTATCTTGCGTGCTCTGGCTTCTATCTTGCGTGTTTGATTCTTGAGCAGAAGTAATGCGTTCTGATGGTTTCCGTAAAGAGCTGTCTCCATTTTCTCGATTGGACAACGATTGTCGTTCCTTCCGGGAACTTACTGAACTCTTGCTAGATTTCACATATGATGGCGGTGTGCTAGCTTGTGCTGCGCCAGCAGTCTTGATTTCAGCCTTTTTACGGTGAATATCATCTCGCGTGTTCTGAAATAATAAAAAAATAAAGACGTATTGATCATCATGGCTTTGCTGTTGCTTCAAAATAGTAGCAACTGATGATCCAGGCGGGTATCTTAATCTTAATATAAATATCAATGCCCAGCATAATACACGAAGCAAAGCCATAAGTTTAAAAGTAATTTAATGATTGTAACGTTTCGTTGCTTCTCGCAACATCTTCAGAGAATGAATGAGGGAATAAATAATTACAAATATATAAATAGGTTACTAATAATAACTATTACAGTTATATGCGAGGTGAGAGGTCAGGAGGTGAGATGTCAGAAGAGAGAAAGTGGGAAGGAGCTGATGTTTGCATTAAGCGAGGGTTTAATCTTCTGAACGAGTAACCTTTCCTTAATTAGCAGATCAGTGACAGAAGTGCCAGAAGATAAAATGGTAAAGTCCTCAAGAGAGATGGTATGGCCGGTTTCACAATGATTTGGGCGAAGGATTAGTGCGTTTTTTGCCAGTAATGGCGGCGGAAACACCTATGTCATCAGAAACTCGAGTGTGAAGAAGTCGGCTGGTTTGGCCGATATACAACATGCTACAATGTTGACACTTAAATTGATAAACAACTCGAGATTTAAGACCTTTGGGTAACATGTCTTTGGGTTATCACACTTTTTTCGTTTCAAAGATATGTTACCCAAAGGTCTTAAATCTCGAGTTGTTTATCAATTTAAGTGTCAACATTGTAGCATGTTGTATATCGGCCAAACCAGCCGACTTCTTCACACTCGAGTTTCTGATCACATAGGTGTTTCCGCCATTAGGCAAGAAACGCACTTTTTAAATCCTTCGCCCTCAAGTATTCTTTCACACCATTGTGAAACCGGCCATACCATCTCTCTTGAGGACTTTACCATTTTATCTTCTGGCACTTCTGTCACTGATCTGCTAATTAAGGAAAGCTTACTCATTCAGAAGATTAAACCCTCGCTTAATGCAAACATCAGCTCCTTCCCACTTTCTCTCTTCTGACACCTCACCTCCTGACCTCTCACCTCGCATATATCTGTAATAGTTATTATTAGTAACCTATTTATATATTTGTAATTATTTATTCCCTCATTCATTCTCTGAAGATGTTGCGAGAAGCAACGAAACGTTAGATTCATAAATTACTTTTAAACTTATGGCTGTTGCTCAATTTTCTCAACTATTGTTTACCTTCAGTTCTATTTCCAAATTCAAAACTTGCTTTCTCATTGCGCTGCGTTTCATTTTTTGTTTTTTCCTCTCGAGTGCGTCCGCCTTCATCTTCTCTCTTTGTATTTCTTCTTTAAGCTTTCTGATCCGTTCCTCGTAATCACTGTGATCAGAGGTTTCTGAAGGAGAAAAAATGGGAGGATGTTATAGATCATAGAAGCACTAAGACTTCACTATTTTTACATAATCGAAATATAGTAAGGTTAGATATACTGCCGAAACAGGGAACGTAGGAGACTAACGTTTCCCTTCGTCAGAAACAGACGTTTCTCTCTGACGAAGGGCCTTCGCTCGAAACGTTAGACTCCTACGTTCCCTGTTTCGGCAGTATATCTAACCTTACTATATTTCGATTTAGCCTAGTTTCTATGCCTTTCGTTTCCGCCATGAGCATGGCCGCGTAATCGGTTTGGGTTCTTGGGAAGACTGGGGAGAGGCTGGAAACGAGAAGGCCTAGCCACATTCGCAAAAAGGTCCTGCCCAGAATCGTTCTGGCCCTTCGAGTGTCCCTGGGATCTAGCGTAGCGACAGTATATTAATACAATATTACAGTAAAAAACATAAGGATGTCTGGCGAAGATTTTACCAAAGATCTTGGCGATCGAAAGAAGGAAATTATGGAATATATTCCAATTGGAGCTCGAAATGAAAATTTAGCTGTTTAACTTTCAACTTTTGGCGGTTGCAGAAGGAAAGCTAGTGATAAGAAAGCTAGGCCAGTGAACCTTCGTCGATCCGAGGTGAGATAGAGCTTGTATTAAAATAGTAAATGTCGGGAAACACTTAGGACGTCATAACATCACAATTCTTACCTCAATAAACAACTGAGCTGTAAAGTGAAAGTGTTTACGAATGTTGCTAGGCCTTCCCCAGCAGGTCCGTTCGGATCACTTCCGAAACGTGTCAACCGAGGAAGGCCGAGAAACTAGGCTAATTTCGATTGTTGTTTCTACACTGCCTACGCAGCACGCTACGTTTATTACACTATTTTTACAAACACGGGTATAGCCAAAATTATCAAGCAGCCAAAGGAAAACAGTGTTATACTAACCGGTAAGTGACAAAGGCTCTTCGTCAATCTGTGCTTCGCTACTTTGTTTAGAGGCCTGGGCAACAGTTGCGTGTCTTGACGTAGTGGTTTCATCAGTGTCGAAGATGCAGTTGGCGTAATCATTTGCGGTTTTCTCTGAATTTTCTTTGATCTCTTCACTAATTATCTCCTCCACACTCGAGAGGTCTTCTGGGATGGATAACTCACTCGGGCCATCCTTGGTTTGTTTCACGTCGGAAATAGTCGCCGGTGTTCGGGCAGATTCTAAGAAAACACAAGAAATTGTAGGAAATTAAAAATTAGCTTAACTCATCGCTGCCTAGGATGTCCGAGGGTTCTCTCTTCGATGAGTAAAATCATCTGGCATTAGACAGAGTTAAACAATAAAGGGGACCGCTTTTGGCCAGGTCAGGCATGCCCAGGATGTCTGAGGGTTCTCTCTTTGATGAGTAAAATTGTCTGGCGTTAGACAGAGTTAAACAATAAAGGGCCCGCTTTTGACCAGCTCAGACAAGAGTGGGTTAATCACTTGTTAACTCATTGGCCATTGCTGCCTAGGATGTCCGAGGGATCTCCCTTATCAGTCAACAAGCACGAGTAAGGGGTCTGCGTTGTTTTAGCATAATCAAACTGGAAGCACTTTTTTCATAACCACCCTTCCAAAAAAACGTCCGATTAATTACCAGAAGTATGGTTTCCATGGGAACTACGAGGGATGACGTTTCTTTGGTTGTTGATCATTTCCGTCACCTTCTGTTCCATAACCAATTTTTGTTGTCGTTCGACAAGCATTTTGTGAATCTTTAGAAGACGCTCGCCATTTTCATTCGAAAGTTCCTGCTCACCAGATTCCAAAAAACTGCAAGAAAAAATGAAAGAGAATTTGAAAGATGTTTCGAATTAAATAAATATTATGACAAAACTTACAATCCTGGGCAAAAGTCGTTGGGACGTCTAGTAAAAATTGTCAAAAATAACAAAGTGTCCTAACAATTTTGGCCAGGATTGATGCTTTTGAATTTCAGGCTGAATTGAGAATTTTTCATGTAATCTTACGCTTGAGATAACATCCCTCCCCCACCCCCCACCCCCAAGAGGAAGAAGTTGTTTTGGGTGAAGCAGAGTGAAATTTAATAAACATGGGAAGCAAGGAATGAAAGGACTATTCCTTCACAACAGTTAATGTCTTTAGTATAGTTAATTAACTTCAGACAGTATAAACATTAACGGTAGAAGAATAAGGAATATCTTGTACATTTAAAATGTCATTACGTCATATAAACAATACTGTTATGGCTGGTCGCCTCTTCTGGCGGCAGCGTTCGTCTACTTGAGTGGGAAAGAGTTAACGTTAACTTTGTCCTATAAATACTTTACAGCCACCAATATAGAACAACTAACGACTAAACAAACGTCGTTAGGGGCCAGTACAGTGAGTTAAGTCAGACAGCGAAGTTTAACGGCAAAAGAACAATATATCTTACACTCGAAACGTTAACACATTATATAAACAGTACCATTATTTCACTATCAACTCCCTTAGTGGTATTTTCGACGACATCCACTTGATCTGCTGCGCAAGATCATTCGTGTGTTGTAGACACAGATTGTGTTTTATAATTCACAGGTTTTGTTTCAAACGCTTGGTTGTTGTTTTTTTATCTACTTCCTTATCATCAAATAAGTTGACGAAGTCAGACTAGTTTTCCGCCTGCCTCCCGCCCCCTCTCTCTCTCGCAGACAGGAAGCAGTGCTAATTATTTAAATTACAGATCTCCGTTAAATGTAGATCTTCTTTTTGACTTCATGTGAAAACATACAGTGCCGGTGTCACGGTCTCAGCAATCCGCCAGTCTGAGTTATCCCCTAGGACCAACTGCGTAGTTATCCCCTGCTTTTCTGCATTGATATTATCGTTGTTCTAACTCAAAAAATACGTATAATCATGGAAACCATACTTTTATCACGTTCTTTCAAACATTTGGTCGCAAGGTAATCAATATCATAAGTATAAATATAAAACGTCTGTGATTATTACGAATGGCAATACCATGTAACTCATATAAATAATAGTTCCATATTCAGAGCATTGAAGACTACGTATGTCTTATTAAATTTACATATTCTTAGAATGATGAAGTACTTATCGAGTTTAGCGAGACGAAAGCTTATCGAACTATTATTTATATGAGTTACATGGTATTGCCATTCGTAATAATCACAGACGTTTTATATTTATACTTATGATATTGATAAAAGTATCGTTTCCATGATTATACGTATTTTTCGAGTTAGAACAACGACAATATCAATGCAGAAAAGCAGGGGATAACTACGCAGTTGGTCTTAGGGGATAACTCAGACTGGGGATCGCTGAGACCATGACACCGGCAAAACGCATGACAAGGTATGAAGACAACGCAGTACAGTGGGACTGAACTATAGGGCTTTCCAAGAGACGTTTGGTGGACGTTGCCCAGGCTTGAATACTCTGAAAATGTTTCTGAGCTCCACACTATACCGGATAGCTTTTGTGCTGGCACGAAAACCATATCAGATAGGCCTTCTGTCCACACACAAAACGCCTGCTCCGGCACAATTTCTGTGCCGGCACGCCGCTCCGATCTCGAAAGAGGTACATCTTTTATCGGATAGGTTTTTGTGCCGTTTCAGCTCCAGTGTGAACGGAGTTCGAAATAGTTTCGGAAGTAAATTAATAGAATAGAGCGTGGTGATTGGTTGTATCGTACGGTTTAATTATTTGCCGTTTTGTGCGAAGTCTGTTCACACTATACCGGATAGGTTTTTCGTCCTCTCGAGAGCCAGACTTGATCCAAGTCTAGAGGTGGATATGCTCGCTCGGATATGAGAATTGAGTGTAACATTGTTCTTCGAGCAATTTGACTCGGAAAAAAGTCTGGGTTCCCAAGCGGGAAATACAGGAACTAAACATTATTTTCCTAGATATTCAATGATGTATGACGGAGCTAGGCGTAATAATTATTTCTTAATACTCTTCCACTTGTCTCAGCGTGCGTAGGAGGGTGAAAGTGTTTTAGGTTATTGAATGATGTAAATGAGCAAAGATTAATGGTGAGTAAGATCATACTTTATATATTGAGCTTGAAGGATATATAAAACTAGACGGCATTTGACTAATAGTACTAAAAATGTACAAAAAAAGTAGAGTGCTGCGTAGAGCAAAGTGAAAAGATGGTAAACTGCTGAGAATAGTTTTGATAACGAAATACTGACGTTTCAAGCAGAGGCCTTCATCAGAGTAAAAAGCAGAGCCCTTCATCAGAGTAAAAAGTAGAGTGCTGTGTAGGCGGTGTTTTAGATAGAGCAAAGTGAAAAGATGGTAAACTGCTGAGAATAGTTTTAATAACGAAATACTGACGTTTCAAGCGGAGTCCTTCATCAGAGTAAAAAGTAGAGTGTTGTGTAGGCAGTGTTTTAGATAGAGCAAAGTGAAAAGATGGTAAACTGCTGAGAATAGTTTTGATAACGAAATACTGACGTTTCAAGCAGAGCCCTTCATCAGAGTAAAAAGTAGAGTGCTGTGTAGGCAGTGTTTTAGATAGAGCAAAGTGAAAAGATGGTAAACTGCTGAGAATAGTTTTAATAACGAAATACTGACGTTTCAAGCGGAGTCCTTCATCAGAGTAAAAAGTAGAGTGTTGTGTAGGCAGTGTTTTAGATAGAGCAAAGTGAAAAGATGGTAAACTTCTGAGAATAGTTTTGATAACGAAATACTGACGTTTCAAGCAGAGCACTTCATCAGAGTAAAATGCGATAAAGGGCTCCGCTTGAAACGTCAGTATTCCGTTATCAAAGCCAATCTTGACAGTTACCCATACTAAGGGGAGCCTTTACACGAGCCCGCGTTGAGTGCCAGCCCGGGTCAGCTCGCCATCCCGGGTCAGCTCGCCATCCCTGGTTATTCTTTTTGCGTGTTTACATGCATGAACCCGGGTTGGCTGCTTTTTTCCCAACCCGGGTCAGCTTTTCCCAACCTGGGTCAGCTTTTCCCAACCCGGGTCAGCTTTTCCCAACCTGGGTCAGCTTTTCCCAACCCGGGTCAGCTTTTCCCAACCTGGGTCAGCTTTTCCCAACCCGGGTCAGCTTTTCCCAACCTGGGTCAGCTTTTCCCAACCCGGGTCAGCTTTTCCCAACCCAGGTCAGCTTTTCCCAACCTGGGTCAGCTTTTCCCAACCCGGGTCAGCTTTTCTCAACACAAATTGTCATATTGCCAACACTTTAGACGAGCCCGGGTCAAGTCAATCCGTGTTTACATGAAGGAATTGATCAAAGTTCCGCACGGTCGCACCTCTCCAACCCGGGTCTTGAAAAGGGTCACCCGGCAAGACGGGTTGACCCAGCTATCGTGTAAACATTCGTAGACGGGTTGACTCCACTGATCTCAAATAATAGACTCATTATACTGGATAGAGCATCTATTGTTTCGCGCGTGGCAAAAATTGAAGTCGGAAGTGAGGCTAAAAATCTCGCGGCCACCATATCCGGTGGGACCCACAATATTGCTGAATCATAGTTTTTGCCTCTGGTTTTCGCTTTAAATGATCGGGTTTTTAACGAAAACCAGCTAAATTTTTGTAACATGTATCTGTCGCTATGGGAGAACTTAAAAGTGGCTGTATGAAAACCATGTGGGTTCCACTTGAAATGGCCGCCACTAATTTATTCCGACTTCACAGCGGATGCTCTATCCAGTATAATGAGTCTATTATTTGAGATCAGTGGTTGACCCGGGTTGGCTCTCAACCCAGGCTCGTGTAAAGGCCCCCTATAAGCCGGATTTTTTACTGGCGATCGAAACGAAAAGCATAAAGTATATCACATTCTTAAACATAAAGGAAGTATGTTTATCAAATTGGTGAATCTGAAATTAATGATGTCAGAATTCATAAATTGCACCTGTTTACGTTCAATTTAAGTTTATAAATCTTACTGCATGCTGGGCCCACAGTAGCACGGATGTACGAAAAATCGTCTTTCGGCTTTACATCTGCCGGCTAATGTTTATGCGAAACGTCTGTTCCATCGACCTCGTTTTGAAAACAGTCTTTTATGTTTCTGTGAGTTTCTATTTCCGTATTTAGTGAAAATCCCCAAAATGGTTCTTATCTTCCCGTATTACATTGACAAAAAGGAATTGTACCCAAAACAATTTGCAGCCGTAACTTTAATTAATAGCTAACCTTAATGCCATTTATCTACACATTAAAATAAGGTTCCTTAGCAATGCATTTTATTTCTAAAAAATGCGAGACCTGTCAATGAACCTATAGAATATAGTGGCTCTAGAAGATGCTAATTCATCGGCTGCGTTCGTAGAAATACAAAATCAAAACATTTGTTCCTAAACGCCGGCTGATTTTGACAAAACGTCAACTTCAAAATAGCATATAACATATCACTTTCAGTTCGACAGAAAAATATAAGAAAACATTGAGATATAGTAGATATTAAATAAAATAAAGCTACGTTCAATATCTTAATATATTTTATACAAAAGAGCGAACTTATAGCGTAAATATATCAGAATAAGTCATAACTAAGGAAACGTATCCAAGATACCCAAATTTAAATCGAAGCAGTAAGTTTAACAAATGTGATATATATATATATATATATATATATATATATATATATATATTATATATATATATATATATATATATATATATATATATATATATATATATATATATATATATATATATATATATATATATAAATATTTGAGACTTAGTTGGCTTTTATTTATACCTATAGTTGGAACTGGTGTTTCTATGGAACTAATTCCGATTCTTTTAATCGACTGACGGTCCGAAGATTATCCGAACTATCGCCTAACATCTTTCTTGCTGTTAAAGATAATCTGAAGAGTTAAGCCTTATTGTTAGAGATTATCTGAATATTACCACACATCTGAACAAATAATTCTTGGCGGGAAAGCCAGAAAGATACCAGAAATCCCGAATATCCAGTTCGCGCTTTTTAACATACCTTTTCAAGCCAGACATGTTCAAACAGGTCATCATTGTCACTTGTTCACGACAAAAATTCTCAAATATTGAACCAACGAGGCCAGTCTAAAAGTATTCTTTTTCGCCTCACCATGTAGACCACGGTATATTTATAACACCGCTAAGATTTCATCCAGTAAGGCTTATTTTTGCTCCTATACAACTCCTAACCGTGAATTAGCCTTGGTCAATATACTAAAGAACAGCGATCTGATTTTTTGCTTCTGACATCTCTGGAATTTTAAATCATTAAAATACATAACTATATTTAGCCCTGAATTTTGCTAGAAGCCAAACTGGTTGAAAAACCACAATTGACGATAATATAAAGGACAAATGACAGCCGTATTCGGTAAGGAAAATCGTTAATAAGAATGGATCAAACCACCCAAAAACCCTTCCCGAGGTTTATCATAAAAAAAGAGTTTTTGATGTGTGATTTTGAAGTTGCAATTACGTAATGTTATGATTGAGTCGCTTCAGTGGTTTGGCTTAATAGGGGGCCTTATCTTATTGGTTCAAGTATCTGGGAAAAGGGGTTTCCTTATAGCTGGCAAATTAATGACTTTACAAGTGCCGTATGACAGGATAGGGAATATAAAATTATCGAAAATCTAGTCAAGCTAGCAGGAAATTAGTGGGAAATGTAAATATTTGAAGGAAATCGTTAGGAATTTAGAGTCCTGTTAAATTTTAAAGTGTTAATGTAAATAATTACGTAACAGGAACAAACAAAGTGATCGTTCAATAATTATAACTCAAAATATATTTTATAAATCACGAGACTGTGTCACATCTGAAGTGGAGACCACAGCTGAGAAACTAAAGAGCTCAGTAATGTGTTTTTATGACGGCTCATCACTTCATAATGTATATCTGATGTGGTGGGGAAATATGGAAATACGTATATGTGAACTGAAGCCTGTCCGAGGGCTTCCCGAGAGGTGAACAAAATCGTCTGGCGTTAGCCAGAATAAATCAGCCCTAAAGCTTGGTTTTCATTTGTCGCATTTCATCGCCGATCATCGCCGATGCTCACATTTGCGACGATCGGGGATTGTCTGGGATGATCGCCGATCATCCCAGACAGTCGCCGTCGATAACCGACCAATGCGGGAAAATAATATTTTTTTGTCAAAATGGGCGCCCCCAAAACAACATATTATTACTCTATACGGACGAGCTTTCACTCGTCATAGCGCTGGTACTGTGTAAGAAATATAGAAAGAAGAGTTTCTGGGTGCGAAAAATATTTGAGACAAGGGAAGAACCGAAGAATCATGGCAATTTCATGCATGTTTGAAGTGCTTGGTTTTCTTCCAGAGACTGGTCCTAATTTGTTTATTTCATCGGATTTCGGTTTTCATTTGTTTTGCTTGTCTTAATTCATCGGCGACAGTCGGCGATCATCGGGGGAAACAATTTTTTTGGTTCTTACGATGATCGCCGATGATCGCCGATAATCGGGGATTGTCCCCCGATTGTCGGTTTTCATAATCCTATTTCATCGCAATTCATCGCAAAGCTGTACCAGGCTTTAAAGACCAATTCGGGCAGGAAAGAGTTACAGAGATAGTTTATAACTCATTCCTGTCCGGCGTTAGCCAGAATAAAATACTAAAGATCAATTTGGACAGGAAAGAGTTAATGACCTCGAAGAAGTTTTAATTTGTTTGTAAACAACGGATGACTGGTGTGCGGCCCGAAATCGGCTTTTTGATATAAATTGTGATGAATAATCAAAAAAACTAAATCATGCAGACATCCTAGACTCCTAGTGAGTCAGCGACAATGTTCAATTGTTTCGCAATCGGTTTGTGGCTAATCAAACGAGGTTTCAAAGACGCGTGAGTGGAAATATATTAACACTAATTAATGCCAATAACATTAGTTTACTTTAAGATGAAATTATTTCAATCTTAATAATATAGAGGGCAAAATTTCTCGAATATGATTGGCTAATGAAGAGGGCATTTTTTTGTAATTCAGGGCAAAATTACTTGCACTTGATTGGTTCCTTGATCAGCAGTCCTTGCATGTGATTGGTCGCTTGGTTACTTAGCAACAGTGAACCTCAGAGGACTGACAATGTTTTCAACAAATCTGCAAGGTTTTTCGGTCTGAAAATGCTTTTTTGTTTACTTTGAACTAATTTGAACTATTGAAGGAGTGTAAACTATTAGTGAAAATGAATACAGTAGAAAATTTACGAACTTTTGCCTGTGTTTACAAAAAGAAAGCTACATGCACAGCGATAGAGCGAGGGAAATTTGAATGTTGCCGAGCGTCGACCGTGATAAGGTACATTGTACTTCGACATTTTCTGGACATAACATAGCTCTTAAATAATTTTGCCAGCTATATTATTAACACATAATCGCATGAGTTCTCGTAAAATTAAGGTTTAATTTCACTCGTGTTTTCAAAATCTTACAAATTACCATCGTCGCTTCGCGACTCGGGCAATTTTGTAAAATTTTGAAAACACTCGTGAAATTAAACCGTAATTTTCCTCGGCCCCATGCGATTACCTATACTAATTCTTTGAACGTTTTCATGGCGATAAAGTAATATAAATAAGTTTTGTGGAAACACCACGTAAAATATTTCTTTGCTAAGCTTTCGGCCTGTTGACTCAGGCCTTCATCAGAGCAATGACAACAAGTTGTTGGCTTACGTCATTTATAAACAAAGCAACTGATCAATTAAATCACGTAAGAATACAATGGCGTATCACGTTAATTTTATTAATTAGAAAACAAAATCAAGAATGTTCTCCAAATAGGGCACGCCACGTGCTATTTAATGGCTGTCCCTCCTGAGAAATAGTGTGATGTTTTGCGATCTCAATGATTCTCTTGTTCTTCGCGTGAAGTATTGCTTGTCGCTGGCTAAGAGTGATGACTCTTCCCACTTAACACGATGGTCATACTTCCAAGCGTGTTTGGCAACAGCAGACTTTTCTTGTTGCGCTTTTATGCAACATGTCTTGTGTTCCTTCAACAGGCCGAAAGCTTAGCAAAGAAATATTTTACGTGGTGTTTCCACAAAACTTATTTATATTATTTCAATCTTGTTAAAGCACTGTGCTTCACTCCATATCCAGTAATGCATAAGAGAGGGTAATATCTAAACATTGATTTATTTAACTTCTGACGTGACCCGCTATTGAAATCTACCTCACTAATTATTTTCTATCCTTAGTTCATTCTGGCTAACGCGAACATGATTACGCACACGCAAACATGGAACTACGAACACGCAAAAATGAATACGAACACGCAAAAATCACAGCGACCACGCAAACATGATTATAAAAACGCAAACATATGATCACGAACACGCAAAAATGACCACCAACACGCGAGAAGATATGAACACGCAAACATGATTATGACACGCAAATATGATTATGAACACGCAAATATGATTATGAACACGCAAATACGATTATGAACACGCAAATATGATTATGAACACGCAAACATATGACCATGAACACGCAAACATATCACGAAAAACATACCTCAGCATATTAAGAATGGTCGACGTCTCTGGCTCTGTTGGAGCTTGTTGAGTCTGACGGACTCTAGTTTCTTTGGAAGTCTCGCTCTTAGGGGTACTGTAGGATGGAAAGGATGATGCAGATACAACAGGGGATGCGTGAGATGTTCCCTGTTCTTCATTGATGTCCTCGGAAACACTCTTGGCTGAGGGAGATGCAGGGAAACTAGCTGAAGTTTTGTTTGCTTTCGATAAACTATCAGATTGTGACCACTGTGTTTTGGAGGTAGTTTTAGACAACGGGGATGAAGTCTTGGGGTGGTCTTGTGATGGCTAAAATATAACATGAATGGAAAGTTAGTGATATTATTCACAATGTCAAGCAGCGCAGATATTCTGAGTCAGCATCTAACCTAACCTGTTTGTTTGTTTGTTTGTTTGTTTGTTTGTTTGTTTGTTTGTTTGTTTGTTTGTTTGTTTGTTTGTTTGTTTGTTTGTTTGTTTGTTTGTTTGTTTGTTTGTTTGTTTGTTTGTTTGTTTGTTTGTTTGTTTGTTTGTTTGTTTTTGTCCGTCTGTCCGCGTCCGTCCGTCCGTACGTCCGTCTGCCTGCCTGTTTGCCTGCCTGCCTGTCCGTCTGCCTGCCTGTCTGCAGTGTCCCCATTGCTAAACTGGTCTTGTATTCTCTCTTTAAATAAAGTCTATCATTATTACTGGAAAAGCCGGTTGTCTAAACAGGTCTATATGCTTCAATCGTTTCCAACTAACCTCGTACGAACTCCTTGAAGAATTTTTCTTGGACACATTCTTTTGAATTTTTTCTCTAATATTCATCGTAGCTTGATGCAGTCGGTGGATTTCCTGTTGTTGATAAATCATGAAGCGACGTTGAAAACTTGCGGCTCTATTTGCGGCTTTTAAACACTTGATCTCCTCCTGAAGAAGAAAATATTAAAAATATATATATTATTTCCATGTGGCGTAACAAGGGGAGCACGGGTGGCGTGTGCTGTTAGGGCGCTGCCTCTCACCAATAGTTAAGCCCGGTCGGACGGGGTTAGTACTTGGATGGGTGACCGTTTGGGAATGACCCTGTACTCCGCGAGCTTGCGACTTATGTGAGTAGAGTTTAGTTGGTCTCTCCTGTGCTCCGAGGGTTTTTCGCCGGGTTCTCCGGTTTTCCTCCCTCCCTAAAATCAACACCTAGGTCTTAGTTGTCTACACATAGGAGTTTGGTGTCAATTGGGACGAAAGTTCTGTTCCTCTCTCCTGCCACACGTTACGTGGCAAATTTAATAAATTCAAAATTCAACACGCGCTCAAAAACAACGACGTAATTTTTCTCAAACTCATTAATAATTCACGAGGAAAACATAATGGGAATCAGTTACCGAGACGTTGTTGTGAAATGTGGTAATAATCGTCCATAAATTAAGACAAGTTTTACCTCAAACTTCTCTTTAAATTCTGATTTGTTTGAGAACAATGATGGATCCAGCTTGATCTGGTAGGGGGGGGGGGGGGGTGCTGAGCGAGCGAAGTGAGATCAGGCCTGCGGCGTGGGGCGCCGCCGAGGGAGCTACGGCAGGGGTCTGGAGACAGCCACCGGCAGGGTCCAGGGGCCGAGAGCTGGTGGTGGGGCTGGGGGGTAGAGGGGCGAAGACCGCCAGAAATGTTTTTTATACCTTCTTTTACACCTGTATAATGTATGTGTCCACGATTGAGATTCTCTGCCTGTATTAAAGCTAGGTGGAGAATTAAACTTCATTTACATTTCACAGTGCTAACTAGTTACTACGCATTTAAGGTCGTCATACGGTTCGACTTCCCCCAAATCTCACCAAAAAAGCGTTCAAATATTTTTTGTTTCACTTTCTGTGCAAATCAAGAAATGAACGCTTTTGTGTATAATGTACAAATTAAGAGGGAAAAATGGCTGCCCCCCCCCCCAATTCACGCTTGAGCAGACATGTTGACCCCCCAACTTCCCAGCGTTATTTCGAGCGCTGTGAGCCGATTAAACCAGCTGGGTCCCAGTCTATTAATTTACCTTCTCTGCTTTGAGCTTCATCAGAATTCCTCTTTCACGCTTCTTGATAGAAGGCATGACGTCATCAGATCCTTTATCACGTGACTGTTTTTTGAGTTGCTCCAACCATTGTAACTCTGCGTTAGTCTTCTCTTTCAACGACTTCTCCCTCAGACGCAAGATGGCGCCCTGGTGTCTCGTACGAACTTCTTCCTCTCGCATGTATTGTTGGATCATATCAACTGTAAATTTACCAAATGAATCGTCGCTTTCGAATGGCGTCCTCGCCACTTTCTTCTGAGAAAGAAAAACAAAAAAGATTGTGTTAGGAACGATGACAGCGCTAAGAATGGTGACCGAGCACAAAAAGAGATATTTTTTAATACCTTTCCCTTGTCTTCGTCAAATGAGTCATCCTTAAAAATAAATACAATAGATAAGTCTAACTGCTCGACTAGTCGTGATCTACTATACTTATGAACACATACACATACGCATAGACATAAACATAGACATGGACATGGACATAGATATGGAGATAGACATAGACATAGACATGGACATAGACATGGACATGGACATGGACATAGACATGAACATGGACATGGACATGGACATAGATATGGAGATAGACATAGACATAGACATGGACATAGACATGGACATGGACATGGACATGGACATGGACATAGACATAGACATAGACATGGATATGGACATAGACATGGACATAGACATAGACATGGACATAGACATGGACATGGACATGGACATAGACATAGACATGGATATGGACATAGACATGGACATAGACATAGACATGGACATAGACAAAGACGTGGACATAGACATACATGGACATAGACATACACGTAGACATAGACATAGACATGGACATGGACATAGACATGGACATGGACATAGACATGGACATGGACATGGACATAGATATGGAGATAGACATAGACATAGACATGGACATAGACATGGACATGGACATGGACATAGACATAGACATAGACATGGATATGGACATAGACATGGACATAGACATAGACATAGACATGGACATAGACAAAGACGTGGACATAGACATAGACATGGACATAGACATACACGTAGACATAGACATAGACATAGACATGGACATGGACATAGACATGGACATGGACATGGATATAGACATAGACATAGACATACACATGGACATGGACATGCACATAGACATAGACATGGACATAGACATGGACGTAGAGAAGGACTAGAGATGAACGTAGAGAAAGACATAGACATAGACATGGACGTAGACATGGACATGTACATAGACATAGACATGGACGTGGACGTAGGCATGGACATGGACATGCGCATAGACATGGATGTAGACATGGACACAGACATAGACATGGACATGGACATAGACATAGACATAGACATAGACATAGACATGGACATAGACATAGACATGGACACAGACATAGACATGGACACAGACATAGACATGGACACAGACATAGACATGGACACAGACATAGACATGGACACAGGCATAGACATGGACACAGACATAGACATGGACATAGACATGAATGTAGACATGGGCATTTAACATGTTAACACCAGCAAACCTTTATGCGTTTGATGCTTTTTCGTCGATGCTCTCTTGATGGAAAAAGACGAAAGTCAATGTCATCGTCGGTTAGGGCGTGGGACGAGTCTTCGAATTGAGAACTGTAGTCCAGAAGAGGAGAAACTAAAAATAAACCAAATATTCTGAAATTTGAGAGAATAACCACCAATATCCCTAATCATCCCAAAATGTACCTAATCATCCCAAACTGTCCCAATAAATGCCAGAGAATAACCACCAATACTCCTAATCATCCCAAAATGTACCTAATCATCCCAAACTGTACCTGATTATGCCAAACTGACCCCAAACTACCTAATCATCCCAAACTGTCTCTAATCATCCCAAACTGTACGTAATTATCCTAAACTGACCTAATCATCCCAAAATGTACCTAATTATCCCAAACTGTACTTGATTATCCCCAAATGTACAGAATCGTCCCAAACTGCATCTAATTATCCCAAATTGTACCCAACCATCCCAAACTGTACTTAAGCATCCCAAACTGTATCTGATTATCCTAAACAGTACTGAAACCATCCCAAACTGTACCTAATCATCCCAAACTTTACCTGGTCATGCCAAACTGTACCTGATTATCCTCAAATGTACCAAACGGAAACATCCTAAATTGTACCTAATTATCCCAAAATATACCTAGTCACTCCAAACTGTACCTGATCGATGTACTTTATCTGTCTTTGTTGGTCTCTCGGTTGACGGACTTTGTGTGTCATTCGCTGACTCCTCGTTAACCGTCGTATCATCATCGGAAGCATTCTTATCAGGCAGATCCTCCAGTATGCTTTCGACTGACGAGGCAGATCTCGTGGGCTCAGTTTTGATTTGTGATACTTCGTGCCCAGCTATACGGCTAGAAGATCAGAAAAATCAAATTATGAATTGAATTATGAAAGTATGAAGACGTTCCCAGGGTCTTTCGTGAGCTGGGTAGCGCTGACTAAAGAGCTTGGGTACGAGGTTAGGCCACTTTGAGGTTAGCCTGGTACCCTGGTCCAATTTCAAAAGAAATATGGGCCAGGTAACCACTAATCTCATTCTCGCGTCATCAGGGCTAAATCCACTTATGACGACTGCAGTTTTACTCATAGCCAATAAAAAAGCGCGAAATTTCAACCAATAGGAAAGCAGAAGTCTTTAGTGGTTACCTGGCCCATATTATTTGATTGGGCCAGGGTACCAGGCTACTTTGAGGTTTGATTCGTACCTTTTATAAGACTCGAACTCATCACTTGAATAGCCTCCTTGATGACGACCTGACGTCACAGATGGTGATGTCTCCCACGATTTTGATTGGTTAGAATATACGTCACTAGTGCGTGTGTGGTCGTCACTCTTACTGCTGTTCTCCGACTGTATCGCGTGACCTTCGCTAAAGCTCGTAGCACGCTCGACAAGCGTCGTCGTTGGTCGGTTAATTTTGTGAAGATCCTGCACAGCGGCACTGGTAGTGGCTGTGACGCTCTTGCAGAATTCAGCAAGCTGATGAGCTGTGCTGGTCAGCATACTTGAGGACATTTTCGAAGCCTGTTTTAATGACAATATGTTAAAATCATGAGTATTGCATTATTCCGCAAGCTGTGATAAGCTCAAGTATTTTCAAGCAAGCTTTACTAGTCTCAAATATAGTTAGTCTCAAGCAAGCTTTAGTAGTCTCAAGTAGCCTTAGCTGTTCTCAAAAAAAACACGTGCAGTTTTACAAACTTGCCTCTACCACATATTTCCTTGAATTCTCTGCGTTTGTTTTCATTGCTTCGTTTTGAACCTAAAATTAAACATATTAAAAATGTATTGAGAAGGTTTGCAGTGCCAATGTTCTGAACAGATTAGAACACTCACGACACCAATGAAACTCACCTCTGCTAGTTTTTCTGCAGCTGAGGCAGCAGCCATTGCGGCGGCTTGACGAGTCTGAAACAAGAGGTATTGTTAAAACAGGAAACACAAAGCAAACAGAACAAAGTAGTTAAACTTTACTATTTCAAACAAAAATCTTGTTTCCAAGGAAGATAAATGGATTTTATTTGCCGAGTCATAGCGCTATTGTTTCAAACCTTTTCAAGATCTTTAACAGCTTGCATCGCTTCGTCTTTGGCTTTGAGTCGTAAATTCTGCATCTCTTGTTCATGGTTTTGCTGGTTGGCATGAGAGGGACACGAAGATTAACGATAAATAAACAACAACAGTAGCAGCAACGACACCACCACCAATAACAACAACCACCAACATCATCACAACATCATCACAACAACAGCAGCAAGAACACCACCACCACTACCGCCATCACCACCACCACCAACAGCAGCAGCAGCAACAACACCAACAAAAACAGCAGCAGCAGCAGCAAAAAACAGCAACAAAAACAACAACAGCAACAAAAACAACAACAGCAGCAACGACAACACCACCACTACCACCAACACCAACAACAATAGCAACAACACCGCCACCAACACCATCACAACAAGAGCAGCAGCAACAGCAGCAAAAACAGCACCACAAGCACCACTAACAACATCAACACCACCACCAGCAACAGCAAAACAACACCAACAACAAAAACAGCAACGGAAGCAATACCAAAACAAACAAACAAACAAACAAACAAACAAACAAACAAACAAACGAACAAACAAACAAACAAACAAGGCGCACCTTCAGGATTTGCGCCAAGGAAACAGTCTCTTGCTGAGCGAGTGAAACAACTCTCGTCTTTTCAATGTCATTCACTTGACGCACTGAATCTTCCACATTCTCCAGCAAATTGATTTCAGCTGTAAGTTTGCGCTGCAAGGAGCCTGGAGACAAACGATCTCCACCAGTATGTTGAACAGGTCTAATGAACACAGGTTGCCGGAAGGGCTCACTGTAATCGGAAAGCGAGATAGAAGGACTGCTGTGATGTTCTTCTGGATGCTGTAAGATAAATCATATCATGGAAATTATTAACATCCAGTCGTCTACACTACACTGTTAATTTCAAGGAGTCCATTCAACTCCAAAAGGAGTTATCCTGAACCTAAAGTAGGTTCAGAATAACTCCTTTTGGAGTCAAACTGACTCCCTGAAATTAACAGTGTACCTCATACAGCCCTCGACCGACCGTGTGCACCTAAAAAACGGAATCTTTTTTGCCGAGCTGAATCTAGTTCTTCCCCGGGAAAAAATACCAAAATTTTTTGGTGAAACATAACAGAAACATTAAGTGTATATGACAAACATTTTCTAAGATGTTAGAATCCGGTTTCAGCTCATATTTGTTAAATTAACATAAAAGCTTGTAGGCTTTGTGCTGTGTAGTAATGTAATGGCAGTGTTTTAGATAGAGCAAAGTGAAAAGATGGTAAACTGCTGAGAATAGTTTTGATAACGAAATACTGACGTTTCAAGCAGAGCCCTTCATCAGAGTAAAAAGTAGAGTGCTGTGTAGGCAGTGTTTTAGATAGAGCAAAGTGAAAAGATGGTAAACTGCTGAGAATAGTTTTGAATTTTGATAACGAAATACTGACGTTTCAAGCAGGGCCCTTCATCAGAGTAAAAACTAGAGTGCTGTGTAGGCAGTGTTTTAGATAGAGCAAAGTGAAAAGATGGTAAACTGCTGAGAATAGTTTTGATAACGAAATACTGACGTTTCAAGCAGAGCCCTTCATCAGAGTAAAAACTAGAGTGCTGTGTAGGCAGTGTTTTAGATAGAGCAAAGTGAAAAGATGGTAAACTGCTGAGAATAGTTTTGATAACGAAATACTGACGTTTCAAGCAGAGCCCTTCATCAGAGTAAAAACTAGAGTGCTGTGTAGGCAGTGTTTTAGATAGAGCAAAGTGAAAAGATGGTAAACTGCTGAGAATAGTTTTGATAACGAAATACTGACGTTTCAAGCAGAGCCCTTCATCAGAGTAAAAACTAGAGTGCTGTGTAGGTAGTGTTTTAGATAGAGCAAAGTGAAAAGATGGTAAACTGCTGAGAATAGTTTTGATAACGAAATACTGACGTTTCAAGCTGAGCCCTACATCATCGGAGTTAAATGAGATGAAAACATTCTCATCACGCTTTTGCTCCACCATAGCTGCGGGCTGCCATCTTGGGCATAGGAAATGATCGACTTTTGGTTGGCATTTTTCTGTAGATCCTTGACTTCTTCAGTTAGCGCTTAATTTCTGTCACGCGATCGTAAGTCACATGTAAGCTAACGTACTACTCACCACAGTGGATGTCATTAAAGGAATAATATCGTCACCATCTTTGTTCTCAGGCCTAGCCACATTAGCAACACTCGATAACGATGATGATGTCTTCAGTTGACTTCGTTCATTCAGTTCCTCTCCGATATTTTCTTTTAATGTACTGTCCTTGTGTTCAAACTCTTCCTGTTCTTCATCACTCTCGAAACATTCAGAGTAGGTTTCTGGTTTGGACACCGAAGGAGACTCCTGGAAATATGTGGAAATAAATTTAAGTTTACTCCACTACAAATTGAAAATGTTGACGTACGGCCAATATACTCATAAGTCGAACAAGTCAAGGCCTTTGGAGACGAACAGACAGACAGACAAACGGACGGACAGAAAGACAGACGGAAGAACAAACAAACAAACAACAAACAAACAAACAAACAAACAAACAAACAAACAAACAAACAAACAAACAAACAAACAAATAAATAAACGGACAAACAGACAAACGAACAGAGTGACAGACAGACAGACAGACAGACAAACAAACAAACAAACAAACAAACAAACAAACAAAC
>OZ036014.1:4089127-4109127 GCA_964035015.1 Corallium rubrum
TTACGAGGCTAGATGGATGGGTGGATAGATGGATGGATGTGTTGATAGATAGATGGATGGGTGTGTGGATAGATGGATGGGTGTGTGGATAGATGGATGGGTGTGTGGATAGATTGATGGATAGATGGATGGGTGTGTTGATAGATGGACGGGTGTGTTGATAGATGGATGGTGTGTTGATAGATGGATGGGTGTGTTGATAGATGGATGGTGTGTTCATAGATGGATGGGTGTGTTGATAGATGGATGGGTGTGTTGATAGATGGATGGGTGCATTGATAGATGGATGGGTGCGTTGATAGATGGATGGGTGTGTGGATAAATTGATGGGTGTGTTGATAGATGAATGGGTGTGTTGATAGATGGATGGGTGTGTGGATAGATGGATGGGTGTGTTGATAGATGGATGGGTGTGTGGATAAATTGATGGGTGTGTTGATAGATGGATGGGTGTGTTGATAGATGAGATGGGTGTGTGGATAGACGGATGGGTGTGTGGATAGATGGATGGGTGTGTTGATAGATGGATGGATGTGTTGATTGATTGATGGGTGTGTTGATGGATGGATGGGTTGTTGATGGATGGATGGGTGTGTTGATAGATGGATGGGTGTGTTGATAGATGGATGGGTGTGTTGATAGATGGATGTGTTGATAGATTGATGGGTGTGTTGATAGATGGATGGGTGTGTGGATAGATGGATGGGTGTGTGGATAGTTTGATGTGTGGATAGATTGATGGTGTGTGGATAGATGGATGGGTGTGTTGATAGATGGATGGGTGTGTGGATAGATTGATGGGTGGATAGATGGATGGGTGTGTTGATGGATGGATGGATAAGTGAGTGGATGGACGGATGGTCAGAGGTTGGTTGGATAGGTGGATGGATGGATGGATGGATGGATGGATGGATGGATGGATGGATGGATGGATGGATGGATGGATGGATGGATGAATGGAAGGGTCGGGTTTCTTTTTCCAATACTGGATGATTAGTTAAGATTAGCTGTAGCAATGCTGTACCATGGTCGACAGCGCGATCGTGTAGTTGTTCGTTGACAGAAAATATGTCATCTGTTGAAATATTATCATCCTCTGGGCTATCAATGGACTGATTAAACGACGCCTCGCTGCTTTTCTCCGCATCATTCACGTCTGTTTAGCAAAGAAAATGTTTTAGAAAGCATTGTTAGACACTACTAGCGCTAAATCTATACGCTAAATCACAAACGTGTTTCCTGCTGACCTACTAGTGTGTTCACTTCCTAGTTCGTACACTAACCTGACCCACTAGTGTGTTTACTGTCTAGCTTATACGCTAACCTGACCCACTAACATGTTAAAAACATGGTATACCTGTGTTTTCTTTGTCCGATTCGTTTGGGGTTGGTCTCTGATCAAACTGTAAAAAAATTAAAATAATATTTTACGTAACACTCAGACAAACATTGACACAATCTACATTTTGAATTTGTTAATTGACTTGCTGCCGATCTCCGCAATTGTCAAAAGAGTATGTCGTGTTCATGTTTCCTCGAATTACCTTTTCATATTCGTCATTGCCTGCTCCATATACCTCGTGTCCAGGGATACGCAAATCTTCATTGTCTGTAGAAGTAAATGTTAGTCCAAACCGTTTCTCTCTCTTTGACCCAGCAAAACTCTTCTTTTGTCTTGCGTATAAATCCTACGAGAAAAAAACACAATATTGAAACGTTAACGGTTATTACTTCGAAAGCAAAGATACGATACACGCTTAGCTCACAAAACAAATTGATTTTTAGCAACGAAATAGGCTGGTGCGGTATTGAAAAAAAAAACGAATACCGATACCGGAAAAAAATACCGATATATCACCGCAATAGAAACTTAATGTGTATTTTTCCGCTAAACGACAAAAATGTCGCGGGTTTTCACAAAAAAAGTTCACCTTTTTTCGTAGTGTAAATCTGGCTTTATTTCGGATAATACAACCTGTTCCGCAGCCAGAAAAACCCATGTTTTTCCATTGCGGCAAAGTCTACAGAAATAACATTATCCAATTAAGATAAAAATACTAACAATACAAAACTAAAATTACACGAGTCCGACGATTTGGCTCAATCAATCCGACGTCCTTGACCAGCTGTGGCGAAATAGGCTAACGTGACACGAATACACGGGACAATTTTTAAGGCAACATGTTATCGCAATATCGCGATACGACGTTTTTAATAACATAAACGCAATACCGTAGAACGGTACGGATAATACCGAAACTTACCGATACTATCGCCAATTTCGGTATTATCGATATATCGATATTTGAAAATTGAAATACCGAGTACTCGGTATTTGAAAAAACCCCGATAATTATCGATATATCGATATACCGCATTAGTCTAGCAAAATTTTAATTTGAGTCTTGGCAATGTAGTCTGACCTTCAATCGACGTTGCTTTTCCTCCTCTTGTTTTTTCTTCAGAATCTTCTCTTGTTTTTGTTTCTTTTTCCTTTCAGCCATTTGTTGAGCCATGTATTTCTTTCAAAATATAGAAGAAAAAAAAAGAAACCAAAAGCATTTATAAATATAGGATAAAACAACTGTTTTCACAAACATCAGTGAAAATATTGTTCGCGAAATACTGTGGATATTGAAGGTACGTAAGGAAATACCTGAACTTCAGTCTGGTCGTAATGGCGCGACTTCCCTTTGGGATATTTTTCTATAATTTAACAAAGGAAGAAGTGAATACAGAGACATACAAATGTACAAGAATAAAATGTTCTGTCTGTAACAGGTGTACCTTCCATACTGTAAAAGTGTTGTGTAGGCAGTGTTTTAGATAGAGCAAAGTGAAAAGATGGTAAACTGCTGAGAATAGACAGTTTTGATAACGAAATACTGACGTTTCAAGCGGAGCCCTTCATCAGAGTAAAAAGTAGAGTGCTGTGTAGGCAGTGGTTTAGATAGAGCAAAGTGAAAAGATGGTAAACTGCTGAGAATAGTTTTGATAACGAAATACTGACGTTTCAAGCAGAGCCCTTCATCAGAGTAAAAACTATAGAGTGTTGTGTAGGCAGTGTTTTAGATAGTGCAAAGTGAAAAGATGGTAAACTGCTGAGAATAGACAGTTTTGATAACGAAATACTGACGTTTCAAGCAGAGCCCTTCATCAGAGTAAAAACTAGAGTGTTGTGTAGGCAGTGTTTTAGATAGAGCAAAGTGAAAAGTTGGTAAACTGCTGAGAAAAGTTTTGATAACGAAATACTGACGTTTCAAGCGGAGCGCTTCATCACATTTCACCCTAATTAAAAATCTCCGCTTAAACCGTCAGTATTTCGTTATCAAAACTAATATTGGCACTTTACCAGCGTTTCACTTTGCTGTACCTTCCACAGTTGGCTTCGGGACGGTTCTCAACTTTCTGTTTTTTGCAGCTTTCTTGCTTTGTCCAGTTGCTTTGGGCTTTTCGTCTTCCTTCGTTTCGCATTCGCTTTCTAAAATTACCAGAGGAATAAAATGAATTCGCAAGAAAGCACAAAGACAAAAATACAGAAGCCTCTCTTAACCTTTTATTTCTAAACAAAAGTACTTAAAGTGCAAATGAAACAAAAATTAAGTTTGTCTTATTTGAAAGAACACTTAAAATAATAGAGTAATATCTTTTGAAGTTTTTCGTTTCCTTGCTTCGTTCTGGAGATATTTCAGTTTGTTTGATATACAAATTAAATATTTTGGAGTCATGATGTGCATAACGAGTTATCGAAAAAAGTTATATAGCTTTGCTATTATCAAACCAAATTAATTCAAAGGAAGCATGTGGGCGTGTTTCGCCCAGAACACTAAACATGTAGATTTTCAGGTAATTATATTTGACAATATCAAAGATATATAACTTTTTTCGATAACTCATTATGCACATCATGACGTCAAAATGTTTAATTTGCATGTCAAACAAACTGAAATATATTAAGAACGAAGCAACGAAACGAAAAACTGCAAAAGATGTTACTCTATCATTTTAAGTGTTCTTTCAAATAAGACTGACTTAATTTTCGCTTCATTTTCACTTTAACATCAAACACATTTCACCTGAACTATCTTGGGCCAAGTCAGCCAACATACTCTGCGCTTCTGTCGACAGAACATCCTTCAGTTTCTCTTCACTATCCACATCTGAATCGTGGGACAAGATTTCTAAAGTGTGAAGAAGTCGGCTGGCATGAAACAATTGGATAGCCTAGCATGGCAGTACTCTATAATTTAGACTAGAAATATTTTTAAAAATTCAAAGAATATGATGGCAAACTAACCAGAATGTTTATCAAGTTCGTTCATTTTAGGAATATTGCTCTCAACTTGTTTCTCCATTTTATCATCTTTGGGTGAATACATCTCCAAGTCGCCATCTTCATCTGATAACTTTCCTTCACTAAGCTCCTCCTGACTTCGTGGGCTCACATTGTAAGTTGTATCAGTCTTCTCTGCAGGCACATTGCTGTCAGGGATTGATTGTGCTTTAATCTTCTTGGAACCAAGTATTTTCTTTACCGTGGCTTGACCATCTCTCCATGATGTAGTAGTGATCACTTCTTTTGGGCAACGTGAGCCAATTATTCTATTCATTCTCGCTGAAAACCAGAAAAAAAACAACAAGCAAATGGTAAGGTTATCAGCTTACATTATGTCTCAGTCAGTGACTGATTTAACTCAGTTCTGACTGAGTTGACCAAAAATGGCCTCTCAATTGTTTTACTCTGTTTAACATCAGACAATTTCACCTGTCAAAGCGAGAACCCTCCAAGGCAGCAATGAGTTACTTAGCAAGTCAGTAACCTAATTCTCTTTAGTTTGCTTTGTTTTTATCAAAGGCCAAAGAATGATTAACACATTCTTGCCTGAGCTGGCCAAAAATGGTCCCTTTATTGTTTTACCCTGCGTCTAACACCAGATGAATTTCCTCATCAAAAAGGGAACACTCAGACATCCTAGGCAGCATACAATAGGTTAACAAGTGTTATATATTAACCTATTTTGCATGAGCTCGCCAAAAATGGTCCCTTTATTGTTTTACTCTAACACCAGATGATTTTACTCATCAAAGAGAGAACCCTCAGACATCCTAGACAGCAATGAGTTAACAAGTGATTACCCTACATTGGATCTTTTCGCCCTGCATGAAACTGACCAAAAACTTCCCCTTTATTTTCCCGTCTTAGCAACACCAGACAATTTTATTCATTAAAGAAGAAACCTGCTGTATTATACCGTAGTACACTTACTGTACAACCTACCTCTGCAGTTCAACGTTAACAATGCAGTTGGACAATTCCATGCTTAAATGCACTTGATGTGGATTTTTCAAGTTACTCAACATTCCTTATAGGCTAAGAAAATTATATCCTTGATGCCTAAATTTTTGGGAAATATCTATTTTTCAGGAAATTTCGTACAACAATTTCGATTTTTTCACACATTCTACTGAGCACTTGTTAAAGAAAGTACAGAAGTGAAATTGATCAAACTTTAGACTTTCAAATTATAGGTTTCAAAGTGTCTTTTTGTTACAAATGAATATTAAAAATGAACATTTCATTAAGTCCTGACGTTTTCTTTATGTGAAAAAGTCATTTTTACAAAATCTTATTGCCAGATTTGAGATGTAATGTCCGTTACAAAACTTTTTAATGTTGACTGTACCTTTTTTCAGTTTGTTTTCAGGTTTGGCAACAGGTTTAGGCAATCCTTTGCTTTCTTTTGAAGATATGATCACCGTACTTTGCTGTACTTTGTGTTTTCTCTTTTCACCTTTCTTGCTTGTCTTCTGGCCTGACACAGAGTTGAAACCTAGAGAGGTTGGCAAAACGAATATTTATATTCGATTATATATATAAGACGTTTCATTACCATACATCATAAGACATTACGCTACATTACAAGACGTTCCGTTGTGTTGTAAAACATTACGCTACGTTATGAGACGTTCTGTTATATTGTAAGACATTCCGTTATGTTATAAAACGTTCCGCTATATTGTAAAACATTACGCTAGCTACGTTATAAAACGTTCCATTATACTGTAAAACATTACGCTAGCTACGTTATAAGATGTTCCGTTATATTGTAAAACATTACGCTAGCTACGTTATAAGACGTTCCATTATATTGTAAAACATTACGCTAGCTACGTTATAAGATGTTCCGTTATATTGTAAAACATTACGCTAGCTACGTTATAAGACGTTCCGTTGCGTTATAAAACCTTACGCTAGCTACGTTATAAGATGTTCCGTTATATTGTAAAACATTACGCTAGCTACGTTATAAGACGTTCCGTTGCGTTATAAAACCTTACGCTAGCTACGTTATAAGACGTTCCGTTGCGTTATAAAACATTACGCTACGTTATATTAGACGTTCTGTTATGTTACAAGACGTTTCTCTAGGCTATAAAACGTCCCGCTACGTTTGGTGGAAGTTCGTCAAGCTCAATTACTCAGAAAAGATTTCTGAGCCACATACAGGGTTCGAACCTGCAACCTTCAGTTTGACAGAATCTGTTCTGAACAGTCTGTTGTAGCTGCAGGTATGATACAGATATGATATCATAGGTGGATCATAGCTGATACTGCAACAGGCTGTATCAGGGGTCGCTACATTTTTCTGAGCAGATCTGAGATCATTCTGCATCAGGTCTGACACAGAGTGCGCGTTTTTGCGTGTGTAACCGAGCATCTAACTGGTCATTAGAAGGTTGCAGGTTCAAACCCTGTCCGGGGCCCAGAAATCTTTTTTGAGTAATTAAGCTTGATGAACGTCCACCAAACGTGCGTACCTCTGTATGTTGGCCCAGATGATGAAACGGCACCAACTTTTCTTTTCAATGGTACTTGACTCATCTCAACTTTCTCTAGAACTTCAGTTGGTGTTGCAATTTCATCTTTGCTGTCGTGAAGTTTACGATCACCTGCATGGTATCAACAACAACATATTATTTCTATCGAAATATAGTAAGGTTAGATATACTGCCGAACAGAGAACGTAGGAGTCTAACGTTTCGAGCGAAGGCCCTTCGTCACAGAGAAACGTTTCTCTCTGACGAAGGGCCTTCGCTCGAAACGTTAGACTCCTACGTTCTCTGTTTCGGCAGTATATCTAACCTTACTATATTTCGATTGTTGTTTCTACACTGCCTACGCAGCACGCTACTTTTATTACTCTTATTTCTAATTGGTTAACACATGGATGATGTTAAAACTACATGTAACAGAACTTGACAGCTACTCACCAGCCTGGTCACTGACTTTTTCATCTGCTTTGGACAACATTGCCTTCTGCTTTTGAACTTTTTCTTTAATTTTCTGCAGTGCAGCTAAAAATTTACAGCAAAGTAGGTTAAGTTGCTTGCCCTCCCAACATTTCATTGGTTATTTTATCTACAACACCATTTTGGATACACATATAAGCCGTTTTATTTCATATTTTCACTTTTTAATCTGATAAAGGGCTCCACTTGAAACGTCAGTGTTTCGTTATTAAAACTCTTCTCAGCACTTTGCCACCTTTTCACTTTGCTCTGGATTAAGAAATGATTTTTGAAACATGTACATGTATATCTTTCTTTTTCAAAGCAAGAAGGTCTATACATGTGTCTAGTGGCTTATATGATTGTCAGACTACAGCTTATTCAGAATTAGTAGGGTTAGAAACATAAATAATACACAGTGTCCTACATGCTGTAATGTATAGCCTTTTTATAATTACACCAACTTTATTCTCTGTATTACTAGTTCTGTAGAAACATAAATGCTTATCAGATGGTCATTCTTACCCTCATTCTTGGCCAAAACTGCTTTCCCATGGAAAGATGGTGAAGAAGAGAGACTAAACTGTTGAGAATTTGTAGAACTATTGACAGTTGTGTTAGTAAATGAACTTTCTTTATTACGATTTGAATCAAGTGATGAATCATTTAAAATGACTGGATTAACAGTTGTAGTCTTGAAAAACGATGGCAGTTCATCGTGAATTTTTCCTCCACTTTTTAAACTATTAACAGTGTATCGGTTTGGAGAATAACCATTCCTCCCTGAAGCTCCTACAATACGAAGGAAATAGATTAATAGAACAAACATTTGTTTTAGCTTGGAATTTTTGAAATACTGCAAAAATCCTGATCTTTTATTATGGTTTAAAAATACACAATGCATTAACAGTATCTTTAATATCAGATTATCAGAGTTCATGTCTGCAGTTTCTCTTGCAATACCTTGGCTTAACTTGGAGTATGAGTCCATTTTAATACTTGAAATACCAGAAACTGGGCCAGTCTAGGAAATAGAACAAATGAATATAATATAATATAATATAATATAATATAATATAATATAATGTAATGTAATGTAATGTAATGTAATGTAATGTAATGTAATGTAATGTAATATAATATAATATAATGTAATATAATATAATATAATATACTGTAATAGAATAGAATAGAATAGAATAGAATAGAATAGAATAGAATAGAATAGAATAGAATAGAATAAAATAGAATAGAATAGAATAGAATAGAATAGAAGAATAGAATAGAAGAATAGAATAGAAGAATAGAATAGAATAGAATAGAATAGAATAGAATAGAATAGAATAGAATAGAATAGAATAGAAGAATAGAATAGAAGAATAGAATAGAAGAATAGAATAGAATAGAATAGAACAGAATAGAATAGAATAGAATAGAATAATAGAATAGAATAATAGAATACAATACAATACAATGTAATGTAATCAATGTAATATACATTTATTTATTTGTCAATAATTAATATCTATTTAATAGATATTGATAGATTCTAATTCTTTTTAGATTTCCCATATACAGTGTATACTGTAATAACCATACACAATATTCCATGTTTTTTTTTTTAATATTATACTGTATTTGACTTATTATTTACAACTATTATTTTCAACATATTAAAATTATGTTATTATTACCTTGGAGTGATCAACATTACTTCTTCTTGTTTTAATTTCAACAGCAGATGCCGAGTGCTTTGGTAATCCTTTATAGCCAGGTTTTTCTCCAAGAAGTTGGAATCGAGTGACTTTACCAAAATGTTGAGTTTCACTCGAGATTTCTTTCAAGACAGGTCCATTATAAGAACTGGGTTTTTTTAATGGCTTCTGCCTGATATCTGTAGCAGCTATATTATCTTCAAGCCTATTAAGCTGGAGAAATGGAAAGAAGATTAAAGACTTATTAACCAAGTGCGAGGTCTGTACGGGACTGAGCGACGAAGTTCGTACAGACCGAGCGACAAAGGAGCGAGGTTTGTGCGATAAAACCGAGGGCAAATACTTTCCAGTACAGACCGAGCAAACGAGGTTAATAAGGAATTTATTATATGGCTATTGGTTCATTTTATTTTTAAGCTTCGAGCATTGTTTTCATCTTCGGAGTATGCTGTTTACCTTATTACATGTTGACTTTTTTCCTGTCCTTCTTGGCCTTCTTATTTACACCAGTTCGTTTTTTTTTTGTTGTGTTTTTAGATAAACAGCTTTAAAGAAAACCAGCAGTGATGTTCCAACACACTTTCTTGTTCAGAATATTTGAATAAAGATATCTATTTCTCTTTTATTTGTATTCAAATCAACTCAGAAATTTTCCCGCCAAAACTTACAGGGCCGAGAAAAAAGCGTATTGACCTCGAGGTCAATATCGTACAATCCCAACCTCTCAGGAACCAATCAGCATGCATCGTTTTGCGTACAGACTGGAAATCAAACCCAGCCATTAATAAATAATTGGTATGGTACAGTATATTCTTTCCTAACTACATGTATCCTGCACCATTTTACATCATATTTTATGATTTCCATACTCTTATAAATGCACAGGGTCTGGCCAATTAGAGCGTGCATAGAGGACACCTTATTTTATAATTTCTTTTTACTCTGTCTAATACCAAATGATTTTACTCTTTCTATAAGAGAAGCCTTAAGCCCAGCATGCATTGAAATGAGTTTCTGAAACAAGTTTCCAAAACACATTTTTGAAAAAGTTAAAAACAGTGGAACAGTGTTCTAATAATCAGGGAAACTTGGTTTCTGAAACAAAGTTTCAGAAACTTTTCAACCAGCGGCGGCGCGCTACGGTATTAAAGGTATTAGTCTAATACCTTTTTTTTGTCCGAAATTCGAAAATAGTTGCAAAATAATAAAATTAGAATATTTAACAATCAGAATTATGAATCAGAAACAAATAGGATATCTTAGCGTTTAAGAGAGCAACAAAACCAAAGATTTTAGTTTTTTGAAGCGCCGATCTAAACTGAGAAACGGACGGAAATTAAAGTTTGCATTTGAAAGGCTTATACCGCAAGGTATTAGAATCTATAATCTAATACCTTGGCGAGGCAGAAACAGGGCTTTTTGGAGTCAAATTTCATCACAGGCACCCGCTGTTTTATATTTTAATTTCGAAGTTTCAAGACTAGCGCGTGAAATTTGGATTTAAACTGTCTTGTTTTGGGTTACAAAACGTCTACAATGCTCTTCACAGTACCACAGTTAATATTATTTAGCATTTCAAAGTATAAATCTCCAATTTTGGCAGTATAAACGCCTATTGAACATAGTAGAGCACGCTACAATATGTTAATACAATCATAATGTTGAAGCCAAGTACTAGCAGTTTTTAACGGCAATTTTCAACACTTTTGCATGATTATTATGATATTAAAAGCTTCTTTAATTCATATTTAACAACATAAAGGCATATGTTCGTGTTTAAATGAGAGAACGGAGTAAATATTTGTATATAAAACAACATGATTGTAGAAGGTATTAGTTTTGCGATTCTAATACCTTGGCCGCATCTGAGATCATCGTAATCTGATCATTTGCATTGTCAGCACATCACGCACCCACGTGAAGTCGGAAGCGCAATTATTAATTATTATACAACTGACAACATCGTAAAGTTACAAAGTCCATGTTGGCACAATATGGCTTGCGAAGGCGAGGCAAGCACGGGGCATCGCTGGGAAGTTTTGAAAATATTTTCTTTGTTATCAAGTCATGGAAAACTTTCTCATGAGCATAGGTTACGTTTTAAACAAGATGGGAGACCTTGTCCGACAGTTCGGCTAAAGAACAGAACTTGTGAATCTGTATACGATAATTACAAGTGGATTTTTCATAAAAAAAACGACAAAATGTTCCATAAAAAACATGAATTTGAACTATTAAATTTTCCTGAAAATCGTTGTCAGAATGCGGGAAATG
This sequence comes from Corallium rubrum, assembly GCA_964035015.1. Lineage (NCBI taxonomy): Eukaryota > Metazoa > Cnidaria > Anthozoa > Scleralcyonacea > Coralliidae > Corallium > Corallium rubrum. The sequence goes on from OZ036014.1 coordinate 4,100,407, forward strand.
CCGTTTCAGAGACCCAAATTTTAAAAAATTTCTGGGGGGGCATGCCCCCAGACCCCCCTAGGAAAGCTAATACCTAAATATTTTGGCTCCCAGCCGCCCCTGTTTTCAACATACACTGGAAACGTTTGTTTCTGATAACTTGTTTTGGAAATTTTCTCCAGTGTATGCTCGGCTTAAGAGATCCTAGGCAGCAATGGATTAACTAAACAATTTATAATAATATCAAGGTGTTACTCCGAGTGACGAACCATATTGGACAAGCAGCGAAAACTCTAAATAGTATAATAAAAGTAGCGTGCTGCGTAGGCAGTGTAGAAACAACAATTCAGATATACTAAGGTTAGATATACTGCCGAAACAGAGAATATAGGAGTCTAATGTTTCGAGCGAAGGCCCTTCATCTCATCTCTAAGGGCCTTCCCTTGAAACATTAGACTCCTACGTTCTCTGTTTCGGCTGATGAAGGGCCTTCGCTCAAAACATTAGACTCCTACGTTCTCTGCTTCGGCTGATGAAGGGCCTTCGCTCGAAACGTTAGACTTCTACGTTCTCTGCTTCGGCTGATAAAGGGCCTTCGCTCAAAATGTCAGACTCCTACGTTCTCTGTTTCAGCAGTATATCTAACCTTACTATATTTCAATTAGTGAAAACTCTACTTGGCCCAGCTGGAATTTGAACCTGCAACCTTCAGTTTACCAGTCCAATGCTCTACCAACTGAGCTGTCAAATTGGGAGCTGAAGGTCAAATGATACTAGTTTCTTCAATATCCAGACAACAGTCTTCATACATGACAATTTTGATTGAATATTGTGGGAGAGTTGGAAGAGCATTGGACAAGTAAACCGAAAGTTGTGGGTTTGAATCCCAACCGGGCCAAGTAAAGTTTTCTCTACTTTTCCAGATGGTTCATCACTCAGGGCCAGGGTGTATTCCATGTAAACCCCACAACAGAGATACGCCAAATACTTCCGACTGCTACGCCAAGGATTACATCAGACATGCACCGAGACTGCACAACTTCTTATCTTCAGTCGTCTCTTTCAGTTTTGAATCAATCAGGATGAAGTTTAAAGCATTATTAATATTTCTTATGTGAAAAAAACATAAAGCGCCGTTACACAAGCACTTATACTCGATGAGACCACGCCGGAGATCTCTGCTGACACACTGAGATTTTTTCGAGTCCGCGCCGGAGATCTCCGGCCACGCCAGAGATCTCCGGCGTGGAGTGCATGGAATGCAGACTGGACACAGGGTAACACCTTACTATTATTCTCCACCCAAGTTCGCTGTCCTACAAATGGCTACAATATTCATTCAAAATAATCAATTGATTTTATAGATTTGTCATTGTTTTAAGTTAGTCTACTCACTGCATCTTTGAAGTCAACAATATTATCCCAAGCACTACCTAAAAATATAAATTAAATAAACATAATTAATTCTTTGAACGTTTTCATGGCGATAAAGTAATATAAATAAGTTTGGTGGAAACACCACGTAAAAAGAAAAGAAAGCAAAAAAATATTTTACGTGGTGTTTCCACAAAACTTATTTATATTAAATAAACATAAACAAAATATATAAACAAATACTGTATATTCCCAAGTACGCAGACAGCTGGGAAGTCAGACGTAGTTTGACTACATATACAGATGCTCAATTTAAAAACTGTTATTTTGAGGACTAACCTAAGATATCAGGTTTATTTCTTCTGACATAAATAGTAGGATCTTCCACCCTGCGGACACTGAAATTAGACATGTTTGCTCATACAATTTAGCACGTTATTTATCCGGCAAAAATACATCCAAATTAAACTGTATTAAGTTGCACAAATCCAACATTGTTTCCAGATAACAAAACACGAAATCCACAATATAGATTTGGCTAAATTTCCATGAAAAAACCGTCGTTTCTATCCAAGTTTTATCACAGAAGAAATGAAACTGACGACAAAATGGCGCCCATAATGATCGCTTGGCATTCTGGGTAGAATTTAAAATTCAAACACTCACTCCTTCAATTTTAAATAATAAATTGTAGCCTTATTCTTAAAATCTGCATCGCAGTTCATAAACTATTTAAAAGAGTGTACCACAAGGCACAATTTAATGTGTTTTAAGCAGCTATAGACTCTCGAATAAACATTTTAGAATAATTTTAAAGATAAATTCTTAAACAAGATGGCGTCCAATATAATGAACCCCCAAAGGAGTGTGGGATCGTTTGACGACACTAGAGTCCAGGCTACAAGAAAATCTGGCGCGAAAATTGAATTTCAAAATTTTGCATAACAGAACGAAAACAAAAATATATTGGCGAGAATTTGAAGAAAATTTGCCAAGAAAAAAACGGGGAAACAACTTTATTGATAAATATGGAGGAGAAATGTGTCCCAGGTAACATATTTGTCATATTTGGAAGCCAGTTTGAGGTTCAGGATGTTGTTTTAATGTCTTATATAATTTAAATACTTTGGCACCCAGTTTGGAATCTAAATTTCCTGTGCGCCGGACAGCTGTGTTTGAATTTCCCCTTGTGCGCCAAGCTGAACGATTGAATGAACAGTATATGTAAATGTAAATGCCAATATTAATCTTATTACTGACATTGGTGATTTTGGTCTAATTTTGTGCGCCAAGTAACAACGTTTTTTGTGCGCCGATTTGTGGGCCAGCAAACACAGCTGTGCCCGAACATGTGAAGGTCAGAGCCCCTTCATTCCAAACTGGTTTGGCACACGTTTTGATTTTAATAATATACAGTTTTAAAATCTGATCTTGCTATAACAACTTTTTTATTTAGCATGGAAATTTTATAGCATTTTCAAATGTTGTTTCTAGATCAATCCACTGAAGAGCCAAGACGGATAACAAGAGTGAGTGTAAATTAAAAATATTAAAAATGAAGGCATAATAATTCTGAATTTGAGAGTCACACATGCAGTCCCAGAGCTTGTCAATAGAAATATATTTTCGTTTCTGATTGGCTGAATCCTTTGGTTATTTTGCCTAACAAACTGAAACTGTTCATATTTGGCAATGTTTGAACCAAAAATAAAAAATTGGACAAATGACAATTACTTGTTCAATAAATGAAATGGAGGCCACCCTCTCCCTCCCCCTCCTCTCCTCTCCCTTCCCCCTCTCCCTTTCCCCTCTCCCTTCCCCCTTTCCCTCCCTCTTCTCTCCCTCCCCCTCTCCCCCTTCCTCTCCCTCAATCACCCCTCTCCCTCAATTACCCCTCTCCCTCCTCACCTCTCCCTCTTCTCCTTCCCATCTCTCCTTTTCCTCCTCCCTTTCCTCCTCCCTCCCTCCCCTTTTTTCCTGAAGAGAAGGAAGATAGTCTGCTTATCTAATAACTGCTTATTATACCGCTGGTTGAATTTTTTAGCTTGAACAAGCAAGATTGGAAGCATTGAAATCATTTGGCTGTGAAGATTTTGCATCTGTGATGCAAACTGCCAAAAAGATTTCATTAAAAAAGAAATTAAACCTCTCTAAGTTGAAAGTACCAAGGTAATGCACTGATTAATTCATGCATATATTTACAGCACACACACACACACACACATATATATATATATATATATATATATATATATATATATATATATATATATATACCAAAGAGAGTGTGTAACAGGAGTGACACAGTATTGGCATTAGTTATGAGAGCGCTCAATACCATAATAGGTAGAGCGATGTATAAATAAATAAGTTTTAATGCAGTTGCTACTCCAAGTTTCACGTGTATTGCGATCTTCAGGCAACTGACAGATTAGGCTATATTATTCATTAGGTATTATTCATCATATATATATATTTATATGATTTTATTACTTTATTTGTTTAGACGAAAGAGCACAAGAAGGTCATCATTGCAAAGACGAAAAACTCAAACCCAACAGAGACTTACGAAAACAGAATTGGCAAAGATTGAATCTTTGAAGAGTTTTGAGAACTACAACTTGGCAGATGTTACTAATTCATCCAAACGAATTGTCTCAAAATTTCTAAACAAACCAGCTAAGAAGCATGCTGAAAATACAACGGAAGCCTCAAAGATTACAGGTGAACTTTCACAGAATTCTGCCACTGGAACTTCAAGTGACGAGAACTCCGATAAATTAGCAAATAAACAAGACCAATGTGAAATTGCTTTATCTGAAAAAGTGGAGCTTACATTGACTAAAAATTTTCAGAATTTACTGGAAGAAAATGAAAAAGTTCTGAAAACAGCCAAAGACCTGGATTCATAATGTTTGATCATTTTGAAGCTGTTGTTTTTAGTTTTTACAAGCTCACAGACATGATTGCACAAGCTTGGAGTTGGTATTTTTACAAGCTGAACATCAATTGCTTGTAACCTTAAAAAATTGCTGTTTTGTTTAGAAATTGACTAATATTTGAGTTGCTTAGATAGACAAAGTCAGTGGACTTTGATGTAGATTGTAAATATGCTTTTAACCTGCTGTAGAATATATCAAATGAAATAATATTATAGCTTTATCTAGTACATGTGATGTTATTAGTACATGCTTGTGAAAGTTGCTCGTCTAGGTTGGTGCAGTTTGGAAAAGTGGTGAACAGGGATCGGACATAGGCAGTATTTTGAAAGGGGGGGATTGAAAGGGGGGGAGCTGAAATGAAAATAAATTTTTAGGGGGGGGGGGAGTGCATGCTCCCGTAGAAATTTTTTTAATTGAGACTCATTGAAATGCCATTTCCTGGCTTTTGGAGGAAGATTTTACAGACTCTAAAGGTTAAAAAATGTCGTATATAAATACATGTACTCAAAACATGTAAATGTCACAGATACTCAAAACACATATACTCAGTAGATTGAATACATTGTTTACAGTTTATTTCCAGACATTCATATTGCATCAGTTTTGTAGTTACATGTCTGTTGTTTTATATCTAAAGGGGTGGGAGAGCTGTAGCTCCCCCGTGGCTACATCCCTGGTGGTGACTGACATTTTGACAGCCTCAGTGATGGTCATCAGTCAACCTCGATGAGCAAACATGTACTAGTAGTATATGGATGACAATACCGTAGTTCAAATAAATATAAGAATTATACAGAAATAGAATGTTTCCAGGGGAATGTTAGATATCAGTATATTTTAGAAATATTCCAGGGGGGGACCCTTTGAGTTTTCAAATGATTGATTTCTTGACGAAAGGGGACTGGTGCTCAGTACAACACGTGAAGGATATTTTTTTCAAAAAACGCTGTAAACATTGATAAAGATTGTGAGTTTTGATTTATTTTGCTTCTTAAACGAATTCAAGCAACCATGTCTGATGATGAAAATGAAGGTCCTTCAATTAAAAAGCAACGAATATTCTTTGGAAGCTTGGAAGAAACAATTCGAGAACTTGAATTGGAGACGTTGAGGAAGGCAGAGAATCAGAATATTAATGTTTCGGACGGTGAGTTGTTTTGGGATTTTTTACATATTTATTGCATGAATTGAAATTATTTTGAATCTATGAATGCGTAAAGATTATTATTTAAGTAAATTATCAATGAAAAAATACAATTATTCAGTCCTCTGCAATTTATGAAATCAATATTAAATACCAATTGATTAGATTAGATACATTAATTGCTATTGATAAAGCAATTTTGATTTATTGATTGGTTTTCTGATTATTGATTTTCATCAATTGCGTAGGCTGCATCTGGTGCAAGGCAGTGACAGTTTAAAATATTATATACTGTAAAATCCCTACAGTAGTGCCCCCCCCCCCGAAAGTAGTGACAAATTTGAGATGTCTACAAAATTTCCGAAAGTAGTGGCCTCCCTGAAAGTAGCGGCCCCCCGTAAGTAGCGGCCACCAAGTCATCCCTTGATTAACTCGAAAGTATTAAGTTTCAACTATCAACATACCAAAGTGTTGAAATGGCATGTTGAAATGGTCAGAGTTGAAATGGCATAGGGAAAAACTAAATGTGGTAAATAGGAAGGAACAAAGAAGAATATTCCCACAGTACGTTAATGTATTTTACCACCCAAAAGTAGCGGCCCCCCATAAGTAGCAGCCACCCGAAAGTAGTGGCCCCCAACAGCGAATAAAACCAAAAGTAAGGGGGGCCGCTACTTTCGGGATTCTACGGTAATATAACAATTGAACAATAGAGCAATTGTTTGTGGGCATAAATATGTTTTTGGCCAAACTCAGGCTCATTTTAGCCCGAGCCATCTCAACCAGTTCTGCCTCACAACATCAGTCATCAACTCAATCCTCATTCTTTCTCTCAACTCCACAATCGACACTCTATCTGACAAAGATACACCACACATCCATTGTATCATCTCTGTTCTCTAGTCTTGCACTCTGCTCCACATTCACGGCCCATGTCCAGACCTCTCACTTTGAAATTTGTGACAGAGTGAGATTTGGGAGGAAACCCACGTAGGAGGGTCCGGGGGCATGCCCTCCCCCCCAGAAAATTTTGAATCTCAAATGTCTGAAATGCTGTTTTCCTGCATTTTGAGAGCACTTTGAAATGAAATTGCCACATAAATTTCATTATTATTTCTGAATCCACAGTCACATATAATAATAATAATAACAGCGGTTAAGACCCTGCCAACCTTATAGCAACAGCTCCATAAGAAATGGCCGACAAGAAACAAGTTGCTGATTTGAATGATTTTGGTGTCTGTACGTCTTCTCTGGAACTGGACTGCATCGTAATTTGTTTTAAAAAATTAACATAAAACTTCCCAGTAGTTGATTGTATGATATTTTTTTCTAAAATTTAACACAAGCTGCCCAGTGCATGAGATTTACAGATAGCTGTGTGAGAGTGAAACCGAATGTGTGAGTCTCACACCGAATGCCTGAGAGTTGAGAGGTCTGCATGTCTCACTTCCATACACATTGCACACCTCACACAATATGTCACATACACTTAATTCCCTTTAAGTTTTAATAACAGGATATTGTGAAGCTATATAATAAAGACTTATGACAGCCAGAGCAAGAAGAACTGATAAAACTTTCACAATTATATTCATAGTATCTTTATATGTGGTAAAATATTTAAATGAACAGGTCAATACTTGGAGCTGTCTGAAGATAAAAATACAGAGAGATACCAACAAATCTTGGCAGATTTTGAAAAAAGGAAAAAGGTACAGCATACCCTAGAATATAAACAAGACAATTGATGTCACAAACATATATAATGTTTGACAATCACAAGATCTAAATTGTACTGTATTATTACTGTACAAGAACTATATTATACTGTAGCTATAAGAATCAGATACATGTGATATATTTTAATTAGTATTTTTTAAAATTAATATAGAATATTATAATAGATGTATTTGATTTTACAATATGTATAATATTTTATCATATGATTGTATAATTTGAAAAAAGTCATATTTATGTGATATTATATTTTCTTATCTTGTTAGGCGCGCTCTGTTGTAATTCCAACAAATGATGCAGAGGTAAAGGCAAGATTGCGGGAACTTGAGCAACCAACCTGTGAGTATACTGTAACATAATTTATTATATGGCTTGGATTAAGTAACACTGTGATTGGACCAATGGGGTGAGATTTCTCCATAATGGCAACAAACAAAAAATCCTAATAAGAAACTTTTATTGCCAAAAAATGGTGAAAATAGATGAAATAGACGACGATGAACATTATAAAAGTAAATTCTAGTATCCAGACAAGAAAGAAACAGAAGCAAAAAATGCTATTTTGCTGTTTTGATGAAGTTAAAGGAAGCGAAGACCAAGAAATACAAGATTGATTTTGAAATAAAAAGTGCCATATAATAAACTACTTAATAACCTCGACTGTTTGGTCTTTACGGTAAAATATTAAACCTCGGTCTTGAGGGCCACAAGTTTATCAGCCAATCGCTGTCATGTGTCACCCTCGTGAAATAAAGTTGTTCATTCATTCATTGTTCATTCATTCATTCATTCATTCATTCATTCATTCATTCATTCATTCATTCATTCATTCATTCATTCATTCATTCATTCATTCATATTAACCTCGCTATCACTCGGTCAATACAGCAAGACTTCAGTTTAATATTTTACTGTAAAGACCTCACTCTCGGTTATTAAGTAGTTAATAATAGTATTAAATTAAAATATTATGAACATGATTAAGCCCTGTACATAATATTTGAAAAACAGTTGTAACGTCTTGTTTAATTTATTTTTCTTAAATTCTTTTAGGTTTGTTTGGTGAAGGTCCTGCAGAAAGACGTGACAGATTAAGAAAACTTGTTGTAGAATTTGGTAAGAAATTAAGACCTGTCTTTTGAGTGGATTGGGCTTATTTTATTTTATTTTATTTGCTTTGCCATACTCAAACAATACGTACAGACATCGACAAAAACAACTGGCAGGGCAACCGCAACAGCTTACGGTAACTGTCTGAGGTAACGTCTTACAATGCAACATAACGTCTTAGAATGTAACGTAACGTCTTAGAATGTAGCGTAACATCTTAGAATATAGTGTAATGTCTTAGGAATGTAACGTAATGTCTTAGAATGTAGCATAATGTCTTAGAATGTAACTTAATGGTCTTAGAATGTAACGTAATGTCTTAGAATGTAGCGTAACGTCTTACAATGTAGCGTAACGTCTTACAATGTATTGTAATGTCTTACAATGTAACGTAATGTCTTACAATGTAGCGTAACGTCTTACAATGTAATG
>OZ036014.1:4114127-4116627 GCA_964035015.1 Corallium rubrum
TGTTCACGTGAATACACGATTATTGCATCAGATGATCAAGAACTTTGGACTCTTCGGGCATTTTGAAAACAAGAGCTTGTTTCGAGCCTGTTTGGTACGAAATAGTCCATTTTCTCAAAGAAAGAATTTCTATACATATCTTCGCAGGTCTGAAAAACACTTGGAGAAATTTAAAGCTGTTCTTAGTGTTGAGTCTGGTGTATTTGTTTAGTTGAATGACTTGAATTGAAATTACGATGACAAAGTCAAAGTGTTTTGGTAAGTCTTTTCGCCGTTTGCAAGTTTCAAGGCAGTTTTGTATTTTGTATTTTAAAAGTCTTTGGTATATAACAAAACGCTTGTTGACTTTTGCCTCGAGAAACATCGAGTTTTACGGTCCCTCAGGCTTCAATGTCACCCTCGGGCTAAGGCCCTCGAGTGACATTGAAGCCTTCGGGTCCGTAAAACTCGATGTTTCCCTCGGCGCCTGTCAACAAGTGTATATTGTTATATAGCTAGAGTTTCACTGGATGCAACGATGACTGTCATTGGTTGGTTTGTGGTCACATGACCTTAGCTAAATTTCAATGTCTACCGAGCGGGCAATAATTGAGAACTTATTGCCTGCTCCGTCAATAAGTTTTCAATTGTTGCCCGCTAGAACTTTGAACTCTTCATGGCATCCCATAAACAAAAGCTTGTTTGGTACGAAAAAAAAGAATATTTATAGGTCTTCAAAGCATGTGTGAAGATTAACTGGAGAAATGTATTGCTGTTCTTTTGTTCTGAGACTCATATTTGATTGGTTGAAGTAAAATTACAGAGCCAGGCGAAATGTTTTGGTAAAGCGTTTGTCTTTTGTGTACTTTCCCTTGATAAACGTCGAAATTATTCAGCGAAACTCAAGCTATATAACAAAACACTTAATGTCTGATCCCGAGGGAAACAGTTAGTTTTGTTTTCCCTCGAGTCTCGATGTTTCCCTCGACTTCGTCTCGGGAAATATCAAGACTCTCGGGAAAACAAAACTGTTTCCCTCGGGAGCAGACATTAAGTGTATATCATCTTTGAAACCCAGAACCAGTGAGCTGTATATATAACGGGAATGATATCTTTGTGAAGGAAAACGTGCCTATACATAAAACTAGGTACGCAATGCGTACAAGTTTCTGTTTTGTAGCAGTAATGATAAATGAACAGTTTTATCGACAAACATGTTTTATTTTCGGCGAAGTGCATTTTTTGATAACCCACGTTTGGTAGACTGTTTGCTCTCTCTTGTCTGATATAGTTATATTTTATTTTTTGTTTTAATCTTGTATAATATTTTGTTATGTATAACTTGCTGTTCTGTTGCAGTTTTGATAATTCTTGGCGACTGTGGGACCTAAATCAACTAAAAGAAGTACTCCATCAGGTGCATAACCAAAAACATATTATGTTTTCGCATTGTTAAATATCAAAAACTCAGAACGTCTTTTGATTAAATAGTACAATGTTTTTGTTTTCTCAGGAAGGTCATTCTCGGGAAGTGTACGATATTGCTTTTCACCCAGATGGCTCACTCGCTGGGACATGGTGAGTTAAGCTCGGGATACACGTGCGATTTTTTTCTCGCTCTGGTAACGCAACGGGTCAAAAGTTATTGCGTTGCCGGTACGAGAGAAGTGGCTACACGTGTGATAATTTTATGACGGGGTCGCAATAGTGACACCATGACGTGTCGAAGAGCGAAGCGTTGGCTTCTGCAATGCTGTTGCTGTGAAGTCGATTCTGATAGAAACAAAGCGTTTAAAACGTTGAATGGAAAGAATGTTATTTTTGTGAGCGATTTCCATTATTAGCCGTCCCTGATACTTTGATTCTTCAAGTTGAAGAATCCATGCGAATGTGATTTTCATACTTTCAAGGATAGTAAGATTGTCATTCTCGTCGCTACTTTCTCTGAGAACATCGACGGTCGACTAATCTATATCTGTACTAAACCGAGACTATTCAAGGAAAGAAAACGAGCATGCTCTACATCAAACTGATCATTCTAAAGCGAATTTTATTAGCCAGTCTGAAATAAACCCTGCTTTTCCTGTTAAAACCAGGCTAAAACAATGCCTATGTAATTTAATACTTTCGGCGATCGTTGCGGAAAGTTAAACCATTTTAACTTTCGGCAACGATTGCGGAAGGCATCAGGTTGCAATTGCGTTGCCGCGCAAAATATGATACATGCGCGATTTCCTCTCTCGCGCCAGCAACGCAATGAAATTTGACCCGTTGCGTTGCCGGCGCGAGAAAAAAATCGCACGTGTATCCCGAGCTTTATGCATATTTTTACTTACTACATATTTTTACTTATTACATTTTTACTTACTTTTATTTACTACAGTGGAAACCCTATTAAGCGGCCACCCCCTCTTTTAGGCAGCCAGTTGTCAAAGTCCCGAATTTCCCCCCAGTGTAATACTGTAAATATAACCCCTATTGAGTGACCACCTCTAGTAAGCGACCGCGGCCACCTTACGGC
>OZ036014.1:4121627-4131627 GCA_964035015.1 Corallium rubrum
TCAATTCGTCTGAGTCGGACGGATAATGCGACGGTAGTGCGTGTTCCAGTTATACGACGAATTATCGTCGTAGAATTAAATGTTTCGCTTCTGTCTGCAACAATTTGGCGCCATATTTTCAAGGAATCGTTTGCAGGCTCAACGCGTGCAAGTATAAAACCAATAAAATTCGGCGGAAATTCGACGTTTAACTCGACGCCGCATTACCGACGAAGTTAATTCGAATTAAATTCTGAATTAAATTCGTGTATTGTGTGACGTTTAGCGAGGCCAACAGCAGGGAATTTTGTCTGCGCATGTGCTCGTGGAGATTGCGAGATAGTCGCGTGAGTTCTCCCCAGGACTTCAAAACATAAACAAAGATGGCGGTAAATTATTTTCCCCACCACCCTTATTTCCTCCAGAAAGAGGTGTATAGTTTATAAAACGACTTGTGAAAGGACACTGGAAACAGTCAGAAGCAGCCTCCCACAACGTGAAGAAATAGAAAGATATTTTAGTGAATCGTACGATATTACAGATTGTTAGTAAATCTTGAAGATATCTTGGTCGTCATTTCTCCACATTTTCAAAATTTCGCCACAGACGACAACAAAACACGATGAGCCCGCGATATTTTTAACAGCCCATACAAAATTCCCTGCTACTGCGTAGGCCTATTAAATATCTAATGTCACGTGTTCTTTACAGATGGTCAATACATTGCCTCTAGTTCGTTTGACAGAACATTCAAACTTTGGTCAGCGGAGTAATTCTCTTGTATTGATGTCTTGAAAGAACATGGATATTTCAGGTAGAAAATCAAGCATAGACCAACCTCAGGGTCTTCCGTTAGACGTACGGCAGACATTTTGTAATGATCGTTTTTGAAAAATGTTACTGTGCATATAAATTAGCTGGATCTTCACCAGGTGTAAAATGTCGCGCGTTTGACTTTTTCTTTTGTCCTGTGAGTTTCCTTGTTGAAGGGGGGGAAACTATTATCATTTATAGACCTGGAGCGAGGGGAATTCGATGAAATATTACCCCGAGGTATGATTACCCCGAGGGCGAAGCCCGAGGGATATATCAAACCGAGGGGTAATATTTCATCGAATTCCCCGAGCGAAAGGTCTATAAATGATATATTATATCGAAACATATTAACCTTTCCAAAAAAAGCTTAAATAATGTTAATAAAGTTCGCTTAATAATAGCTTAACTTTTGTCCGCTTTTCATTGTCTGTTTCCATTCTGTTGTCGTCTCAAGGCTTCTGGATACATTGTTTGTTGCTTTCTTTGTATTCTCTGAATTCCTATTTTCTTGTAACTTAACAATCTTCTTGTCAACATCTGAATGTTCAGGCGAAACGTTTTCTTGTCTCGCCAAACTCCGCCATTGTTGACAGCTTCGTGAATCGTGCGTGAAATTCACGCGTGGTACACGAACTCGAATACCCCGCCACAGAGCGGGGTAATTCTACGATAAATTAACTGGTCACGTGGTACAAATCAAGCTCTCTAACTGGACAATTTACAGTTGAGATATAATATTTCAATTTATACAATAAAACTTCTCGCTCGTCGTAAGAACCAGGGCAGTTCTATCCCTGATTGTCGGTGAAAGTAGCGGCCCCCCTTACTTTCTTATCCGCTGTTGGGGGCCGCTACTTTCGGGTGGTACAATACATTAACATGCATACTGTGGGAATATTCTTCCTTGTTCCTTCCTATTTACCACATTTAATATGCTTTAGTTTTTCCTTATGCCATTTCAACTTTGACTGTTATACACTTTGGTACGTTGATAGTTGAAACTTAACACTTTCGAGTTATCCGCTGTTGGTGGCCGCTACTTTCGGGTGGTAAAATACGTTAACATACTGTGGGAATATTCTTCTTTGTTCCTTCCTATTTACCACATTTAATATGCTTTAGTTTTTCCTTATGCCATTTCAACTCTGACCATTTCAACATGCCATTTCAACACTTTGGTACGTTGATAGTTGAAACTTAATACTTTTGAGTTAATCAAGGGATGACTTGGTGGCCGCTACTTACGGGGTTCGACGGTAACTTGTCGTTCCCCGATCGTCCCTGTCCCCGATCGTCCCTGTCCCCGATCGTCCCTGTCCGATCGTCCCTGTCCCCGATCGTCCCTGTCCCCGATCGTCCCTGTCCCCGATCGTCCCTGTCCCCGATCGTCCCTGTCCCCTATCGTCCCTGTCCCCGATCGTCCCTGTCCCCGATCGTCCCAGACGAGTGGACAGCTGTTTCGCTCTCTTGGAGCTATTCAGCACAGTGTAGCTGATGGTAAGCCAGCACATCAAAAAGGTATATATACTCATCTAGTGATGAGTAACTGTCAAAGACTGAGTTGATTTAGACTATAGCATTCTTGATGGTTTATAAGTTATGCAGTGTGGTATATCCCACATCAAGTCTTTGACTGTGATGAGTATATCTATATCTATATATATTTATCACATACTTGTGCCTTTATCAGGGTGATAACACCAGGACATAAAAACGATATGTCCCACTTTACCGTATCTGTCCCGTCATATATCCCACTGTCCTTCGTTGGGAGCCCTAAAACATGATACAGGCACAAGTATGTGATAAATAGATTATCACACGAGGGACGAGGTGATATCAGTTTTATCGCTTTCAGGACGATATCGTAATTGTCCCTCGTTCGCTGCGCTCAATGTGACAATAACAATATCGTCCCTCAAGCGATAAAACTGATATCACCTCGTCCCTCATGTGATAACCTATACCTATACAAAGAAGAGGAGAGCTAAGACGAGGCATAGTCCCTAGAAATAAATTGTCTGGAAACGTGGCCGAAGTCTTTGTTCTAGGTTTTTGTTCGCGTTTGTGCACCTTATTTCACCTTAACGCTTGCTGAACACATTGTATTTTTGGTATAATGAGCAATCAACCAATAGCAGCGTTGCTTTATAAATATTAATGAACGTAAAACAAAAGATTGTGCACCTTATTTGCCACCCTCAACCTAAATAGTAGCTCATTGTTAACCGCTTTGATGTTCGCCACGTCTCCAGACAATATAATTCTAGGGACTATGGACGAGGCTTTTATGTATGTCAAGAAGAAGGGAAGAACACGGTTTATGACTTTATCGATTATATTATTAAAGCCGGTTTTCCACTAGGCGATTTTTTTCGCGCGAAGCGACTTTCTTTTGTTCGAATTCAATAGATTTCTGATTAGTTCCAGCTCAGAGCTCATGAGACAGGAGAAAAAGTCGCTTCGCGCGAAAAAAGTCGCCTAGTGGAAAACCGGCTTAATTATGTCACGAAAATTTTATTACGACTATTGGAGAAAGGCAGAATGATATAATTAACAAAGCAAAATTGTCTTCGTTTTTCTGTAAGCATAACACACAGGGTGTTCTAATTCTTGTTTTCGGTCATAGAAAGATTTTCGTGACATAAAATTAGCCCCGGTAACTGGGCTAGCCCGCCTCATATGAACGGACCCTAAAATGTGATGAAACATTGCGCTCGAAAAGTTTAATACTAAAGGCCAATTTCCACGAGGCGGAATTTTGCGCACGGAGCGGAAATCTTCTTTGTCTTGTGATTTCTCAGGTGGAAATAAAGGCTGATTTCCAGTCAGTGGAATTTTGCGAGCGGGCGGAATTTCTCTTTGTCTTGTGTGATCTGAATTAGATTAGTTCCGCTCGAGTACTCACAAGACAAAGAAACATTCCGCCCGCTCGCAAATTCCACTGACTGGAAATCAGCCTTAATGGAAGACAAAGAAAAATTCCGCTCCGCGCGCAAAATTCCGCCTAGTACTAGGCGACTTTTTTCGCGCGAAGCAACATTTTCTTTTGTCTCATGAGCTCTGAGCTGGAACTAATCAGAAATCTATGGAATCCGAACAAAAGAAAGTCGCTTCGCGCGAAAAAAGTCGCCTAGTGGAAAATCGACGTAAAGGCGGTTTTCCACTAGGCGACATTTGTCGACCGACTCGACATTTTTCTTTTGTCTTGGCTAATTAGTTCCACTCGAAAGCTTGCGAGACAAAAGAAAATGTCGCTTCGCGCGACATTTTTCGCCTAGTGGAAAAACCCTTCAAGGCGGAGAGCGCAAGCTCTCGAGTGGAACTAATTAGCCAAGACAAAAAAAAATGTCGAGTCGGTCGACAAATGTCGCCAAGTGGAAAACCGCCTTTAAATACCAACTGTTTACCATCTTTTTACTTTGCTCTACCGAGACACCACCTATGCAGTACTCTACGTTCAGTTTGAAATTTTACAAATTGTGTTTCCATAACGGTTATATACGAACAATGTGTAGCTAAAATATAACACAATTACGTTTAGCTATCTTTTTTTCTCATATATAATAAACGGTCGTATTATTATTTGACTTAATATGGCATGTAGGCCATTATATCGGTTACATTTCACAATACTGATCGCTTGGCAACAGAATTTATCCATTTAATTTTGAGACATTATTTTTCGAAATAATTGTCATTTTTATAAACATACTGTAGTGTTTTAAAGGTTTAGGAATATTCGTATAGCATAGTTTTCTATGTGCAATTAAACGATTATCAACGTATACAGTTTTACGCACGTATAACTCATCATCAAGAAAACAAATTGACGAATTGACGTCTATCTTACAAACTATTTTTCCTGGATCGGGTTTTGAAAAACTATACGAGAAATGATTTCTCTACATATGTGTTGTGATCATGTTCTTTTTTTTTATTAAAATATACTAAAAATTGTTTACACTTTGTAAGATAAATATATTCATTCAAAATCCCCATAATAATTTATCTCTTTGAATTCGAGAACTGAAAACTGGCGTAGTTTATAGCAAAATTTGAACGTAAATGGTGCGTGTAATGACTATAAATCGATCATTCTTTTCTCATTAAACTTTGATTCCAACTTCAACGGTTTATTCATTCGTGCTCGGCAAAAGCTGGAGAAGAAAAGAGAATCAATTAGCTGGGAGTGACGGTGTTCTTATCTATGCATATTCAGAACAGTGTTTGATTATTTAAGTTCAAAGGATAAAAATTAGCATATCTTGAAAGGACTTGTGTGGAAATGTCGCTTTCCTCTGTGCCAGGTAGCATCTGTGGAACGACGAAAATTATCGAGCGTGTTTGAAAATAACGGGATTGATCGCGGGAAATGATTTTCATTCGGGTAAAAACTCCTGTTAGGAATTCAACATGGGGAGGTCTGTAATATCGTAGTTAATATAAATTTTGAAAGCAGATGGCCAGCAATGGCGAGAGCTCTCAACCTAAAGATATTCGTCCAGTGTTTCAAAGAACTTTAATGGCTACAAGACAAACGAACTATGCGTTATTTTGTTTAACGGAGAGGAGTTTGATCCGTCGAGCAGCCAAGTTTATCGTAGATTCCAGATATCCTTTTTTAAGACGTATATATATATCAACCTGTAAGTACGTCATTTATACGGTCTGGTCAAATATATCCCAACTTTTCTTCTATCACTTGTTAAATATTTATGCTGCCGTTGAAATAATTGCGAATTGTGAAAGCCAAGCAATTGTAGAACGCACTTGGCTTTTCAAGTTTCTCTTTAATCCAAAGCTGGAATAAAAATAACAAACACAATAAGTCTAGAATGTCCCACACCAGTTGTTTTAGCATATCTGGAATTTATTATATTGTTTACATGCATGTGAGCGATAGGAAATTTTTATTTATTATAGTCATGCTTCGTTATAAAAAGCGTTGTTCTTTTCCCCCTTGACTTAGCTAACAGTATTTGATATCTTTATTTTGCTCACTATTATTGCCAACTGTATCGCGTTGGCACTGGACGTTCCACTTCCGAACAATGACAAGCTACAACTCAAAGATGACTTGGTTTGTTCCTCCGTATATGATTATATTAATTTCTCGCTGTTTTTACGCATTATAACATAAACATACTTCCTAACTGTTATCTTATCTTCTCCTAGGAAACTTGCGACTTGATTTTCTTGGTGATTTTTACTATAGAAGCAGTATTAAAAATTATTGCTTTAGGATTTGTCATATCTCCCGGCTCTTATTTGCGCAATGGTTGGAATATTGTGGACTTCATTGTTGTCGTTACCGGGTAAGATTTAGCTTTTAGCTTTTAAAATAATAAATTATGGTATATGGATATTTTTACTAAAACATTTTTGAGTTTTTACCGAAGAATTAATATCTCTCATACGAGACGCTAACATCGTGCCGGACTCTGGTGGCTCCCCGAACGGATCTATTAGATTGTGTTAATTTCAAGAACATTTTTATAATAATCTTCAAATCCAAGACAAACATTTTCTCACGTGCAAAAAATATACTGAAATATTTGTTTCTAATATACCAAGCGTTTGAAGTGAATTTTTATAATTATTTCTTAATATTTTTTCAATATATTTTATACATCGCGTGTTTTTTATTCTTTGGTATAATCTCGAAAACTTAAGGTATAAAGCTGTCCTTAAATCTACGATTAAGAGAATAATTTTTAAGCACGTATTTTTTAACCTTGAGTGACTCGCGGCATTTTATATGAAAAACATTTTACAAGTTGCATGCTAGTAATTTTGTGTTTGCAACTTTTTTACCATGTTAAAAAAAAACCCGTTTGTTAAAATCGTCCTGTACGAGGTTCTATTTTGCATGTTTGGTCTCGAAATCAGTATCTTGAGATTTCTTGCAATTTAAAAGCGACACAACTAATGAGCATGCTCAAGTAATATATTCTGTATAAAGATTACGATGATATTATAGTGTCTGTGCATATGTTGTCATTAATCGATATATTCAGCAAAGTCACGTAATCGTACTACCAACAACTCTTACAGGCCTTAGTCGTCAGGTTTGTGACAACAAACGGCGTATTTTTCATGCGCCGTATAAAATATGAGAATTAAGTTCATGAAAAATACCCCGTCTGTAACCATTAAATACGGCAATTTCATTAAGTTCGACAGTGCCATTAAATACGACGAGCCCAGTCGTATAATACGACTCAAGTATATACGGCGTTGGTGCAGACGGCGTACTATTCATGCGCCGAATAAGATGCATACATTAATTTACAATATGATAATACATTTTTTATCCACAATTCATGTTTGTGACATCGTTTCCAGACCTACGACTCGAGAACTGTAATTTATTCGACTTATTAAATACGACGAAAATACGCCGTATAACTCAACAGGAACAATTTCAGACTTTGGGTCGGCTATAATAGGTATTCAGTTATACGGCGCGTGAAAAATACGTCGTTTGTCACAGGCCTAACCGTCACAGAAATCGAGCTCAGTCGAGCATGTATGGGATTAAATTTGATTTTAAGACCTCGCACATTTCGTGTATGTGAGCACGGGTGGCGTGTTCTGTTAGCGCGCTGCCTCTCACCAAAAAGTTAAGCCCGGTTAGACGGGGTTAGTACTTGGATGGGTGACCGCTTGGGAATGACCCCGTTGACGGGCTTGTACTCATGTGAGTAGAGTTGTAGTTGATCTCTCCTGTGCTTCGAGGGTTTTTCGCCAGGTTCTCCGGTTTTCCTCCCTCCATAACATCAACACCTAACATCTTAGCTGTGATCCGTGGTCTGAACTGTGTCGTTGGCGGCTGCTTGGAGCGCCTTTGATGTGCCTGGACACGGCCACGTTGATCTGCGTCCTTAGCAATTCAGCCGCTGGCTGCAAGTAAGGATGCATTAGCCACCTGTCCTTTATCCTTTATATGTTTTAGTCTTAATGAGTTGACGGTCCGCTAACTAGTATTTTAAAAGCTATGTCTGTTCTGGAAGACGCTTTGACGTTCAGTTCAAGGGTTCCGCTTGAAACGTTAATTATCTCGTTAGTAAACAATCTCGCCAGTTCACCACCTTTTCACTTTGCTAATCAAAACACCTTTTGTAATTGCAGAGTAGAATTTTAAAGTTGGGCTATCGACTTAAAGCTACTCTTACACGATGCGATTTTTCTTACAACTTGCAACAAATGTCTGAATAATTGTCAGTTGTTTGCTGTACAAGCTGTGTTAGTTAGTAATACACAGAAAAACTCTGAGCTCTAAGCGGGACTCGAACCCACAACCTTCTGAATGCTATCTGAGTTGCTCCGCTATCTGAGTTCTAGTGGCTCAATAGTTAGAGCGTCTGGCTAGCATTCAGAAGGTTGTGGGTTCGAGTCCCGCTTAGAGCTCAGAGTTTTTCTGAGTATTACTAACTAACACAGCTTGTACAGCAAACAACTGACAATTATTACTAACATCAAGCTGCAATTTCTGAAACTAACTAAAAATGTCTGAATGTTGCAGGTTGCAAAAAAATCGCACTGTCTAACACCCTATAGCAACTTGCGATTTTATTATTTTTGCCATGTTGTAAGTTGCAAGAAAAGTTGGATGGGTTCTACTTTTTGCTGCAACTTGCAACAAGGTTCGCAAATTGCTGAACGTGTAACATCCTTCCCGCAAGTTGTGAGTTGTTTTTTTTCCATGGGTAAATTTGTTGCAAGTTGCAAGAAAAATCGCAGCGTGTAACAGCACTTTAAGTATATAGAAACAGTGTTTAATGGAAATTTTTCGGTTGCCTTCATCAATCTAGGATTCTAGGGTAATAAAGAAGTGTTGTTTTCCCCCCAATATCAACCAAGTTCACAATAAAATAAAGTTGAAACACGTGACATGCGGAACAACCTTTTCCCGTCGGTGAGCAATTCTCCCAAGTGACAGTAAAATCGTCTGGTGTTAGCCAGAGTAAAATTCATCAAACCTATAGAAACGGTATATCGCAGAATATTAATTGTACGAACACAATAGGATCGTTGCTGATACGAGAGCTAATAAGACGCGATCTGACCGCCATTTACATACAGCCTTTTGAACAAGGCCGCTTGTCTAAGACCCCGTTTACACGATGCCGGTAAAATTTGAAAACGGAACAAACTCATGCCGGTGTGTAAATACAGGCCAAAAAGTCTTGCGTTTACACGGTGCCGGTATAATATAATGACGGATTAGCATGTGAATATTCTCTTCCAATGAGAATTGAGAAACTATGAATACTGCTGAACCGAATACTGTGGTCGTATATATCATGATTACCGTCAACGGCACGGGCGTTTACACGATACCGGTTAGTGTTCCGTTTCATTTCATGCCGTCAAGGAACCCGTCTTCATTTTTTGCCGTTTTCATGTCACTTTTGTGCCGGTATCGTGTAAACGCAAGACCTAAACGGCATGATTTTGTTCCGTTTCCAAATTGTACCGGCATCGTGTAAACGGAGACTAAGATGCGAATAAAGGTCTTTGTGCTTTTTATCAGACGAGTGTTTCGCATATAGGCACGTCTTATGTATAACCCGTCGTACCTGCTCTCGTGTATAAATGCACTTGGTTTTCGAAGCTGTGAATATTGAGGTTTCTTTACACGCTTAAAAACGCACAGCTTGTTCACGGTTGTCAACAGGCGTGAACAATGTTGTGCTGCTCTCCATGAACAATGTTGTGCTGCTCGCCATGAACAATGTTGTGCTGCTCGCCATGAACAATGTTGTGCTGCTCGCCGTGAACAATGTTGTGCTGCTCGCCATGAACAATGTTGTGCTGCTCGCCATGAACAATGTTGTGCTGCTCGCCATGAACAATGTTGTGCTGCTCGCCATGAACAATGTTGTGCTGCTCGCCGTGAACAATGTTGTGCTGCTCGCCGTGAACAATGTTGTGCTGCTCGCCATGCATGAACAATGTTGTGCTGCTCGCCGTGAACAATGTTGTGCTGCTCGCCATGAACAATGTTGTGCTGCTCGCCATGAACAATGTTGTGTTGCTCGCCATGAACAATGTTGTGCTGCTCGCCATGAACAATGTTGTGCTGCTCGCCGTGAACAATGTTGTGCTGCTCGCCGTGAACAATGTTGTGCTGCCCGCCGTGAACAAGTTGTCAACAAGTTGTTCACTTATGGTTCGAACAACTTGTTCACGGATAAAT
>OZ036014.1:4136627-4266627 GCA_964035015.1 Corallium rubrum
AACGGGAGAATTCTGGTTGATGTCTAGAGAGTTTGCAAAAGAAAGAGCAAGAGTCGAAACAAGACGGAACTTCTTTAAGTTGAGAAGAGAACAAAAAGTTGATCGTCAGGTTGATAATTACCTTGAATGGATATCCAAAGCTGGTAAGGTTGAACAAAAATTATGAAATTATTTAGTTCCTTGCTTTTAAAAGCCGTATGAATAAGTTTGGAAGAATTTATTTATATTATAAATCGTACTTGAGAGAAGTTGAGGAATTATAAAATTGTTCTTTATAATTCCCGTACGTCTCACATTGTTTTTGACACATTAGAGCTGTTTGATGTGGAAATAATATCACTCATAAGAACGTACTGTATTATGAATAATTGTCAGTTGTTTGCTGTACAAGCTGTGTTAGTTAGTAATACTCAGAAAAACTCTGAGCTCTAAGCGGGACTCGAACCCACAACCTTCTGAATGCTAGCCAGACGCTCTAACTATTGAGCCACTAGAACTCAGATAGCGGAGCAACTCAGATAGCATTCAGAAGGTTGTGGGTTCGAGTCCCGCTTAGAGCTCAGAGTTTTTCTGACTAACACAGCTTGTACAGCAAACAACTGACAATTATTACTAACATAGTTTCAGAAATTGCAGCTTGATGTTAGTAATAATTGTCAGTTGTTTGCTGTACAAGCTGTGTTAGTTAGTAATACTCAGAAAAACTCTGAGCTCTAAGCAGGACTGGAATCCACAACCTTCTGAATGCTAGCCAGACGCTCTAACCATTGAGCCACTAGAACTCAGATAGCGGAGCAAGGTTAATTAAGGTATTTATACCTTAGACTGTGCCCAGTCCTCCAGGAACGAGTCTTAACCGCTCGGTTACAAGTACTTGTTGGTCTACAAGTCGCGTGATTTTATTAGAGAGCTTTATTGATTATTTTACAATAAGTCGTTTTGTGATACTTTCTAATGAATTTATAATAATTTTGTAATAATTTAGTATTCTTCTTCTTACTTTTTCTTTACTAGAGGAAATCATGGTCGAAGACCTTGTTTACCAAGACCAACATAATGATGTGGAGTATTTGCAAAACAATAATATTCCTTCAAATTTTGTTTTTAATCCAATCAACGTTCTTGCTGTTGAAGGAGGTCGTGTTCCCAGATTAAATTTACCCGAAAGGTAAGAGAACCTGTGAACTCAAGGGATAACTGTGAACTCTAGGGATAACTGAACTCTAGGGATAACTGTGAACTCTAGGGATAACTGAACTCTAGGGGTAACTGTGAACTCTAGGGATAACTGTGAACTCTAGAGATAACTGTGAACTCTAGGGATAACTGAGCTCTAGGGATAACTATGAACCCTAGGGATAACTGTGAACTCCAGGGATAACTATGCATAACTGTGACTTTCAAGGGCCACTGTGATCTTAAAGGGATATGGCAATAAAAATTATTTTTGTCTAATTTGTAAGAACATCAAGAATAGTTATGAAGTGCGTTTACAAATTTTCATTAGATCTTTTATTTTTTAAGAAATTCGGCATTATTTGCGTACGAATACGCTCGCCATCCGCCATTTTGGATATGCATATCTATCGTCAGATATGCATGACGTCACAAGCAGGGTAAAATTTGTCTAAACATTTCTTAATTTCCTAGGTATTTTAATGCAAAATCTTAAGTATTTTGATCTGATATATTTCAAATTGAAACTCTAACAATGTAAAAGAATTTTAGCTGACATTTCGCTACTGACTGCAATTTTTACAATGTTTACCCTGCTTGTGACGTCACTTAATTAGATCTAATTGTGAAACAAGATGGCGGACGGCTTGTGTTTTTGTTCGCAAATATCTGAAAAAGTAAGCCAGCTAATGAAAATCTGTAAACGTACTTTCTAACTTTTCTACATATTCTTACAAATTGGACAAAAATAATTTTTATTGCCATATCCCTTTAAGGCCATTTTCTCTTATCTCGTTCAAAACAGCAAGTTTGTTTGTTTGTTTGTTTGTTTGTTTGTTTGTTTGTTTGTTTGTTTGTTTGTTTGTTTGTTTGTTTGTTTGTTTGTTTGTTTGTTTGTTTGTTTGTTTGTTTGTTTGTTTGTTTGTTTGTTTGTTTGTTTGTTTGTTTGTTTGTTGTAGGTATGGTCGTTTTCCTCAACTCCAATTAAGAGAAAGGCTTTTGAGAATTCGCGTTCGTCGTTTGGTTAAGCACGAAGGCTTCTTCTGGGCTGTTGTTGTCGTGGTTTTTTTAAACACGATCAGCTTAGCCACGGAACATTACGACCAACCGCGATGGCTCACCGACTTTCAAGGTTTGTCAGTTACTCGTAACCCCGTACGCTGCAGGTTCACCGTTGGGCGGGATGAAAATATTTCGTATATCGATATTATTAGTACACTCGAGATATAGTAAGGTTAGATATACTGCCGAAACAGAGAACGTAGGAGTCTAACGTTTCGAGTGAAGGCCCTTCGTCAGAGAGAAACGTGATCTGTGTTTCTCTGTTTCGGCAGTGTATCTAACCTTACTAAAAAGAAAGAAATGAGAATCAAATGAAGCCAGTCACTACTGTGTATAACACTTTATTAAAATTTTAACCTTTTAATAAAGTGTTATACACAGTAGTTACTGGCCTCTTTCTTTACAACGTGCTACTGAAGGGCAGCTTCATCCGTTTGATTAACCTTACTATATTTCGATTGTTGTTTCAACGCTGCCTACACGGCGTGCTACTTTTACTTCACTATTTAGATTATTAATATACTGTTTGTTTGTTTTTCATGCTTTTTATAAAGTCACATTTTATAAAATCTACCATATTTTACCCGCAATGTCTTTAAAGTGCACATGAAACGAAAATTAAGTTTGTCTTATTTGAAAGAACACTTAAAATGATAGAGTAACATCTTTTGAAGTTTTTCGTTTCCTTGCTTCGTTCTTGAGATATTTCAGTTTGTTTGAAATGTAAATTAAACAACTTGACGTCACATGTGCATAATGAGTTATCAGAGAAGGTTATATATCTTTGCTATTATCAAACCAAACTTAATTCGAAGGAAGTGTGTGCGTGTGTTTCTCTCACAACGCCAAACATGTAGAATTTTCAAGTGATTATGTTTGATAATAGCAAAGATATATAACCTTCTCTGATAACTCATTATGCACATGTGACGTCAAATTGTTTAATTTACATATCCAAACTAATTTTTGATTTTTTTGGTTTTTTTTTTAGATAGAGCTGAGATCTTGTTTGTCTCCGTTTTCCTGATCGAAATGTTTCTTAAAATTTATGGTCTGGGGCCAAAAATGTATTTTAGATCAACATTCAACACATTCGACTTTGTGGTAAGGAGTTTAATGGAGATTAGGATAGAAATTGCTTTTTTATAATCTAATGTCCTTGAAATTTTGAAATTATTTCTTACAATCTTATTTCTTGTTTATTTTTTTTTCCCACAGGTAATTATTTTTGGTCTAGTTGAAAGTATTTTTCAACAATCTCTTGGAATAAGTGTTCTGCGTTGTCTTCGATTATTAAAAATTTTTAAAGTGACAAGCTATTGGTCTTCTTTGCGGAACCTTGTGAAATCGTTGGTCAGCAGTCTCAAGTCAATTCTTAGTTTGATGTTTTTACTTTTTCTATTTGTCGTCATTTTTGCCTTACTTGGGATGCAATTCTTTGGAGGAAGGTAATATTTTTGAATAGTTTTCATAGTTTAGATTTTTTACTTCACTTTAGGAAGCAACGTGATCTGATCTACACGTCACACTACACGTCACACCACACGTCACACTACACGTCACACTACACGTCACACTACACGTCACACTACACGTCACACCACACGTCACACTACACGTCACACTACACGTCACACTACACGTCACACTACACGTCACACTACACGTCATACCACACGTCATACTACACGTCACACTACACATCACACTACACGTCACACTACACGTCACACTACACGTCACACTACACGTCACACTGCACGTCACATCACACGTCACACTACACGTCACACTACACGTCACACTACACGTCACACTACACGTCACTACACGTCACACTACACGTCACACTACACGTCACACTACACGTCACACTACACGTCACACTACACGTCACACCACACGTCACACTACGCGTCACACTACGCGTCACACCACACATCACACTACATGTCACACTACACGTCAGACTACACGTCACACCACACGTCACACTACACGTCACACTACATGTCACACTACACGTCACACTACACGTCACACTACACGTCACACCACACGTCACACTACGCGTCACTACACGTCACACTACACGTCACACTGCACGTCACACTACACGTCACACTACACGTCACACTACACGTCACACCACACGTCACACTACGCGTCACACGTCACACTATAACACACACACACACATCTCTTAACACATATACACAAAATGCACAACTATTTTCATCACAATCTTTCTTTTTCTTAATTCTCTTGTAAGCTTCGTTTTTGATTCTGATTCCGAACCACCAAGAACCAACTTTGATGATTTTCCAAACGCAATGTTAGCTGTGTTTCAGGTAGAATAATTTTACCTTCTTTTTATTGGTGTGTTGGTGGTGTGTAAGTGTGTGGGTGGGGTATGTGTGGGGTGTGTAGGTGTGGGGTGGGGTGTGTAGGTGTGGGTGGGGTGTGTAAGTGTGGGTGGGGTGTGTAGGTGTGGGTGGGGTGTGTTGGTGTGGGTGGGGTGTGTAGGTGTGTAGGTGTGGGTGGGGTGTGTCGGTGTGGGTGGGGTGTGTAGGTGTGGGTGGGGTGTGTAGGTGTGGGGTGTGTAGGTGGGGTGTGTAGGTGTGGGGTGTGTAGGTTTGGGTGAGGTGTGTAGGTGTGGGTGAGGTGTGTAGGTGTGGGTGGGGTATGTAGGTGTGGGTGGGGTGTGTAGGTGTGGGTGGGGTGTGTACGTGTGGGGTGTGTAGGTGGGGTGTGTAGGTGTTGTGTGTAGGTGTGGGTGGGGTTTGTGGATGGAGGAGTGGAGGTGGGTGAGGTTGGTGGTGTAGGGTGAGGGTGGGATGTGTGGGTGTGGTGGTGTCTGGGTGAGGGAGTGGGTGAGGTGGAGTTAAGGTGGGGTGGGTGGTTATATTGGTGGGTGAGGTGTGTGGGTGGGTGGGTGGGTGGGGTGGACTGTGCGTGGCGAGAACCTTTCAACTCGATGGTTTTAGCCGTGTATACCATGACCACTCTACCGTCTGCGTAATGGGCAACGTCTTTGTTGCAAACCTTAGACTTCTGTTATTTTTAGATCCTTACCGGGGAGGACTGGAACTCAGTGATGTACAACGGTATTAAAGCGCGTGGCGGCGCAAATAAACCAGGGGGACTGATATTTAGTTTGTATTTTGTGTTATTAGTGATATTTGGGAATTGTATCCTTTTGATTCTGTTACCAGTTTTCAAAATATTTCATTAGTATCTTGAACCAGGAAGCTATATTCCTAACCGAGAAATACAAGTAGCGTGCTGCGTAGGCAGTGTAGAAACAACAATCGAAATATAGTAAGGTTAGATATATTGCCGAAACAGAGAACGATGGAGTCTAACGTTCCGAGCGAAGGCCCTTCGTCGGAGAGAAACGAAGGGCCTTCGCTCAAAACGTTAGACTCCTACGTTGTTGATAACTTGTAACAAGGTTGATTACTCTAACAGACTTGTGACAAATTGTTCCAATAAACTGTTACGCTCTGCACAATATTAAGTTTGTCTTATTTGAAAGAACACTTAAAATGATAGAGTAACATCTTTTGAAGTTTTTCGTTTCCTTGCTTCGTTCTTGAGATATTTCAGTTTGTTTGAAATGTAAATTAAACATTTTAACGTCACATGTGCGTAATGAGTTATTGAAAAAAGTTATATATCTTTGGTATTATCAAACCAAAATCATTCGAGGGAAGCATGTGCGTGTGTTTCGCTCAGAACACTAAACATGAAGATTTTCAAGTGGTTATATTTGACAATATCTCTATAACGTTTTTCGATAACTCATTATGCACGTGTGACGTCGCGACATGCGACATTTACATCAAACAAACTGAAATATCTCAAGAACGAAGCAAGGAAATGAAAAACTGCAAAAGATGTTACTCTATGATTTTAAGTGTTCTTTCAAATAAGACAAACTTAATTTTCGTTAAATAGACACTTTAACAAGTTGCGACAAGGTTGGCAGCAAGAAGTTTGTATTGGCTTGATAAAATCACCTCTTGTTAACACGTTGAGGCCTAGACCTCTCCCTGTGCTGATTAAAATCGTCAGGCTTCAATGTGTTAAAGGGCATATGCCTCGAAAATTAAGTTTGTCTTATTGAAAAGAACATTTAAAATGATAGAATAACATCTTTTGCAGTTTTTGGTTTCCTTGCTTCGTTTTTGAGATATTCCAGCTTGTTTGATATGCAAATGATACAACTTTTTACGTCACATGTGCATGAGTTATCAGAAAAGGTTACAAAAGGGAGCACGGGCGGCGTGTGCTGTTAGGGCGCTGCCTCTCACCGCTGTAGTTAAGCCCAGTTAGACGGGGTTAGTAGTTGGATGGGTGACCGTCTGGGAATAACCCCGTTCTCGAACTTGAATTTCATGTGAGTAGAGTTTAGTTGGCTTCTTCTGTGCTTCGAGGGTTTTTCGCAGGGTTCTACGGTTTTCCTCCCTCCGTAAAATCAACACTTAGGTCTTAGCTTATGTTGTGCACTTTAACATGAGCCTCTGGCTCGGATGATTGGGCGACCACATCCTGTGCCTACGATGTTAAATAAATCATTACTCATTACTCATTACATATCTTTGCTATTATGAAAACATGGGCTTAACTCAAAGGAAGCATGTGCGTGTTTCTACCCACAACACCAAACATGTAGAATTCCAAGTGATTTCGTTTCACAATAGCAAAGATATGTAGCCTCTCGGTAACTTATAATACTCATTATGCACGTGTGACGTAAAAACTTGTGTCATTTGCATATCAAACAAACTGGAATATCTCAAAAACGAAGCGAGGAAACCAAAAGCTGCAAAAGATGTTATTTTATCATTTTAAATGTTCTTTTCAATAAGACAAACTTAATTTTCGAGTCATATGCCCTTTAACAGGCTTGCTCCAAGCTTGTTGTGAGCTCGTCCTGTTAACAATGTGTGAGACGTTGCGCATGTACCCAGTACTTTTCACTTGTTATTGGCCTTGACTTTTCTTTTCTATCGCCAGATACTTTACTTAATGTGTTCTTAGCCATTGCTGTCGATAACTTAGCCAATGCTCAAATACTTACCCAGGACGAGGACAACGAGAGACTGGAACGAGAGACGAAGAATGGAGGAGAGACTGGAAATGAACTGCGAAAATCTCGTTGGAAAGACGTGGGAAAATTGACGAAAACATTAGCTTTAGTTAAATCATGGAAACCGAACACGAACCAATCAACAGACGAGTCTAATATTGATGTGGTTGATGCGGAGGGAGAAAATGGTGTTAATGGGTATGAAGGGATCTTTATTAGACATATGGGTACACTCAGTGAACTATAGGGATAATAACGCCTTCCAATAGTTTAAGGCATAAGATTAAATATTATAAGGCTAGGTTGCTGAGAGGTCTGGGGAAAAGTATATTACCCTCCCCTCCCCTCCCAAGCCGTGAGAGGTCAAGACGCTTGTTTCAGGAAGGCTAAGTTTTGGCGGGAAAATTTCTGAGTTTGACGCAAGATGGCAGGATATATCATTTCTTTCGGCAGCATCATTGGAGCATTATCTGGCATGTCTGTGGGCACAATCTACAACTATTTTGGAAGTGATGTTACTATAATTTTTTTTATTACAGCTCGAGTTCTAATGAACCTAATGGGCAAAGTAAAAAAGAGTTGAACAAGGTAAGCAAGAGATTTACGACATTTTTGATAGTTTTCATTTCAGAACAAAACCGTAAACTTCTAGTTTTGTGGGGTTTTTTTTTGTAGAGTTTAATAAGAAATATCAACAGATATCGAAAAGAAATTGGCGAAGATGATGACGTAGAATCTCAACAACCTGAAGCTCGTTTATCTCGTCGTGAAGAGAAAAAATTAAGTGAGTGGTGTTTTTTGTCCTAGGGTGGGATAGGTGGGTGCTTCAATGGATGATTGATTGGTAAATTGGGGGTTGGTTGGTTAGTTGGATGGATGGATGGATGGATGGATGGATGGATGGATGGATGGATGGATGGATGGATGGATGGATGGATGGATGGATGGATGGATGGATGGATGGATGGATGGATGGATGGTTGGTTGGTTGGTTGGTTGGTTGGTTGGTTGGTTGGTTGATTTGTTTGTTTGTTTGTTTGTTTGTTTGTTTGTTTGTTTGTTTGTTTGTTTGTTTGTTTGTTTGTTTGTTTGTTTGTTTGTTTGTTTGTTTGTTTGTTTGTTTGTTTGTTTGTTTGTTTGTTTGTTTGTTTGTTTGTTTGTTTGTTTGTTTGTTTGCTTGTTGGTTGGTTGGTTGGTTGGTTGGTTGGTTGGTTGGTTGGTTGGTTGGTTGCTTGGTTGCTTGGTTGGTTGGTTGCTTGGTTGGTTGCTTGGTTTGTTCGTTGTTTAGTTGGTTGGTTGGTTGGTTGGTTGGTTGGTTGGTTGGTTGGTTGGTTGGTTGGTTGGTTGGTTGGTTGGTTGGTTGGTTGGTTGCTTGGTTGGTTGGTTGGTTAGTTGCTTGCTTGCTTGCTTGGTGGGTTGGTTGGTGGTTATTTGGTTGGTTGGTTTGTTTGTTGGCTGGCTGGCTGGCTGGCTGGCTGGCTGGCTGACTGGTTGGTTGGTTGGTGGATGGATGGTTTGGTTGGTTGGTTGGTTGGTTGTTGGTTGGTTGATTCGTGAGATGGTGGTTGGTTTGTGCGTGCGTGCGTGCGTACGTGCGTGCGTGCGTGCGTGGTTGGTTGGTTGGTTGGTTGGTTGGTTGGTTGGTTGGTTGGTTGGTTGGTTGGTTGGTTGGTTGGTTGGTTGGTTGGTTGGTTGGTTGATGGTTTGATTAGTTGGTGGATGGGGTTGGTTTGGATGTATCGTTTTATTGCATTCTTATTGGATTTAAAATTTCTATATCTCTTTTTCTCAATACATAATTTCTTGTCCATTAATTTGCCGTTCTTTATTTCTTCTTTCAAAAGGTACCCGTAGAAATTTCCCACTCTCAGCAGTGACCCGAAACTTTAAAGGAAGGAAATCTAAAGTTCGAAAACTAAAGAAGAAAGTTCCTATTATCCGTACAAAGTCCATGTTTCTGTTTGGACCTGAGAATAAGTATATAACTTTTCTTGCTAATAATTGTTTCAAGTAAAACCTGACAAGCAATCTGCAATAAACAATTCTGTTAGATTTAATAACTTTATTGCCTATAGCAACTGGTGGTCAAACAATGCCCCAATTGCACGTGACTACCATGATGTAGGTGTTGATTTTATGGAGGGAGGAAAACCGGAGAACCCGGTGAAAAAGCCTCGAAGCACAGGAGAGATCAACTACAACTCTACTCACATGAGTTCCGGGCTCGAGGACAACCCGTACTCCCGATATGAAATGGTGTTTCTTTTGTAAATTTAAAAAAATTGTCTCATTTATTTTTTATATTTATATGTTTTTAGGTTGCGAAGAGCTTGTCACTGTATTGTTAATCTTCGCCATTTTGACAATTTTATGCTCGCCGTGATCGTGTTTAGTAGTATATTACTCGCCATTGAAGACCCACTGGATGACAACTCAAAACGAAATAAGGTAAACAACAACAACAATAACAATATCAACAACTGCAACAACAACAACAACAACAACAACAGGAACAACCACAACAACAACAACACTACAACAACAGCAACAACAACAACAACAACAGCAACAACAACAACAACACTACAACAACACTATAACAACAACAACAACAACAACAGGAACAACAACAACAACAGGAACAACACTACAACGACAACAACAACAACAACAACAACAACAAAAACAACAACAACAACAACAACAACAACAGGAACAACACTACAACAACAACAGCAACAACAACAACAACACTACAACAACAACAACAACAACAACAACAACAACACTACAACAACAACAACAACACTACAACAACAACAACAACAACAACAACAACAACAACAACAACAACAACAACAACAACAACAACAACAACAACAACAACAACAACAACAACAACAACAACAACAACACTACAACAACAACAACAACAACAACAACAACAACAACAACAACAACAACAACAACAACAACAACAACAACAACGACGACGACGACGAGGACAACAACAACAACAACAGCAATTACATGATATAGCGTGAAAATTTTACCGTCGCAGTTTTAGGTCAAAGTTAAAACCATTGTTTGTCATGTTTTGTAATTTTGTATCTAGGTCATTCGTTATTTTGACTATATTTGTACCTCGATTTTCGCATTCGAAGTTTTTGTCAAGGTAAAGAATTTTGTTTTTAATTTTCATTTATTTACCATCTTCCCCCTAGTTTTAATTGCTTTAAAACAACCGTAGCATAATTTCTTCTTGTGTTTCTTTAGTTAATTGACTTAGGAGTAGTGCTTCATCCGGGGTCATATTTTAGAAGCAAGTGGAATTTTATCGACGCTTTGGTTGTTTGTTGTAATATCACATCATTAGTTTTGAGGTACGTTGTTTATTTCTGAGACTGCGTTGTGATAAATTGTCCAAAGTCAATGTTCCAGAGTGTTTCAGGGTTTGCCGTAGCGTAGTCACTACGCTTAGCACTCCGGCTGCAAATCACTGGTTGAAACGAGTATGAGTAGGGAGCACGGGTGGCGTGTGCTGTTAGGGCGCTGCCTCTCACCAATAGTTAAGCCCGGTCGGACGGGGTTAGTGCTTAGATGGGTGACCGTTTGGGAATAACCCCGTACTCCGTCAGCTTGGGACTTATGTGAGTGGAGTTTAGTTGGTCTCTCCTGTGCTCCGAGGGTTTTTCGCCGGGTTCTCCGGTTTTCCTCCCTCCGTAAAATCAACACCTAGGTCTTAGTTGTCTACACATAGGAGTTTGGTGTCAATTGGGACGAAAGTTCTGTTCCTCTCTCCTGCCACACATTAAGTGGCAAATTTAATAAATTCAAATTCAAATGAGCCTCGCTATCATGCAGCGATAGCCAATGAACAACCAACCGATCACAACGCGACTTTACATACATTATATTTTTAGTAGCCAATCATGGGACATTAATTGTCAGTATTCATCCAATGGGAATACAGATTTAGATTTTGATCCTATCTTTTAAATCCATCAGTGTGGCACATCAACTGTCGCGAGAGTTGAAATGTTCGAATGTTTTAGTTTGTTTCTTATTGTTCTGGTTCTTCGCTTTTGTGTACACAATTGGTCTTCTAACATTTCTTTTTCTTTTTTCCCCAGTCAAACTGAAAGCCACGTCTCTGGTCAATCCTTTTTGAAAGTCTTACGTGTGCTCAGGGTATTTCGACCATTAAAAATCATGAACAAACTTAAAAAGCTTGAGGTACGTGTAGTTTTCTAAACTCAATAATTCATGAGGAAAACCCAAAGGAAATCAGTACCATGTCCGTTGGTTTATATCTGATGAAAAATCCTTCTGGTTTACGTAAACTTTAGCTTTGATTTTCTCGACTTAAATAACCGTTGTATTTTCAAATTTTCTACGCCGATGAACTTACCAAATGGGTGTTTTATCACGTCTGATAAATTGCTCTTTAAATATTTTCTGTATTGTTTTACTTACAGGCTGTGTTTCATTGCATGTGGTATTCGTTCAAAAACGTCGCGAATATTTTGTTAATTACTGTCCTGTTTTTATTCATGTTTGCTGTCATTGGAGTACAACTGTTTCAGGTCAGGACTGGCAACTACTGTTTCTTAACCAACTTCGTGCCCACTTAGTTGACTTAATTAGGGTTATTTAGACCTAGATATAGCCAAATGAGACTTATTTCAACCTATGCTTAGACCTACTTAGACCTACTTAGACCTACTTAGACCTACTTAGACCTACTTAGACCTACTTAGATCTACTTAGACCTACTTAGACCCACTTAGACCTACTTAGACCTACTTAGATCTACTTAGACCTACTTAGACCGACTTAGACCTACTTAGACCTACTTAGACCTACTTAGACCTACTTAGACCTACTTAGACCTACTTAGACCAACTTAGACCTACTTAGACCGACTTAGACCTACTTAGACCTACTTAGACCAACTTAGACCTACTTAGACCTACTTAGACCTACTTAGACCAACTTAGACCTACTTAGATCTATTTAAGCTTTTTTTTATGCTTTTTGTTTAAGCTTTTTGTACTTCCATCTTTAGGGCAAGTTTTTCTATTGTACAGATCCTTCTAAGATGTCGAAGAACGTCTGCAAGTAAGTAATAATCATAGTATACATTATTTTTGAAAACCTTTCTTCAACGAATGAGATGTACATCGACCATGTTTTTCGGTACTGTCAATTACTTTTCTTTTTGTTTTAGAGGAAAATTCTTCGTATTTGATAAAGATGATCAGAGTGTTGATGTTAAAGAGGTATGAGATGTTCAACAAATAGATTCCATTTTGTCGTTGTCTGTTCAATTATAGATGCACAGATGATGTCACAACGTCGTAACAACAAACTTGGTTGCTAGTAAGAGACTGCATGAGAAAAAGATTATTTTCATATCCCTCTTTTATCCTTTTTGTTTTATTTTTTTCTTGACGTAGACAAAAAATCGTGAATGGAAGCTCCTTAATTTTCATTTCAACAATGTTTTCAACGCCATGTTGACGTTATATACGTCTGCTACTGGTGAAGGATGGCCAAAGTGAGTGTAATTAATGTTCACTTGTTAGATCCTGCTGTGTTGTGTTGTGTTGTGTTGTGTCGTGTCGTGTCGTGTAGTATCGTGTCGTGTCGTGTCGTGTAGTCATGGGCTTTTCTCGTATCGTGTTCTCGCGTATAGTATCACATCGTGTCTTCTCTCGGCGTGCCTTGTTCTCTCGTATCGTATCGTGTTGTGGTTTATTGTTGTATTGCGTTTTCTCATGCCTTCTCTGCTGTTCTTTCGTCGTGTTCTCTCGTACTCTTGTCACCTCGTTTCGTGTCGTCATATCGTGTTCTTTGCACGCCCCTCATGGAAACCAGCATATTTCGTTGATGAGGCTAGCGTGTAGAAATAAAGTATGTATGTATATATATATATGTTCTTTGGTCATGTTCTCTCGTGCTGTTGTCACCTCGTTTCCTGTCGTCTTATCGTGTTCTTTCGTCGCGTTCTCTCGTGCTATTGTCGGTTTTCATGTCACGACGTTTTGTGTCGTCGTCGTGATCTTTTTATTGTGTTCTTTCGTGTTCATTCTGGCGTGAAATTAGAGAAGCGCGCATTTTATATTTTATTTCTTTTTAGTGCGATGCATCATACGATGGATGTGACCGACGTGAACAAGGGTCCAATCCGCAACTACAGCGTTCAAAATGCTATTTTTTATATCACGTTTGTTGTCGTATTCTCTTTCTTTTTTCTCAATATTTTTGTCGCTCTTGTTATTCTGACATTTCAAGAACAAGGAGAAAAAGAATTGGTTAACAGCGAGTTAAACCGAAACCAGGTTTGAATTATGATTCTGTGGTCTGTCTGTGTCTGTCTGTCTGTTTGTCTGTGTGTCTCTGTCTTTCTGTCTGTCTGTCTGTCTGTCTGTCTGTCTGTCTGTCTGTCTGTCTGTCTGTCTGTCTGTCTGTCTGTCTGTCTGTCTGTCTGTCTGTCTGTCTGTCTGTCTGTCTGTCTGTCTGTCTGTCTGTCTGTCTGTCTGTCTGTCTGTCTGTCTGTCTGTCTGTCTGTCTGTCTGTCTGTCTGTCTGTCTGTCTGTCTGTCTGTCTGTCTGTCTGTCTGTCTGTCTGTCTGTCTGTCTGTCTGTCTGTCTGTCTGTCTGTCTGTCTGTCTGTCTGTCTGTCTGTCTGTCTGTCTGTCTGTCTGTCTCTGTGTGTTTGTCTGACACTACATGTCATTTGCTGACTTATCATCTTTGTTTTTTAGAGAGATTGTATCAGGTTTGTGATGCGTGCCAAGCCATTGGAACGCTTTATGCCGAAGGATAAAAGTACTTTATCGTACAAAGTCTGGCTAGTTGTTGTTTCTAAACCGTTTGAATTCTTTATTATGGCCTTGATTATTCTCAACACCATCATCCTCATGATGCAGGTAAGCCAATTATTGTTCTACTCTTGTCTAAAGGTATAACAATGCTATCGATGTATTGCCATAGCAACGGTCTCGGTAGCGAATAGGGGCTTTACGATGCTAGGACTAAATCGCGGTTAAAAAGCAACATGAATTTTTGTATTAAAAAAGGTCACGGCTAACTGAATATTATATTTGATATTTGAAGCTAGTTTAATGACTCTCAAAACGCCCCAGTACTGCTAAAATGATTGTGGTGCCAGTACTGAAGTCAATCTCAAGCAACAGTTCTCATGTTTTGGCAAGTTTACGTCGTCCTGATGACGTGAAAATGCTCTAAGTGGCGTTGTATAAAGAACGAGGACGCTGTTGAGGTTACTATAGGGACGAAAAGTTATTCATTCTCTTTGTTTCGCAACTGGAATCCTTTTGTTATTTAAACGACGACGTCGTTGAAATTGCCATCGTATTTTGTAAAGTCCCTGTTAATTGATGGAAGACGGAAGTCGAACCCGCACAGCAAGAACTAAGAAAATACTACAAATTCCAAGATGAGGCTCCATACTAACGGACAATTCTGCCTTCGACTAATTACTTATTAACTTACTGTTCAATTACAGTATTATGGTCAACCTTCGCATTACGAAAGAATGTGTGACCTCCTCAATGCCGTTCTCACTATTTTGTTTATGATGGAAGCAGCTCTGAAGTTATACGCGTTTAAACTGGTAGGGATTTTGTTTTAAAGGCAAATTGTATGTATGTATGTATGTGAGTGGGTGGTTGGGTGGGTGGGTGGTTGAGTGAGTGAGTGAGTGGGTGGGTGGGGTGGGGGGGGGGGGTGGGGTGGGGTGGTTGATTGAGTGAGTGAGTGAGTGAGTGAGTGGGTGGGTGGGGTGGGTGGGTGGGTGAGTGAGGGAGGGAGGGAGGGAGGGAGAGAGGGAGGGAGGGAGGGAGGGAGCGAGCGAGCGAGCGAGTGAGTGAGTGAGTGGGTGGGTGGGGGGGGGGGGGGGGGGTGCGTGGGTGAGTGGGTGAGTGAGTGGGTGAGTGGGTGGGTGGGTGGGTGGGTTGGTGGGTGCTTGGGTGGGTGAGTGAGTGGGTGAGTGAGTGAGTGGGTGAGTGGGTGAGTGAGTGGGTGAGTGAATGGGTGAGTAACAATTCT
Source organism: Corallium rubrum (assembly GCA_964035015.1). Classification (NCBI taxonomy): domain Eukaryota; kingdom Metazoa; phylum Cnidaria; class Anthozoa; order Scleralcyonacea; family Coralliidae; genus Corallium; species Corallium rubrum. The sequence goes on from OZ036014.1 coordinate 4,152,036, forward strand.
TTTTATTTTTTTCTTCTGTGTAGAGTTATTTTCGTGATAGGTGGAATGTGTTTGATTTTATCGTCGTTGTTGGCAGTATTCCTGATTCTGTTATAACTTTTGCGGTTTGTATGATTTTATATTTCAATATTTTTGCTTGTCCGTTTGATTATGTGTTTATCGTTGGTTTGTCCATCTGTTTGTTTGTTTGTTTGTTTGTTTGTTTGTTTGTTTGTTTGTTTGTTTGTTTGTTTGTTTGTTTGTTTGTTTGTTTGTTTGTTTGTTTGTTTGTTTGTTTGTTTGTTTGTTTGTTTGTTTGTTTGTTTGTTCGTTCGTTCGTTCGTTCGTTCGTTCGTTCGTTCGTTCGTTCGTTCGTTCGTTCGTTCGTTCGTTCGTTCGTTCGTTCGTTCGTTCGTTCGTTCGTTTGTTTGTTTGTTTGTTCGTCTATCCATCTGTCCGTCCGTTTGTCAGTCTGTTGTTTTTCTTCCATCTGTTCGTCCGTCTGTTCGTTCGTTTGTCCGTCCGTCTGTTCGTCTGTTCGTCTGTCCGTCCATCTGTTTGTTAGTTCTTCATTATTTTCTTCTTTCTATTTTTTCTCTCTAGGATACTTCCGGCATTCCAATTGACCCCAGTATGTTCCGAATATTTCGAGCTGCTCGAGTTATTAAGATCTTGCGACAAGGTTCAGGAATTCGCGTTTTGCTTTGGACATTTTTTCAGTCGTTCAAGGTAGAGTGAATGACAAGGGACATGCACTGAATGGTTTTCATAGGCCTGGCGAAAAAGGGTGGTCAGTCTGGTCGTTATCAAGGAATCAAGGAGCTTACAAATGGTCAAAATGGGGCCATTTTGGCATATTTTCTTCTTCTTGACTTGTTCACATATCTTCTTGACTTGTTCACACATTAGGCCCACTGACCTTGGCCGGATTTTGCGTGCACACAATTTCTGACGACGGGTCTGGGTTTTCATATACCCTAAAAACTCCTTGTATATACATTTTTCATGATGTTTTACACTGCTAAAGTCAACCGAAAAATTTCGGCTGACTCGAGCGGGATTTGAACTCGCACCTTCGGGATTCCGGTCCGCCGCTCTACCTGTTGAGCTATCGAGCCGCACAGGGATTGGAGGCAAGTTCTATCCAACTTAAGTGCACGAGATATTCTCGCGACAACTTAACGCTTATCCGTGAGGACGTGCACTGTTTCAATTCTATTACAGAATCATCCTCAGAAACATGAGTAAATTTTTCATGATGTTTTACACTGCTAAAGTCAAGGTGGATAGAACTTGCCTCCAATCCCTGTGCGGCTCGATAGCTCAACAGGTAGAGCGGCGGACCGGAATCCCGAAGGTGCGAGTGCAAATCCCGCTCGAGTCAGCCGAAATTTTTCGGTTGACTTTAGCAGTGTAAAACATCATGAAAAATTTTCTCATATTTCTGAGGATGATTCTTTAATACTCCTTGTACACTTGAGTTTGTATTTGCTGCAGGTTTATTACACAATTTAAGACGTTTTTCTATTTCTAGGCTCTTCCGTATGTCACAATGTTAATATTTTTAGTTTTCTTTATCTACGCTGTAATTGGAATGCAGGTAAGACAGAATCTATTCTTCTTTTTCTTTATACAATAGATTCTATAATTAAGATAAAGTACTACACATCCTTTGAGTTTAAACGGTTAAGTTAGACGAAACCTTTCTGTGAAGTTCGAGTATTTTAACTAGTTTGAAAATTCTTTTCTTTACGAATGTGAAAAAATATTTTAATATTTTTCTCTTTCATAATGGTCTAATCTTTTGTGTTTCATTCCGTATTTTATGATTTATTTAGCTTTTTGGCAAGATTCAATTGGACGAAAGTACGCAGATTAACAGGTTCAACAATTTCCGGAATATTTTTCAATCGTTGGTATTACTTTTCAGGTAACGTATCAATCTCGTTCCCAGAGCCCACGTTCCCCACCCGGGAAACGAGAGACTCTGGGATAATCCGTTTCACATCGATATTTCATTGGCTGATAAACATGATTACTCTTCTTCCGGATAACAAGAATCCTGTGATGGCGTGAACGGATTATCCCAGAGTCTCTCGTTTCCCGCGTGGGGAACGTGGGCTCTGGGAACGAGATTGGTAACGTATTTAATGTGGGGGAAACAGTGTTGCCAGATCATGAACAAAGTTGACAGATTTGTGAACTTTTTGTCGTTGACGTAAACTTTTTATGAACAACAAGGTTTTGTGAACATTTCATGAACTTTTCAAAATAATATGAACTATTTCATGAACTTTGATTTTTTCACTCCCTCAAGACAAATGTTTATTGATAAATTATATTTATGAATATCATTCTCAAATATATCTGGTGACTTCTGACTTCTGGTTGAAATGTTCAGCGGTTGTAATGCTAAAATTAACCTGGGTTACATGTAATATCCATATAGTTGCTCATCTGCACACACTGTAAGAGCAAAATATCTTCAGTGATGAGCGATATAGAGGATTTATATTAAACTAAATTGGCTGATTTATAGCATTATTGTATTGTTGGGTTAAAATTTGAAATTCATGAACTTTTTGTCAATTTCATGAACATTTGATACTTGTCTACGTGAACAATTACAAATTTGATCTGGCAACACTGGGGGGAAAAAACAAGATGAACGGAATGATATACTAATCTCAAACTCATTAATAATTCATGAAGAAAACACAAAGGAAATCAGTACCGTGTCGGTGGTTTGGATATCGGAGGAAGAAATTACATAAATTAAGCAAAGTTTTATATCGAATTTTTCTTAAAATACTGATTTGTTTGAGATGCTATATCATACACGAGGAGGAGTGTTTCATCAGGATATCCAAACACCTCGAAGTTTATTCAAAAACCTCGTTTTTTCAACAAACGTCTTCTTGTTTTCGATATCCTGATGAAACACTCCTCGTGTATGATATATTAAATTACTGTCGTTTCTATTTTCTTGTGTTTTAAAAAGACTTATTGTGTTATCTTTCAGATCTTCGACAGGGGAGAATTGGCAAATGATTATGTTGGCGTGTAATGATAATGCGGAATGCGACCCTGCAGCTTATCCTAAAGAGGCGAAATGTGGTTCAACAAGCTGGGCAATTGCTTATTTTTGTAGTTTCATCTTTTTTTGCATGTTCTTTGTAAGTTGTCTTACTTTGTGCTTCTTTAGTTCTTTTGCATATTTCGTAAATTTCAGATTTTTGTACTTCGTGTATAACTTATCGAATTATTTCCTATTTTAATTTATCCCATGCCCTAATTATATATATATATATATATTTATGTATTTTCTCAAAAGAAAACGGTCTTCTTTTTTTGTTAGATGCTTAATTTATTTGTGGCTGTGATCATGGACAACTTCGAGTATCTCACTCGTGATCAATCTATCCTGGGGCCACATCATTTGGACGAGTTTGTTCGAATATGGTCAATTTATGATCCTGCGGCAAAGTAGGTCGTCTTTCTTATTTTGATTAACTCCTTTCGTTGTGTTAAGAAATACTGGAGTACAGTACACCTCGTACCCAGGGTCTTATCTCGTGTGGCGGCGGGGGAGCGGAGTTAAGACCCTGGGTACGAGGTTAGAGTACAGTACAGTACAGTACAGTACAGTACAGTACAGTACAGTACAGTACAGTACAGTACAGTACAGTACAGTACAGTACAGTACAGTACAGTACAGTACAGTACAGTACAGTACAGTACAGTACAGTACAGTACAGTACAGTACAGTACAGTAAATTATCGAGTCTTAGGGATCAGACACTAGGTTGTTTTTAACTTTTTTTTTCAGAGGTGAAATTCATTATTCAAAGGTCTATGGCATGCTCACCCGTCTTACTCCGCCCGTTGGATTTGGGAAAAAATGCCCGAAAATAGTTGCATACAAGGTAAACGTTATTTTTAAAATGCTTGCGATGTGAACAAAGTGACTTTGACTTGCTACATATGACTTTGTATATACTACCATTTGCGTTCAAGTGTTTAGTGTTTAGCGAATAACTAGTTGTTTCCGGGTTTTGAAACGAACGTTATCCAATGACAACTATAAGTTTGACAGATCAAACAATGACGAATAGGGGGTGTAACTTTTCGTTGTTATTGTTTCCGTTTCAAGTTTCAACGGTGTGTTGATATTTTCTCATGGGCCACGGCAAACATAGAATACAAAATAAATGCGTTCGGCAGCCGTCATATCGAAGTGAACTACCCACTGATGTGGAACTACCCTTATCAAGCGACCTACGTTTGCTGATCATTCCAATTCTCACAATTAAGTCAAAGAAAACTGAGTATATTCCAAGCAAACGCTGCGGTCTGAAACGAACAATGACAAGTCTTGACAACGAAAAGTTACACGCCCTATTCGTCATTGTTTGATCTGTCAAACTTATAGCTGTCATTGGATAACGTTCGTTTCAAAACCCGGAAACAACTAGTTATTCGCTAAACACTAAACACTAAACACTTGAACGCAAATGGTAGTACGTTTGTATGGTTCTTTCAGCTTGGCGTGTGTTAAGTTTTGTAAATTCTTGCTGTTGCGAGATATTAAAAGTCTAAACGGGACTTGAATTGAAACGGGACCTCCAAATGCTAGCCAGTTTTTCTGGTGGTCTCGGCGCGTTTGCTGGGTTTTTTTAAGTTTTTATTTTTTGGTTTTCGTTTCAGCGTTTGATTAAGATGAACATGCCGTTGAATGAAGGTCAAACAATTCATTTTACGACAACGTTGTTTGCTCTCGTACGTACTTCGCTGCAGATTCGAATGAAAGGAAATATGAACGCCAATGACACGAAACTAAGGAAGATGATTATTCAGGACTGGCCACATACCTTGCCAAAAATACTTGATAAAATGATACCAAAACATTCAGGTAGGAATTAAGAAGGAATATAGAAAGAGATGTTTATGATGATGATGATGATGATGATGATGATGATGATGATGATGATGATGATCATCATCATCATCATCATCCTTACCATCATCATCATCATCATCATCATCGTCATCATCATCATCATTATCACCATCATCACCATCATCATCATCATCACCATCTTTACCATCATCACCACCTGTCCATTATCATCACCACCATCATCATCACCATCATTATCTTGACCACCATCATCAGTATTATCATCATCACCACCACCACTACCATTATTATCACCATTATCATCACCACCATCACCATTATCATCACCACCATCATCACCACCATCATCACCATCGTCATCACAACCACCATCACCACCACCATCACCACCATCATCATCCTTCTAATCATGTATTGTTGGTGTTTAATTATCTTCTTCTAGTTTTAAGCTGTCATCAGATGACTGTTGGGAAAATCTACTGTGCTAAACTGATGTGCGAGAACTTCAGGCAAAACAAAAGACGGAAACAGTTCGAGTTAAATGAGGATGAAAGTTTAATATCACAGGTAATTTTCTCACCATGGCACCAACTACCATCATATAATGTATCTTACGCTAATCTGCCAGCTTTTGTCATTGTTTGTGCCTACCCTTGCTTCTACCAAGTACCAACCCCTGCTTTTTGTAACGTTCGTACGTAAAAAGATCCGTATATTGAATCTGATGTTTTGTGTCTTTCTAGAGGTCGCAATCCATCTTTCGTCGTTTAGTAGGCTCCGTTACTCGAAGCATGCGTCAGCGGCGAGCAACTAGTCCTAATGGCCTGGTACCTACATTTGTAGACGGGAATGGAACAAACTCGTTGCGTGATCAGAGGTAAGTACAGAAGTTGCTTAGTAACATAATGATATATATAAGGGTTTAAAATACCAGCATTTCACTTCACTGCTATATACAATCCAACAAGACCATCGTCCGCATAATATATAATGATCTTATTGCGACTTGTCCGCGTTTCTGACAAGCACATTACTTCTTCCCTGTGCAAACACCAAGCACGATAAAGGCTTCGGAAATCTAAGTCTTTTTAGTAGATATCCAAAGAACAAATAGGTCACTGAGTGTTTTTCCTGCACGAAAAGATCTTTTGATTTCAGACGATTTAAGCCGGGAATATAATTCTACGGCTGAGACGTTGTTGGTCTGTTTCAACAAAATATGATCGACAACGAAACTGAGATAGTTGCCTGATGAGCTTTTGAAAATGAAACTGTTTTTCTGGAAGTTTCTGAACGAAAAAATCATATATATAGTTATTATTGAGCTGTGATTGTTTTGTATAGGAATAGACAATTTTGAATGCGAACTAACGTGAGATAAAATATTCATTTTTTCCGGTTATTTTTATTAAAATCAGCTGTCATGTTGCGTTGTATTGTATTGCATGATTCTTTAGTAATTTTCTGGAAGCAGCACAAAGCGTACAATTTTACGTTGAAAAAATACATTTTTGTTACAGTAATTTGTTAAATAGAATTAAGAAATATATGAGGTTTATAATTACATATAAAATTAGCAAACTTAGAAAAAAATTATCTATTTTTTTGGAAAAGAAACGTCTGACCACAAATTACTTGGACCCAAAGGCATCTTCGTAATTTTATACACGTATATACTATATAGTATTGATATTTTGTTATATCTCCTTTGGGAAACAAACGACCACACACGCTTGTAGCTTAAACATTTATCGTGTCAGAGTAAAGGTTATCTATCTATGTAATAGCAATGGTAGAATGGTAGTTCAAGTTAAGGCCGAAACACACAGGTGTCACGGTCTCAGCGATCCCCCACTCTGAGTTATCCCCTAAGACCAACTGCGCAGTTATCCCCTGCTTTTCTGCATTGATATTGTCGTTCTAACTCGAAAAATAGCATACTTTTATCGCGTTCTTCTGAACATTTGGTCGCAAGTTAATCAATATCATAAGTATAAATATAAAACGTCTGTGATTATTACGAATGGTAATACCATGTAACTCATATAATAGTTCGATAAGCTTTCGTCTCGCTAAACTCGATACTTCATCATTCTAAGAATATGTAAATTTAATAAGACATAAGTAGTCTTCAATGCTCTGAATAGCGAACTAGTATTTACATGGTATTGCCATTCGTAATAATCACAGACGTTTTATATTTATACTTATGATATTGATTACCTTGCGACCAAATGTTTAACAGAACGTGATAAAAGTATGGTTTCCATGATTATACGTATTTTTTGAGTTAGAACGACAATATCAATGCAGAAAAGCAGGAGGTAACTACGAAGTTGGTCTTATGGGATAACTCAGACTGGGGGATCGCTGAGACCGTGACACTGGACGCGAAACCCTAACGCGACGCGATTTTCCAGTTTTAAAATTACCCTAGAAATGGATATTTTGAGGTTTTGTATATGCACTAGAATCAACAAGTTCTCCTGTCATTGTTATTTTATCAAGCTTCTCATGAGGGACGAATTTATTCGGTTCCGAAATTACAAAAATCGCGTCGCGTTACGGTTTCGCGTCCGGTGTGTCTCGGCCTTTAATCTTGAAAGTTTTGGTTTTGCCGCGATGAAATGCTAGTATTTCTATTTTATTATTGTTTTGACGCATATAATGACATCTGCTTTTCTCAAATTGTCAATCCGTTTACCAATCATTTCTTGCTGTTACTCAATAATAAAGACGTATTAACCGAGTGCGAGGTCTGTACGGGAAAGTATTTGCCTGAGGTTTTCGTACAGACCGAGCGACGAAGGAGCGAGGTTTGTGCGATAAAACCGAGGGCAAATACTTTCCAGTACAGACCGAGCAAACGAGGTTAATAAGGAAATTATTATATGGCTATTGGTTCATTTTATTTTTAAGCTTCGAGCGTTGTTTTCATCAACCCTCGTCCCGTTTTCTCTCCGACGAAGGGCCTTCGCTCGAAACCTTAGAGTTCAATATTTTCGGAGTGCTCCAACTTTACTATATTTTGATTTGTGATTTAACTACATCCGGCTGATTCCATTCATTAACAATATGAAACTCAGAATAGCTTGTCTTCGGCGTTGATGATAATTTGTATAGACAGCAGCAAGCAGAAGTCTTTATCAAACATTAGAAATGCTGTCATTGAAACACTGAACTCGAATTAGCTTTGCTTTAAATATTAAAACAAAATAATATTTTTAATCAGCAACAGACTAAACATAATTTTCTCTTCGTATATACAATCTGCTAACTCTTATCACAAATATATTTCTAATTTTCAAAATCCATTGGCATCGTTTTCATGCAATGTCTATTTAGGCCAAGACAAATCTTTCGAAATTTATTATGAACATGTTTATAATAATCCTACCCTATCATGTTATTTATTAACTATTTTCCTTCTATAAAACCCTTCATTTCAAACCGCTGTCTTTAATGCATTCGAATTAAAAATTCCAAACTTCAACCTACCTGATTTGAAAAGACAAAAACATTTAAAGACTTTTCACATTATTTTTTTCTAAATCTTATTTTCATAATTATTTATGCTGGTTTCTTTGTGAAAGAGAGCTATTAAAAGAGTGACAGATGTTTTTTACTTTGTTTTTATCTTAACTTTTTATTTCAAGTGAATTGCTTCGACCAGATTTAATATTCAAAGCCAAAGTTTTGCGATTTATCTTTCGACCGAAACCCGACCTTCGATATGAACTCGTGAAAAAGAGTTTTACGAAGAACGTTTTTCCTAAGATGTTTAAAAAGGAGCCGGATTTAGACGTAACATTTCAGCCATACGGTGACAATATTTTGAACAGATGTTTGGAGTTACACGACTGACCAATCAAAATCTTTTTCTAAGATGCTTACATGCATATTTATATTATTAATATATCTGTCTGTCGTCTCTAAAATATATTGTGTATTGTTCATTCCATTCGAATATTTCGTTGTTTTCTTCATCAATAAAATGTGCTCTCCCTTGGCAAGGTTGAAGTGTTTTAAAAGGTTAGTAAAATGTCTCGCGAAACGTTGTGGCTAAAAATCTATCAGGAAATGTTTTGTATTTGGCGAAAATAAACAAGATTAAATTGTTTGGGAAAAGTTTATAGCTTGATTTCGACCTAAGGGTACTTAGCAATCGATGCTGTGGTTTCCCATAATGTAATACAAATTTATATATAGTATATACTGTACAGTATATATATTTCATGTAATTTATATATGGTGTATTATAGCAGTATAACTTTTACTCTGATTGTTGTTCGTCAAGACTCTGTTACACCTTGCAATTTTTCATGCAACTTCCATTGCAATGCTAATGGCATTGACGTAATTCTTGCCAGACAAATTGCACGAACTTTTGCAGTGTGTAACATGCTGTGCAATGATCAAGATCGTTGTGAGACAAATTGCACGAACTATTGCAGTGTGTAACATGCTGTGCAATGATCAAGATCATTGAGACAAGTTGCATGAACCATTGCAGTGTGTAACGTGCTTGGCAATGATCAAGATCGTTGTGAAACAAGTTGCATGAACCATTGCAGTGTGTAACATGCTGTGCATTGTCCAAGATCGTCATGAGACAAGCTGCTTCAATTGTTGCACAGAGAAGAACTCGATTCTATTTTGTGCTAGTTCTTTTCCGTTAGTCTGACTGTTGTCGTATATTTATTTACTGATAGTGATTCACGCTCGATGGATGACATCAGAACTTCGTCGTGTCGTTCTTCTGGTTCAGACAAGGTGAGTAGGGGAGGGAGGTAAATAGGGAGGGAGTAAGTGGGCGGGCAGACAGACAGATAGACAGACAGGCTGGCTGGCTGGCTGGTTGACTGGCTGGCTGGCTGGCTGGCTGGCTGGCTGGCTGGCTGGCTGGCTGGCTGGCTGGCTGGCTGGCTGGCTGGCTGGCTGGCTGGCTGGCTGGCTGGCTGGCTGGCTGGCTGGCTGGCTGGCTGGCTGGCTGGCTGGCTGGCTGGCTGGCTGGCTGGCTGGCTGGCAGGCAGACAGACAGACAGACAGACAGACAGACAGACAGACAGACAGACAAACAAACAAACAAACAAACAAACAAACAAACAAACAAACAAACAAACAAACAAACAAACAAACAAACAAACAAACAAACAGACAGACCGACCGACCGACCGACCGGCCAACTGTCTCGATTAGCCCCTATGGTTATTACAGATGGCCTGCATTTCGTTTTAATTCAAACTTTCGTCAGTTTAAAGTGTTTTTCTTTTGTTAGATGATAGTGCTAAGTAAAAGTTGTTGTTGTTCTTGTTGAACGGACTGACGTACATGAGGATATTTACCATAGCTATGTGTTTTTTTAATTTATTCTTTTCTCTACCAGACTAAACGAAAGTTTGGGCCATCGTCGTCCAGTCCTCTTATCAAGCACGCGGTACGCTCGACATCATCAGTTCCTTACAGTCCATCACTTGAACATCGCAAACTGCGATTGTCAACCACAATTAACTTACCCATTCGCTCATCTGAGGAAATTTACACAAAGAATCCAACCCTTGACAGCAAGGATTATCAAAATAACTGTATGTAAATAATTCGATAAGAAATTATTATCGTGCCCATGTTTGTTTTTCAATCGTGTGCATGTTCGTTTTTCAATCGTGTGCGTGTTTGTTTTTCAATCGTGGGCGTGTTTGTTCGCGTTTGTTTGTTTGTTTGTTTGTTTGTTTGTTTGTTTGTTTGTTTGTTTGTTTGTTTGTTTGTTTGTTTGTTTGTTTGTTTGTTTGTTTGTTTGTTTGTTTGTTTGTTTGTTTGTTTGTTTGTTTGTTTGTTTGTTTGTTTGTTTGTTTGTTTGTTTGTTTGTTTGTTTGTTTGTTTGTTTGTTTGTTTGTTTGTTTGTTTGTTTGTTTGTTTGTTTGTTTGTTTGTTTGTTTGTTTGTTTGTTTGTTTGTTTGTTTGTTTGTTTGTTTGTTTGTTTGTTTGTTTGTTTGTTTGTTTGTTTGTTTGTTTGTTTGTTTGTTTGTTTGTTTGTTTGTTTGTTTGTTTGTTTGTTTGTTTGTTTGTTTGTTTGTTTGTTTGTTTGTTTTTGTTCGTGTCCGCGTCGAATTTGTGCTCAGTCAAACGTATTTTTCTAAATTTAAGTGAGATTCAGCTTCTCTATTATTATGAATTACTACCACGCGACCTGCAATATTGACAGCAACATTGCAATGTTCACTTCCAAATGGTACGCAGCGACTCCTTGGCAAGTTGCTAAAATTCGCATTTTAAATATCGAATTTCACATAACTTGAAGTTTACTTAGAGTTAGTTGTTCTGATTTTCAGTAGGACTTCATATTATGTGAAATTCGATATTTAACTTCCAAGAAATCGCCGTGTACCGTTTGCAATTCAACATTGCAATATTATTGTCAATATTTGCAAGGTCGCACTGGAAAGAACATCTGGTTAGACTAAATGTTTTGTTGTGATATAGCTTTGGAGATAAATGGCCACGACGAGCCTGATAGATCCGGCAAAGCAACGAATCAGCCACAGCAAAGACAAGCTGAAGGAGCCAGCCAAGTTTTAGACAGAGTAGAACAACGAGAACCGACAGAGGAGTCCAAGGCAAGAACCAGGGGAGAAGCACCCAGGGCGAAAGGACCCAGGAAAGTAACGGACAGGCTACAGCAAAGACAACCGGCAGAAGGACCCAGTGCTGACGGAACCAGGGCGAAAGGACCCAGGAAAGTAACGGACAGGCCACAGCAAAGACAACCGGCAGAAGGACCCAGTGCTGACGGAACCAGGGCGGAAGGAACCAGGGTAGACGCACCCAGGAAAGTAACGAACATGCCAGACGGTAAATTAAACACAGACAAGCCTGAGCCAAAGCAACCAGAAGAGATGGCGGAACGAGACAGACCACAAAGCGGGTTGTTTGGTGGTTTACTTGGTGAGAACGAGTCAAGCCATCCAGCCGAATACTACGATAAAATGATTAGTAAAATAAATGAACAGATTAGTTTGGCTGTAAGCCGGAACAAAAGCCCATATGCTGTTTATGGTTTAGGTTCAGATGATGAAGATGATTGGTGCTAACAAGAATATTGGTGCTTGTCAAGAATATCTGGGTAGCAAAGACTGTCCGGCGTACTTGCTTCGCATTTTAATGTCAGCTTTTGCATAATAGCGTTTTATTATACGAACTTTGAAAGACATAAGCGAAGCACCTGAAGACCCTTGGTATTTTCTATTATCCGTCTTTTCTGTCGTTGGATGCAGAAAAATGATTTTATTATCCCAAACGTATTGGAGTTTAGCGGCAACGTTGTACTCAGGGTCTTGGCGGGCGGCTGAGATAAGACGCTGGGTACGAGGTTGGTTTAGCGGGAGATTTATGATTCATATAAATATATTTATATGATTGAATATTAAATAGGAAATGTTTATAAAAAGTTACTCACATTTATATCAATAAATACTGCTTTAGTTTTACCAAAAGAGAAGGGAGGGACTTATTAGAGGCGAGTGGGGCTTATTAGAGTGGGCCCGGCTTATTAGAGAGGGGGAGAGGGCTTATAGAGGGAGGGGGTTAGAGGTAGGGGCCTATTGGAGTGGGATGTAGCTTATTAGAGAGGGAGAGGGTGTGTTACAAGGGGAAGCGGCTTATAGAGAAGGGGCTTATTGAAGTGGGATGGAGCTTACTAGAGAGGGAGGGGGTTAGAGGGGACCTTATTGAAGTGGGATGGGGCTTATTAGAGAGGGAGGGGATTATTGGAGTGGGATGGGGCTTATTAGGGAAGGAGGGGGTTAGAGAGGGTGCCTTATTGGAGTGGGATGGGGCTTATTGGAGAAGGAGGGGGTTAGAGGGGACCTTATTGGAGTGGGATGGGGCTTATTAGAGAGGGAGGGGATTATTGGAGTGGGATGGGGCTTATTAGGGAAGGAGGGGGTTAGAGAGGGTGCCTTATTGGAGTGGGATTGGGCTTATTAGAGAAGGAGGGGGTTAGAGAGGGGGCCTTACTGGAGTGGGATGGGGCTTATTAGAGAGGGAGAGGGTTAGAGAGCGGACCGTATTGGAGTGGGATGGGGCTTATTAGAGAGGGAGAGGGTTAGAGAGCGGACCGTATTGGAGTGGGATGGGGCTTATTAGGGAAGGAGGGGGTTAGAGAGGGTGCCTTATTGGAGTGGAATGGAGCTTAATAGAGGAGGAGGCCAGGGGGTTGAAGAGAGGGCCTCACTGGAGTGGGATGGGGCTTATTAGGGAGTGGGTTATTATCCTCTTAACTGCTACTATATGATATGTAATCTATTTTTTATTAACTTGTATTTATTTATTTCATTTATGTTGCACAGGGCCCCATTGAAAGACACTTCGGTGACATGGGCTCCCTGTTAAAATATTATTATTAATATTATTTAAAGGTTTCTTATAGGGCCTGGGGCTGATTAGAGAGAAAGAGCTTCATAGAGGTGAGAGACTCAATAGAGGAAATGCGGTATTGCAGGAATTTGGGGGCTATTTTTTCGGAGATCACCCCGTGGCCAGAGCTTCGCCGAGGCCAACCTGCAAGCCTGCAACTCTTTGAGGCCCTTATAAAAAGACTGGGACTCCCCGTGCTAAGTCAGATTGACCAATCAGATTAAAGCAGTGAAGAAAGGACTAATAATGCATGTTTTCAAAAAATGGCGCTTGCTTGAAGCTGGATGGTTGAAAAATGTCTTACTTCCAAGAGCAATAACGGTGAAATTATGCTAGGAAAGGAAGAGAATTTAGCCGAATTGGTAAGTAACGTGTGTCCCTATTTTGTATAGTGATTTATATATTGCCTGCTTTACGAATTAAACCATTTGCTGTGTGTATTTTGTCAAATATTCACCACGTGGACCTGTTTTGATTTATATTGGTTGCCAAAATTATGCTAAGTTCACAAAAACAACTATATATTTCTAATATAAATAAAAACACCTGACAGGACTTCCCTATATTAAAATATATTTCAATTTAAATGATATTTATGGTATTTCACTCAATTAAACTGGATGTACTGTACTAGGAATATATATTTAATACTTGTAATAAATAGATTTGTCTATATTTCAGAAGATGTATACACCTTCTGAAATATAGACAAATCTATTTACAAGTATTAAATATATATTCCTAGTACATCCGCATAGACGGATTTTCATATTTATTACTAGGGGTGAGCTGGTGAGGTAACACAAGGCGTCACCAAACGTTGTGCTGCAGGGCTCATCCCCCAGTGAGGTCCAGGGGTGGAGCCGCTGGTGGGAGGCTAGAAAGCAAAGCACCCCCAGAAAATTTTGAAAAAAATCAAGGTTTCTAGAGCATCAGAAGGCATTCGAAGCAAAAAACTAAGGTTTTTGAAGTTGTCAAGTCAATGAATTTGGCAGGTCCTTTGAGAGAGTTAAATGACCCTGTAAACCTGAAATAGGGTTCTATCAAATTACTGTGTTGTTTGTATCCGTGTGGTGAACATTTTGTTTTGGGGGGGGGGGGGGGGTGAAAACAAATATTGGGGGGGGGGTAGCATCCCCTGCACCTCCCCAGAAAATCCATCTATGCATTACCACAATAATATTATACCACAGTTAATAGATAATTTTAATAATTTTCTATAATTAACGGCTTCCATACTGTAGCTCAATCGTCAAAGCACTGCACTAGGAAGGCCTTGATGTTTCATTTTTTGCAACTGGTTCCAGTTTGGTCTTATAATGTATATATTCTACACTCGAAATTTTCCTTCACCAAAATTACCTAGTACTGTAGGAGTATCGCTCACATGCTCGACATTTTTCCATTTCATCTTGTCCCTAGTGACAGACCACTAAAGCTTGTCTTGACTCTTGAGACACCCCACTCTACTTGAATTTAGGGGTGGTTGCAGGGGGGAGGAGTCTGGAAATGAGGAAATCTTGTCTTTTGTTTTGCTTTGGACAGGAAAGTAAATAGAATTTTCTACACTTCAACCATAGTATATTTAGTGCTTTGGTTTGTAAGTTTGATTATTTTTCACTGATACATAATTATGGAGATGCCATCTTAGACTTGTAAGTTGGGAAATTTTCCTAGGTAAGCATAACCCCAGGCTGGATCTCTTATTTTAGCACCTTTATCAATTTGGCACTACCTATTGCTGCCTAGAATGTCTGAGGGTTCTTTCTTTGACGGGTAAAATTCTCTGACACAGTAAAACAACAAAGGGGCCATTTTTGGCTGGCTCAAGAATGGGTTACTGTTTAAATCACTTGTTAACCCATTGCTGCCTAGGATGTCTGAGGGTTCTCGTTTTGACATCTGAAGCAACGAGTGTTCTATCATAAATGCCTGAGTGGGTACAAGGCTGGCCAGCTCAGACAAGAATGGCAACCATTGCTGTTTGAGCCATACCTATTTTTGGCCTGAATGTGCTAAAACGTCCAGAGGTTCTCACTTGTTGAGTAAAATTGTCTGCTGTTAGAAAGAGTAAAATAATAAAAGGAACCATTTTTGGTCAGTCTACATAGGAGTCAAAGATTAAAAAAAACATCATCATGTAATTGAAGTCACTACCTTCAGATTATCTTCAAAGATTTTAATTAACAGTACTTCTAAAACTACAGTACACTAAATTTCTCAACTACCACTAATAATACAGAGGGCAAAATTACTTGAATATGATTGGTTCCTTGATCAGCAGTACTTGCATGTGATTGGTTGCTTTGTTACCTTATTAGCAACAGTGACCTCAGAGGACTGACATTTTTTCAACAAATCTGCAAGGTTTTTTGGTCTGAAAATGCTTTTTTGTTTACTTTGAACTAATTTAAACTATTCAAGGGGTGTAAACTATTACTGAAAATGAATACACTAGAAAATTTACGAACTTTTGTCTGTGTTTGCAAAAAGAAAGCTACAGGCACAGCGATAGAGTGAGGAAGATTGACATTTTCTGGGCATAATATAGTACTGCTCTTAAACAATTTTGCCCACTATATTATATTAACGGAAATTTTACAGTTTACCGTACCCGAGTAATTCAGCGATTCCTATGCCACCAAACGAGATTAATTTGATGACCTAACCCAAACAAAAACCCTAACCCTAATCAGTAACTGTGTTTACCGCTTATTTTATACGTCTTCCAACCCACTAATGTGTTTATTGCCTAGCTTTATACGCTAACCTGACACAGTGATGACTCGGGTACGGTAAAGTGTAAACTACCCTTATTAACACCTAATCGCAGGGCTGGAGTTCTTGTAAAATTAAGGTTTATTTTCACTCGTGTTTTCAAAATCTTACAAATTACCCTCGTCGCTTCGTTCCTCGGGCAATTTTGTAAAATTTTGAAAACACTCGTGAAATTAAACTGTAATTTTCCTCGGCCCCATGCGATTACCTTAATACAAATTCTTGTTACATTTATGATTACATTTAGTTCAGTATAAAAAATTAAGATACAACAAAATTGTTCTTGACGTTGCATTTGTCCGTTAACTAGTTCGATATCTCTACTAAATATGTCACTGCCTTCAGAAGTATATCGTCAACTTCTAAAACTACACTAAATTTCTCAACAAATTCTTGTTACATTTATTTCATTATAAAAAATTAAGATACATTGATACAAGAAAGTTGTTCTTGACATTGCATTTGTCCTTTAACTATAGTTTGATTGTCTCTACTAAATGTTTGCTGATCGTTTACGCTAGATAATTATAATTCTTTCAATTAACATTAAATACTTAATATATACAGTGGAGTGTTCTTAAAAGTCTTTTTTTATATCTTTCAAGCCTTCTCAACATGTATTAAGTACATCATATTTAATTTTGTTTACATTGTAAACAGGAGTCTGGCATTACTTATATTAAGTACCAGCTCTGCTTTGATAAAGTGTAAAAGTGTAAATTTGGAGCTTTCATCTCACTTTGGACTACTCTGACTCAGTATCAGAATATACAGAGGTATAATCAAGAGCAGTGCAGCCATGTTTATCAACAGCATTGATCTCTACGTCATGTTTCAACAGTACGTCCATAATCTCAGTGTTCCTTCGTTTCACTGCCTTATGTAATGCAGTTTGGTCTTCATCATCCTTGGCATTGATGTCAGCTCCAGCTTTAATAAGCTTCAGGACAGTTGACGCATTTCCCCATTCGCAGGCATAATGTAGTACAGTGTGTCCAGATTCGTTAACATCATTGATATCAATGTTTCGTTGTTTTAACATTTCTTTTATAGATTCATCACCTTCCGTTGCTGCCAAGTGTAATATGGCACCTTTTACTTCATCCTTTATATCTGTTTTAGCACCGGCTGCCATCAGCTTAAATGCAGCATAATGTTCATCAGACTTCAGAGCAAGTTGTAAAGAAGTTCGTCCTTGTTTATCGACAGCATCGATCTCTACGTTATGTTTCAAAAGTACGTCAATAACCTCAGTGTTCTTTCTCACTGCGTTATGTAATGCAGTTTGACCTTTATCATCTTTGGCATTGATGTCGACTCCAGCTTCAATCAACTTCAGTAGAGTTGGAGTATCATTTTGGGACCAGGCAAGATGTAGGGCAGTGAGTCCATCTTTATCAACAGCATTGATCTCTACGTCATGTTTCAACAGTACGTCAATAATCTCAGTGTTCCTTCGTTTCACTGCCTTATGTAATGCAGTTTGGTCTTCATCATCCTTGGCATTGATATCAGCTCCAGCTTCAACAAGCTTCAGGACAGTTGAAGCATTTCCCCATTCGCAGGCATAATGTAGGACAGTGTTTCCAGATTCGTTAACATCATTGATATCAATGTTTCGTTGTTTTAACATTTCTTTTATAGATTCATCACCTTCCGTTGCTGCCAAATGTAATACGGTACCTTTTACTTCATCTTTTACATCTGTTTTAGCACCGGATGCCATCAGCTGAAATGCAGCATAATGTTCATCAGACTGCAGAGCCAGGTCTAACGAAGTTCGTCCTTGTTTATCGACAGCATTAATTTCTACGTCATGTTTCAAAAGTACGTCAAGGACCTTAGTGTCCTTAGCGTCTCGTATCGCTGCCTTGTGTAATGCAGTTTGACCTTCATTATCCTTGGCATTGATGTGAGCTCCAGCTTCAATCAACTTCAACACAGTTGAAGCATTATACCAGTGCGAGGCATAATGTAGAGCGCTGCATCCTTGTTTATCGACAGCATTGATCTCTACGCCATGTTTCAACAGTATGTCAATAACCCCAATGTTGCTTTTTATCACTGCCTTGTGTAATGCAGTTTGACCTTCATTATCCTTGGCATTGACGTCAGGTCCAGCTTCAATCAACTTCAACACAGTTGAAGAATTATACCAATCCGAGGCATAATGTAGAGCGCTGCATCCTTGTTTATCGACAGCATTGATCTCTACGTCATGTTTCAACAGTACGTCAATAACCCCAATGTTGCTTTTTATCACTGCCTTGTGTAATGCAGTTTGCCCTTCATCATCCTTGGCATTGATATCAGCTCCAGCTTCAATGAGCTCCAACACAGTTGAAGCATTACTAAATTCGATGGCATAATGTAGGGCGCTGCGTCCTCGTTTATCGACAGCATTGATCTCTATGTCATGTTTCAACAGTACATCAATAATCTCAGTGTCCCTTCGTTTCGCTGCCTTATGTAATGCAGTTTGACCTTCATCATCCTTGGCATTGATGTCGGCTCTAGCTTCAATCAACTTCAAGATAGTTGAAGCATGACTCCATTTCGAAGCATGATTTAGGGCAGTGAGTCCATCTTCATCAACAGCATTGATCTCTACGTCATGTTTCAAAAGTACGCCAGTAGCCTCAGTGTTTCCGCTTATTGCTGCCATGTGTAATGCATTTTGACCTTTATTATCTTTAGCATTGACGTCGGCTCCAGCTTCAATGAGCTTCAGGACAGTTAGAATTTTACTACGTGTAAGGCAGGCGTAATGTAATGCATTGCGTCCATCTTTATCCATAGCGTTGATGAATTCTGTGTCGTTTTCACGTGTTAGCATTTCTTCTAAAACTTCTTCATATTTCTTTTGCTTCTTCATTGCTGCGAAGTGTAACAATGTACGCTTTTGGTTATCCCTTATATTGGCTTTAGCACCGCCTTTCAAGAGAGCAATGGCTGCATCAGGATGAAATAAATTAACGGCAAGGAGTAAAGCAGTTTGTTCGTCGTTATCAACAGCATTGAACTCTATGTTTTTACATTTCAAAAGTAGGTTGATAACTGCTGTGTGACCATTTTGCGCTGCTCTATGTAATGGAGTCATTCCTGTATTATCTCTGGCGTTTATTTCAGCTCCGGATTCTATCAACTGTTGTACAGTCTCGAGATCGCCTAACCTGCAGGCGCGATGCAGAGCAGTGCGTCCAAGAATGTCAAAAGCGTTTACATCCGTTTTACTTTCTTTCATATGCAATAGAGTTTCAACTTGAGGCGAATCACTGTCAGGAGGTATAGTTGTGTGAGCGAAGGCCTAAAAAACGTATCAATGGTATTAATTTTAAAATTTGTCCATTAAAATTTGCAGTTCTTATTTTCAAAACAATGGTTTGGTTTAAATGTGACTCGCGGGCATTCGAAACAGTTTAGTATAGCTTAATTGCATGTGCATCTTATTAGTAATGTTGATACGTAAACATGCATGGTTATAAGGTCACATCATGTGCCAGAAGTCGAAAGGGATCAAGGATTTGGGAGAATTCAAAAGTAGTTAAGTAAGTTCTCATTAGTTGGTTCGAAGTAACTCACAGTGCATTCTTAGAAAATTTCGGGCCGGAAAATTTTATGCAAACCAATGCATATGCGTTTGTATTTAACCTGTGTATGTGCTGACACATCATTTTGTCAGTACTGGCAGTTCATTGCTAAAACGTTTTAGCCCTACTTGACAATACAGCCCATCTTGCACAAGTAAAGCCATTTTGTTTAAGGGGCATGTATTCACGGCGAACGCACTTCTGGGTAATTGAAAATCTTGGAAAGGTTAAGTTTTTCTAAAATTCCAACATGTCAACCTCGATACCCTGAATTATTTTATAGATTATTACAACGTTTTTACACTTCTAAATGCTTTCGAGAAAACTTTTCCTGTCTGCCTTTGTCACCTCAACTATATTGGAAGGGTAATACTACTGTGATCTGTGTGACTGTGAAAAACCTATCTTGACAATTTAAAAAGTTACCTTGTACTCACTGCTCTCCTCTCCTTCTTTTGTTTCGGTTTTTTTAGAAGCCAAGTTGTCTTTATCCTTATTTGTTTCTAGTTCCATTGTTTCTGCAACACTTCTCTCTGTATGGACCAAACTTTATCAAACAAGAAATATATCAGTTAAGGTATGTTTTTAAGAACTCTTCTTGATAGAAATTTCCATTAAGATTCCCAAGATCATGTAAGGTCAATACAGCATTGGTAGCAATTGCCACAAAAATTAAGCTTTACATAGTCTGGCGCTCTGTCTATTGAGCTTAATACAAAGACAAGTTGGAGCAAGTTGCCCTTTTAGTTCTGTCAGTAGGCAGAATGTTAATCACGAAATGAATGCAAGCAAGTGCTTGCTTCATCTTTCATTTTGTATAGGCATTGTAGCCTTGCATTATTTCACATCAAAAGTGGCTAAAAACCAATCAATATTTCTCAGCAATTGCACTTCCTACCTTAATTTTCTCCTGTGTTCCTCTGCTTCTTTTAAATTCTTAATCTCTAGGGTGAGATGTTCCACATCAATTCCGATTTTTGATAGTTCTTCTTTCAAGCATTCTTTGATGATTCCTGATTCATAATCCGCAAGAAATTCCAGAAAGCTCTCAGCTGTGTAGCAATGAAGATCAACAAGGAGGGAGCCATGATTGATATCACCAACAACTCGATCCGCTCCACCAAATGCAACTCCAAAGGCATCTTTTAGTAGTGTTGCACAACTTTTACCACTGTAATAAAATGCAGCCAGACCTACTGTGGCTGCCCCAATACCTACACCTACTCCTACTGCCGTAGCTATGGCTATGTTGTCAGTTCTAAGATGAAAGGTAAATGGTCCACACGCGATCGAGATATCAATTGCTGCAGCGTCTGGTGCAGCTTCTTGTCCAGCCTCTGGTGCAGCTTCTTGTCCAGCCCCTGGTGCAGCTTCTTGTCCAGCCTCTGGTGCAGCTTCTTGTACAGCCCCTGGTGCAGCTTCTTGTCCAGCCTCATTCGCATCCATTCCGACAAGCTAAGGCAAACTCCTAAAAATTTTATATTTTTAATTATATTAAATTTTATTTACTGGTAATATAAACTGGAATATTCGCTTACCAGTGTTGCACTAATTTTTTATTCGTGAGAATTTTTAAGAAAACCGTAATTACCGTAGAATCCCGAAAGTAACGGCCCCCCGAAAGTAACGGCTCTTTTGAAGTGCGCGCTTCCGCGTTATGCAGTGAATACGATTGATGATAAAATGGCTTGAAAGAAAGAAAGAGGAAAAATCAAACCAAAAACTTTATTTCACGTTCATATTAAGAGGATATCTTGCATTCGTTTTATGTAATTCTGCAAATTTAGTTCGTATTTACTTTACTTACTTATTCACAGTATGTTAACGTATTTTACCACCCGAACGTGGCGGTCCCCCGAAAGTAACGGGCCCCCGAAAGTAGCGGCCCCATGAAAGTAGCGGCCCCCCGAAAGTAGCGGACCGGTCCCCCGAAAGTGGCCCCCCAACAGTAGATAAAACCGAAAGTAAGCTGGGGGGCCGCTACTTTCCGGATTCTATGGTAGTACGAGCTCACCACTGAAATAGTATAATTTATAGTATGAGCCCACCAACTGGGGTTGCCAAAGATTGCAAATTACAATATTATCAATGTGGCATTGATACTTTTGGAAAGATACTGATTGAGTTCTCACTTACTGCATGATAAAATACAATATTATTATAAGTTTAACACTAATGATTGGAGTACTTTTATTCTTCGTCTTTAATAAATGAGCAGTCCAAGTGTTAGTTAGTTTCAGAAATTGCGGCTTGATGTTAGTAATAATTGTCAGTTGTCAGTTGTCTGCTGTACAAGCTGTGTTAGTTAGTAATACTCAGAAAAACTCTGAGCTCTAAGCGGGACTCGAACCCACAACCTTCTGAATTGGCTCAATGGTTAGAGCGTCTGGCTAGCATTCAGAAGGTTGTGGGTTCGAGTCCCGCTTAGAGCTCAGAGTTTTTCTGAGTATTACTAACTAACACAGCTTGTACAGCAAACAACTGACAATTATTACAGTCCAAGTGTGTTATCATGCAGTTACAGTAAAAACCCGCATAAAAGAACCCTTATTTTACCAAGTCAGGCTCATAGGTTCTTAACAGGTTCTTATTTATAGAATTATAAGGCAAAAACAATGGTCAGAGCATTGCACTAGAATCGCAAGGTCGTGGGTTCAATTCCTGCCGGAGGGCCTGTGTAGTTGCATTTTTCGCAACTGCTCCCGGTTTGGTCTTAAAATGTATATATTCTACACTCGAATTTTCCTTCACCCTCAATCCTTAGAACATGCTATGTAATCGAGTGAAATGCCCAATATCATTTATAATATACCCGTTCTGTAAATATGGTGCATTTCCTTAAAGCGTACATGTATTTGGTTCAAAATAGTGTAATAATATAATATCCAAAACACAATGTATTACACTAAGGGACCGAGTACATGGGGCGAGTTGGCCCACTTCGTATTTATCATCTCTTGTTTTAAAATTCAAAATACATTTCATGAGTTTTAATTTTAGAAATTCTACTGCCAAACTAAAGATATCTAGCCATTCTACATTTATGAAATGATATTTTTGTTATTACGCGAGTTCTTTTATTCCACAGCCACAGATTTGTATCGACCAGTTACACAGAACTTGATCATCATTCCATTCTCGTTTTTACTGGGACGATCAAATGTTATACACTTCATATCTTGGGTTATAAATGCAGTGTACTGGCATTTTAATATATTTATCGAGTTTGATTTAAAGAATAACAACCGAATTTGCTTCGACCATCCAATTTGCTATCGCCGCTTCCTATCTTGGGTTGTAGTCTGCCGTTTGGCAGCCATTGCATTATATTTGCCAGTAACGTTTTCCATCACTTGTGTTTTCTTCTGTACAAGTGTTCTCCATTTATTTGATAAAGATTTATGACTGCGTGGCGTTATCTATCGTAATATGCTGAATGCACAACAAGAGACTCCGAGGTAAACACGTAATCACTGCGATGTTATATAGGTTCAAATGAGCTGTTGTGTGCGTGTGTCACTAGTATTTCGCAACAGTTTATACAAAGTAGCAATGACAGTCCCGATATCGAAGATAGCTCCAGCAAGAGTTCAAGCTTTCTGTCAAATTACAATACACTGAAATGACAAAAGCCTAAGACGACATTGTTTTCCCCAAATGGTGACTATTGAAGGATAACTGAGGTGACAGCCTGACATCAGTTGAGCTGAGGTGACCTCGGTGTTTTCTTCGTATATTCCATAACAAACATCAAATTATTTGGGTGTTCTAGCTTCATCGCAACGTGCCAGACTCTTTGGATCCCAAATCGTGACTGTACAACAGAAAGAGCGAAGTGGCGGCACTAATGGCAAATTAAAGTCAATAGATCGATCGTCGTCTTAAAAGTTAATTTTGATATTCGCTTATTTCGTTCGAATTAGATACTTGAGTAGTAAAAATATTAGCAGAAAGAACACTGTCTAGATATCTATCATTACTGATGCAGTTTTCCTTGTATAAACTCCACATACAGTACCTACCTTAAGCTTTGTGGTTCTTCAATAACACACTATAGATCGAGAACTTTCTACCTTGCTGAGATTCCAACTGATTTTCAATTGCCAGTTCCTTGTATTTGCATTTGTTGGTCCACTGAACATATATAACGAAGAGATTTAATACACAATGAAGTGATATCTTTTGAAAGATTTTTCTTCAAATATTATTTGGCAATTTTATTTCACTTTTGCTTGCTAAATTTATAAGAACATTTTTTTATATACTTGTTCCTATACATATACATACATATACTTTACATTTCATGAGTTTTAACTTTAGAAATTTTGCTGCCACCAAAGTAAAGATATCTAACCATTCTACATTTATGAAGTGTTATTACGGCCAGTTTTTTTATGCCACAGCCACAGGTTCCGTTTCTAACGACCAGTTACACAGAACTTGATTATCATTCCATTCTCGTTTTTGCTGGGACGATCAGATGTTATATCACTTGATATCTTGGGTTATACATGCAGTGTATTGGCATTTTAATATATTTATCGAGCTTGATTTAACAAATAACAATCGAATTTGCTTCGACCATCGAATTTGCTATCGCCGCTTCGTATTTTCGGTTGTACAGTCGGCCATTTCGCAGCTATTACATTTTATTTACCAGTAACGTTTTCCATCACTTGTGTTTTCTTCTGTACAAGTGTTCTCCATTTATTTGATAAAGATTTATGACTGCGTGGCGTTATCTATCGTATAATATGCTGAACGCACAGCAAGAAAGAGACTCCGAAGTAAACATGTATAGTCACTGCGATATTACAGGTTTAAGTGAGCTGTTGTGTGCGTGTGTCACTAGTATTTCGCAACAGTTTATACAAAGTAGCAATGACAGTTCCAATATCGAAGATAGCGCCAGCAAGAGTTCAAACTTTCTGTCAAATTACAGTACATTGAAATAACAAAAGCCAAAGACGTCACCCCAAAATGGTGGCTATTGAAGGATAACTGGGCGTTTTCTTGGTATATTCCTTAACAAACATCAAATTATCTGAGCGCTCTAGCTTCATCGCAACGTGCAGGGCTCTTTGGATCCCAAGTCATGACTGTACAACCGAAAGAGCGAAGCAATGGTACTAATGGCAAATTAGAAACAATAGATCATCGTCTTCAAAGTTAATCAAATTTGATATTTGGTCATGACGTTCGAAAAAAACCTATAGTATAAGTATTAGCAGATGTCAACACTGTCTAGATATCTGTCATTACTGATTCAGTTTTCTTTGTATAAACTTCACATACAGTACCTACCTTAAGCTTTGTGGTTCTTCAAATCCTTCAATAACACACTATATAGTATATATATACATCAAGTCTTTCTAGATGCCGGGTATGGCCTGAATTGTATTTAGATTGCTCTGATCACGTGCACTAATTGGATGAGGTTGATTG
This sequence comes from Corallium rubrum, assembly GCA_964035015.1. Taxonomy (NCBI): domain Eukaryota; kingdom Metazoa; phylum Cnidaria; class Anthozoa; order Scleralcyonacea; family Coralliidae; genus Corallium; species Corallium rubrum. The sequence continues at coordinate 4,177,161 of OZ036014.1, forward strand.
GTAAATATCAACAGTAAACTGTTTTGATTGCTTACTCTTGCCAGAATTTTTCAATCATTATTATACGTGCGTCTTGAATGGATATTTTCTTAGGCTCGTATCGGATTATTGGATCGCTAGCAAATAAAACGTTTTTTTCTTTGACTTTAACATTTTCATGCACAGCTTTCCAAGACGTCTCTCCTTGACCAAAAAATCGTCTGGCGTTAAAAAGATCAAGTAGTTCGCCAAGAACAATGCGAATAAAACAGTTATAAACGAATAAAACTACAAAGTGGGATTATCTTTATGACCTGACCCCAAACAAAAGCCCTATATCCAGCAACGTGTTTACCACCTAGCTTATACACTAACCCAGTAACCAAACCACAGCAAATATCAGCTAACGATCTGATCCAACTTTTATACCTACCGCATTTTCTTTCTTGTATCTACTGCCAAGCAGGTAGATACATTGTCATCGAGTGTGTAAGTCCGTAAATGAAGTTAACAATGCACAGGTGCCACAAGTCGTATGATACTTTAAAACACAGATACCCCAAAATGACATTTTAACGAAGATAATTTGAAAATATAAGACTTTATATAAACAAACGGATTTTTCTATTTAAATTTTAATTTGTTTGTCACTTATGTAGTTGAGCTGTCAGCAGTAGATACGTGCACGCCTTGGCGTGCCTATTTTTTAAGGTTTTGCTGTTCTGCCCAAATAATAACTACAACCACTATTAGTGCTATATATTAGAAATAACCAGTGAGTAGCTAAACAAGATATAACTTCGAATTTAATCGTCGTCGACCCAGTGACGTAGCCAGGGGTTTTGGGTTGGGGGGGGGGGGGGGGGGGAAGAACCTCGATCTCCTAGGGAGTCCGGGGGTATGCCCCCCGGGAAATTTTGGATCTCTAGAGTCTCTGAAACACTAATTCCTGCAATTTCGTCGCCGACCCAGTGGCGTAGCCAGGGGTTTTGGGTTGGGGGGAGAAGAACCTCGATCTCCTAGGGAGTCCGAGGGTATGCCCCCCCGGGAAATTTTGGATTTCTAGAGTCTCTGAAACTAATTCCTGCATTTTGTGACAACTTTTAAAGAGTAATCCGAAAGCCATAAATTACATAATTTTGTTGTTATAAAACCAGAACAGAGAATGATACACGTCAGAATATCTTTAGTTTTATTTTAGTATTGTAATTTATAGCATATGCATGCCTGCTATATACATATATACATAACACATTAATCCTGGTTCTCATATGTCGCCGATGGCCGCCGATTTGTGATTTAGATGCATGTTAAAACGGTAAAAAAGAAAAGTAATAAAGAACAATGCAGACAGCAGTGCTTTTGTGCGTTGTTCTTTATTACTTAACATGCATCTGAATCATGGATCGGCGACGGTCGGCGAATATTAGAGCTAGGCTTTACTAGTCTACTTACTTGGCCTTAAAACAACTGTAACCCCCCCCCCCCCCCCTTACAAGTTTCCCCAACGATTTAAACTTTTCACGAGAACTCTTGGAGACCATTGGGGGAGGGGGGGGGGGGGCGACCCTTGGCTACGCCACTGCGTCGACGACAACATTACAAAACCAAAGACAATTATAGTTAATTGTTGATTAACATAGTCAGCATTTTTGCTGTTTATCTTGGTATTTGAAAACTCGTTTAAACCTTGACTATCGTAAACAATGGTTGAACGGCGTTTTCTGCAATCGAACCCTAAGGCCTTATGTCCACACGTCTCCGTTTTCATTTGAAAGCGCAACTCAACTTTTTTTTCTCCGCTTTTAAAAAAATCCGCGTCCACACGAGAACAGGGAAACGTCGTTTTTAAAAAGTTCCACTTTGGAGACCGTCTTCGAAAAGTTTCATTTTTCATAACCGCTTCATCGTTTTATCTGTAATCGAGTGAAATGCCCAATATTACTTCTAATATACCCAATTCTCTACTGGCATTACCACATTATATATACAGAACTCGCGATCAAGCTCTCGGCAACGGCCTCCGTGGCTCAGTGGTCAGAGCATTGCACTAGAATCGCAAGGTCGTGGGTTCAATTCCTGCCGGAGGGCCTGTGTAGTTGCATTTTTCGCAACTGGTCCCGGTTTGGTCTTAAAATGTATGTATCCTGCACTCGAATTTTCCTTCACCTAAAATCCCTAGAACATCCGTAAAAAATAAAGTTGCCTATTCAAAAAAATCCGGATATTAATAGATCACGCAAATCTTTGTGGATAATTTTTGGGTGACGGAAAGTGCGGTTTTCTGGAGGTAAGGGCCCCCAGAAAAAGCTGGAGAAGCGAATTAAAGTCAGAGTGAGAGTAAGACGTACTCCTCACTGTTATGGACCTTGCTCTCATGTCCCAGCCGGGCTTCCCCGTGGTGAAGTTACCGAGAGAAGCGAAGATCAGGGTGAAGGGGTGAAGGTAAGGGCCCTCACCGTTATGGACCTTGCTCTCCGCTTGCTCTCCGTCGCCGGCCGAGGGGACACCACATGGACGGGGTCTAAGTCTGTAAATAATCTTGACACCTTCTCAGGGGGGGGACTCAGTAGATTAGTGCAGCGTCCGCTAAACTGCAATCTATCCAAGAACTTGACTGCAAGTTGACTACATGCATCAAGTTCAACATACTGTAAGAATTAGTAACACTAATAGAACATTTCACAATATTTCAAGTTTCAAATTTGCAGGCTTGAGAAATTTCCTGCAGTTATTATCTCCTTCATTAGCAAGGACGTACTCCAGTAATTTTACTGTGGCTAACACGAGATGATTTTACAATAGCCGTCAATAGGGAAACCCCTAGTACTCTAAAGGTTAAATATTTCCTGCGAGTGGTGCTCACATGCTCGACATTTTTCCATCTCTTTTGTCCCCAGTCAACTAAAGCTTGTCTCAAGACAACCACTCTATCTACTTGATTGGTTTTAAGGGTGGTTGCAGGGGGGGGGGGGAGTTTGCGGGAATCTTGTCTTTCATTTTGTTTTAGACAGGAAAGCAAATGGAATTTTCTTCATTTCAACCTTAGTATTAGTGCTGAATTAAGTTGGGAAATGTTCTTGGGGAGGAATATAACCCCCCTGGATCTCTTATTTTAGTACCTCTATCATGGGCCTTAGCTCTTGCCTCGAGGATTTTCTAAATTACTTGTTAACTCATTGCTGCCTAGGATGTCTGAGGGTTCTTTCTTTGACGAGTACAGAATTCTCTGGCATTTATAGTACTGTTTAATAAACGAGCAGGAGTGTTTTATCAGATATAAAACACGAGGCGAAGCCGATTGTTTTTATATCTGATAAAACACGAACTGCGAGTTTATTGAACGGCTTCAAAAACGAACCACTTGGTAAGTCCGTTGGCGTAGTAAGTTTGAAAAATAACCTTGTCTAAGGCGAGAAAATCAAAACTAAAGTTTATGTAAATCAGGAGGTATATCTTTAAGCCTGGTTCTCATATGTCGCCGATCCTCGCCGACCAATGATTTAGATGCATGTTAAGTAAAAGAATAAAAGCACTGCTTTTCTGTATAGGTGAGTTTCAGGGTGTTGCACGCGCATCATTTTTCAAAAAAACTGGCAAGCTCCGCTCAAAGTAAACATATTGTTTAAAATCAATAAAGTATAGATACAGTTTATGGATGTTTAACACTGTTATTCTGCTGTTGTTGGTCGCTAGTAAGTCTGTTTGCCATTGCTTACTTTGTGGGGAGCCGTCAAGAGCCCGCCAAGAGCCCACCAATTTCTTTGCAAAACGGTGCGCGCAAAATCTCCTGAAATTCGCCTATTGTTCTTTATTATTTAACATGCTGCTGCACTTCCCGTTTTAACATGCATCTAAATCACAAATCGCCAACGATCGGCGACATATGAAAACCAGGCGGCTTAATCACGTATAAAGACACGATACGGTCATGATTTTCTTTTGTGTTTTCCTCATGAATTATTAATGCCTTTTTGAAGACAGAGTAAAACACTGATTTTTAAAAAACAATTGGGACCATTTTTGGCTGGCTCAGAAATGGGTTAATCACTTGTTAACTCATTGCTGCCTAGGATGTCTGAGGGTTCTCGCTTTGATGAGTAAAATTGTCAGGCATTAGAGTAAAACAACAAAAGGGTCATTTATTGTTGTCTTTGATTTTGCGATAAACACAAACCAATAATAGTTGTGAATTTTTTAATTAATCTCACAGCCTCATACCCAGGTGCTATTGTTGACTACGTTGCCGCGTGTGGTGTGTGCATGGAGTGAGGGCCTCTGTCATGCTGAAGCAACGAGCGTTCTGTCATAAGTGCCTGAGTGGGTACAAGGCTGGCCAGCTCAGACAAGAATGGCTGCCATTACTGTTTGAGCCATACCCATTTTTGGCGTGACTGTGCTAAAACGTCCAGAGGTTCTCACTTGATGTGTAAAATCATCTGGTGTTAAAAAGAGTAAAATAATAAAAGGAACCATTTTGCCAGTCTAGGAGTCACAGAGTTAAAGATTTAAAATAACGTCATGTAATTCAACTCACTACCTTCAGACGTATATCTTCAAAGATTTTAATTAACAGTATTTCTAAAACTACACTAAATTTTTCAACTACAGGTAATAATATAGAGGGCAAAATTACTTGAATATGATTGGTTCCTTGATCAGCATGCGATTGGTCGCTTTGTTACTTAGCAACAGTGAACCTCAGAGGACTGACTTTTTTTCAAGAAATCTGCAAGACTGCAAGGTTTTTCGGTCTGAAAATGCTTTTTTGTTTACTTTGAACTAATTTAATATAAACTATCTCTTTAACTCTTTCTTGTCCGAATTGGTCTTTAGTATTTTATTCTGGCTAACGCCAGACGATTTTATTCACCTCTGGGGAAGCCCCCGGACAGGAATGAGTTAAACTATTGAAGGAGTATAAACTATTACTGAAAATGAATACACTGTGTTTGCAAAAAGAAAGCTACAGGCACAGCGATAGAGTGAGGAAGATTGACATTTTCTGGGCATAACGTAGTACTGCTCTTAAACAATTTTGCCCACTATATTATTAACGGAAATTTTACAGTTTACCGTACCCGAGTAATTCAGCGATTCCTATGCCACCAAACGAGATTAATTTGATGACCTAACCCAAACAAAAACCCTAACCCTAATCAGTAACTGTGTTTACCGCTTATTTTATACGTTTTCCAACCCACTAACGTGTTTATTGCCTAGCTTTATACGCTAACCTGACACAGTGATGACTCGGGTACGGTTAAGTGTAAACTACCCTTATTAACACCTAATCGCAGGGCTGGAGTTCTCGTAAAATTAAGGTTTATTTTCACTCGTGTTTTCAAAATCTTACAAATTACCCTCGTCGCTTCGTTCCTCGGGCAATTTTGTAAAATTTTGAAAACACTTGTGAAATTAAACTGTAATTTTCCTCGGCCCCATGCGATTACCTTAATACAAATTCTTGTTACATTTATGATTACATTTAGTTCAGTATAAAAAATTAAGATACAACAAAATTGTTCTTGACGTTGCATTTGTCCGTTAACTAGTTCGATATCTCTACTAAATATGTCACTGCCTTCAGAAGTATATCATCAACTTCTAAAACTACACTAAATTTCTCGACAAATTCTTGTTGCATTTAGTTTACTATAAAAAATTAAGATACATTGATACAAGGAAGTTGTTCCTGACATTGCATTTTGTCATTTAACTATAGTTTGATTGTCTCTACTAAATGTTTGCTGATGGTTTACGTTAGATAATTATAATTCTTTCAATTAACATTAAATACTTAATATATACAGTGGAGTGTTCTTAAAAGTCTTTTTTTATATCTTTCAAGCCTTCTCAACATGTATTAAGTACATCATATTTAATTTTGTTTACATTGTAAACAGGAGTCTGGCATTACTTATATTAAGTACCAGCTCTGCTTTGATAAAGTGTAAAAGTGTAAATTTGGAGCTTTCATCTCACTTTGGACTACTCTGACTCAGTATCAGTATTCCTGATACTTGTCTTGGCCATAGCTTTTCTTAACTGCTCAAAAATTTGGGAATATACAGAGGTATAATCAAGAGCAGTGCAGCCATGTTTATCAACAGCATTAATTTCTACGTCATGTTTCAACAGTACGTCAATAACCTCAGTGTTGTGTCTTCTCGCTGCCTTATGTGATGCAGTTTGACCTTCATCATCCTTGGCATTGATGTCCGCTCCAGCTTCAATAAGCTTCAGGACAGTTGAAGCATTTCCCCATTCGCAGGCATAATGTAGGACAGTGTTTCCAGATTCGTTAACATCATTGATATCAATGTTTCGTTGTTTTAACATTTCTTTTATAGATTCATCACCTTCCGTTGCTGCCAAGTGTAATATGGCACCCTTTACTTTATCCTTTACATCTGTTTTAGCACCGGCTGCCATCAGCTTAAATGCAGCATAATGTGCATGAGACTGCAGAGCCAGTTGTAAAGAAGTTCGTCCTTGTTTATCGACAGCATTAATTTCTACGTCATGTTTCAAAAGTACGTCAAGGACCTCATCAGTCTTTCCTGTTCTCGCTGCCTTATGTAATGCAGTTTGACCTTCATCATCCTTGGCATTGATGTCAGCTCCAGCTTCAATCAACTTCAACACAGTTGTTGAAGTATTATACTCGTGGTGCGAGGCATAATGTAGAGCGCTGCATCCTTGTTTATCGACAGCATTGATCTCTACGTCATGTTTCAAAAGTACGTCAAGAACCTTATTGTTCCTTCGTATCACTGCCTTATGTAATGCAGTTTGACCTTCATTATCCTTGGCATTGATGTCCGCTCCAGCTTCAATAAGCTTCAGGACAGTTGAAGCATTTCCCCATTCGCAGGTATAATGTAGGACAGTGTTTCCAGATTCGTTAACATCATTGATATCAATGTTTCGTTGTTTTAACATTTCTTTTATAGATTCATCACCTTCCGTTGCTGCCAAGTGTAATATGGCACCTTTTACTTCATCTTTTCCATCTGTTTTAGCACCGGCTGCCATCAGCTTAAATGCAGCATAATGTTTACCCAATTGCAGAGCAAGTTCTAAAGAAGTTCGTCCTTGTTTATCGACAGCATTAGTTTCTACGTCATGTTTCAAAAGTATGTCAAGGAGCCCAGTGTTCCATCCTATTGCTGCCTTATGTAATGCAGTTTTACCTTCATTATCCTTGGCATTGATGTCAGCTCCAGCTTCAATCAACAACACAGTTGAAGCATACCAATCCAAGGCATAATGTAGAGCGCTGCATCCTTGTTTATCGACAGCATTGATCTCTACGTCATGTTTCAAAAGTACGTCAAGAACCTTATTGTTCCTTCGTATCACTGCCTTATGTAATGCAGTTTGACCTTCATTATCCTTGGCATTGATGTCAGCTCCAGCTTCAATCAACTTTAGTAGAGTTGGAGTATTATTTTTGGAGCAGGCAAGATGTAGGGCAGTGAGTCCGTCTTTATCAACAGCATTGATCTCTACGTCATGTTTCAACAGTACGTCAATAACGTCAGTGTTCGCTCTTCTCGCTGCCTTATGTAATGCAGTTTGACCTTCATAATCCTTCGCATTGATGTCGGCCCCAGCTTCAATGAACTTCAGTAGAGTTGGAGTATCACTCCATTCGCAGGCATAATGTAGGACAGTGTCTCCTAGACTGTCGACAGCATTGATCTCTACGTCATGTTTCAACAGTACGTCAATAACGTCAGTGTTCGCTCTTCTCGCTGCCTTATGTAATGCAGTTTGGCCTTCATTATCCTTGGCATTGATGTCAGCTCCAGCTTCAACCAACTTCAACACAGTTGAAGCATACTGATGCGAGGCATAATGTAGAGCGCTGCATCCTTGTTTATCGACAGCATTGATCTCTACGTCATGTTTCAACAGTACGTCAATAACGTCAGTGTTCGCTCTTCTCGCTGCCTTATGTAATGCAGTTTGACCTTCATAATCCTTCGCATTGATGTCGGCCCCAGCTTCAATGAACTTCAGTAGAGTTGGAGTATCACTCCATTCGCAGGCATAATGTAGGGCAGTGTCTCCTAGACTGTCGACAGCATTGATCTCTACGTCATGTTTCAAAAATACGTCAATAAGCTCAATGTTCTTTTTTATCACTGCCTTATGTAATGCAGTTTGACCTTCATTATCCTTGGCATTGATGTCAGCTCCAACTTCAATCAACTTCAGTAGAGTTGGAGTGTGACCTTGTTTCCAGGCATAATGCAGGGCAGTGCATCCTTGTTTATCGACAGCATTGATCTCTACGTCATGTTTCAACAGTACGTCAATAACGTCAGTGTTCGCTCTTCTCGCTGCCTTATGTAATGCAGTTTGACCTTCATAATCCTTCGCATTGATGTCGGCCCCAGCTTCAATGAACTTCAGTAGAGTTGGAGTATCACTCCATTCGCAGGCATAATGTAGGACAGTGTCTCCTAGACTGTCGACAGCATTGATCTCTACGTCATGTTTCAACAGTACGTCAATAACGTCAGTGTTCGCTCTTCTCGCTGCCTTATGTAATGCAGTTTGGCCTTCATTATCCTTGGCATTGATGTCAGCTCCAGCTTCAACCAACTTCAACACAGTTGAAGCATACTGATGCGAGGCATAATGTAGAGCGCTGCATCCTTGTTTATCGACAGCATTGATCTCTACGTCATGTTTCAACAGTACGTCAATAACGTCAGTGTTCACTCTTCTCGCTGCCTTATGTAATGCAGTTTGACCTTCATAATCCTTCGCATTGATGTCGGCCCCAGCTTCAATGAACTTCAGTAGAGTTGGAGTATCACTCCATTCGCAGGCATAATGTAGGGCAGTGTCTCCTAGACTGTCGACAGCATTGATCTCTACGTCATGTTTCAAAAATACGTCAATAAGCTCAATGTTCTTTTTTATCACTGCCTTATGTAATGCAGTTTGACCTTCATTATCCTTGGCATTGATGTCAGCTCCAACTTCAATCAACTTCAGTAGAGTTGGAGTGTGACCTTGTTTCCAGGCATAATGCAGGGCAGTGCATCCTTGTTTATCGACAGCATTGATCTCTACGTCATGTTTCAACAGTACGTCAATAACGTCAGTGTTCGCTCTTCTCGCTGCCTTATGTAATGCAGTTTGACCTTCATAATCCTTCGCATTGATGTCGGCCCCAGCTTCAATGAACTTCAGTAGAGTTGGAGTATCACTCCATTCGCAGGCATAATGTAGGACAGTGTCTCCTAGACTGTCGACAGCATTGATCTCTACGTCATGTTTCAAAAATACGTCAATAAGCTCAATGTTCTTTTTTATCACTGCCTTATGTAATGCAGTTTGACCTTCATTATCCTTGGCATTGATGTCAGCTCCAACTTCAATCAACTTCAGTAGAGTTGGAGTGTGACCTTGTTTCCAGGCATAATGCAGGGCAGTGCGTCCTTGTTTATCGACAGCATTGATCTCTACGTCATGTTTCAACAGTACGTCAATGACCACCCTGTTCTCACTTATCACTGCCTTATATAATGCAGTTTGACCTTCATCATCCTTGGCATTGATGTCCGCTCCAGCTTCAATAAGCTTCAGGACAGTTGAAGCATTTCCCCATTCGCAGGCATAATGTAGGACAGTGTTTCCAGATTCGTTAACATCATTGATATCAATGTTTCGTTGTTTTAACATTTCTTTTATAGATTCATCACCTTCCGTTGCTGCCAAGTGTAATATGGCGCCCTTTACTTCATCGTTTCCATCTGTTTTAGCGCCGGCTGCCATCAGCTTAAATGCAGCATAATGTTCACCTGACTGCAGAGCCAGTTGTAAAGAAGTTCGTCCTTGTTCATCGACAGCATTAATTTCTACGTCATGTTTCAAAAGTACGTCAAGGACCTCAGTGTTCCTTCGTATCACTGCCTTATGTAATGCAGTTTGGCCTTCATTATCCTTGGCATTGATGTCAGCTCCAGCTTCAATCAACTTCAGTAGAGTTGGAGTGTGACCTTGTTTCCAGGCATAATGCAGGGCAGTGCATCCTTGTTTATCGACAGCATTGATCTCTACGTCTTGTTTCAACAGTACGTCAATGACCACCCTGTTCTTACTTATCACTGCCTTATGTAATGCAGTTTGACCTTCATCATCCTTGGCATTGATGTCGGCTCCAGCTTCAATAAGATTCAGTAGAGTTGGAGTGTGACCTTGTCTCCAGGCATAATGCAGGGCAGTGCGTCCTCGTTTATCGACAGCATTGATCTCTACGTCATGTTTCAACACTACGTCAATAATCTCAGTGTTTCCTCTTCTCACTGCCTTATGTAATGCAGTTTGACCTTCATCATCCTTGGCATTGATGTCGGCTCCAGCTTCAATAACCTTCAGTACAGTTGGAGTATCATTCCGCGCCCAGGCATAATATAGAGCAGTTAGTACATTTACTTTATGTTTCAAAAGTACGTCAATAAGCTCCGTGTTCTCAAGCTGCATTACATAAGGCAGTGAGAAGAAAGCTTCATTACCCTTGGCATTGATGTCAGCTCCAGCTTCAATAAGTTTCAGTACAGATGAAGCATTTGTCCATTCGCACGCGTAATGTAATGCGCTGTGTCCATGTCCATCAATGGCGTTGATGAATTCTGTGTTGTTTTCACGTTTTAGCATTTCTTCTAAAACTTCTTCATATTTCTTTTGCTTCTTCATTGCTGTGAAGTGTAATACTGTACACTTTTGGTTATCACTTATATTGGCTTTAGCACCGCCTTTCAAGAGAGTAATGGCTGCATCAGGTTGAGATGAGTTAACAGCAAGGAGTAAAGCAGTTCGTCCGCCGTTATCGACAGCATTGAGCTCTATGTTTTTACATTTCAAAAATAGGTTGATAACTGCTGTGTGACCATTTTGCGCTGCTGTATGTAATGGAGTCTTTCCTGTATTATCTCTGGTGTTTATTTCTGCTCCAGCTGCAATCAACTGCTGTACAGTCTGTAGATCGCCTAACCTGCAGGCGCGATGCAGAGCAGTGCGTCCAAGATCGTCAGCAACGTTTACATCCATTTTACTTTCTTTCATATGCGATAGAATTTCAACTTGAGGCTCATTGTCAGGAGGTATAGTTGTGTGAGTGAAGGCCTAAAAAACGTATCAATGTTATTCATTTTAGCACTTGTTCCATTAAAATTTGCAGTTTTTTACAAAACAGTCGTTTGATTTAAATGTGACTCGCGGATATTTGAAACAGTTTAGTATAGCTTTGTGCAGCTTAGAAATATTGACAACATACGTGCAAACAAGACAACCACCAATCACAGCGTGCTTACGTAAACATGCATGGTTATAACGTCACATCATATGCCAGAACTCGAAAGAATTTGCCAGAATTTAAAAGTATTGATGCAAGTTCTCATTGTTTGGTTCCAAGTAATTGGCAGTGACAGACTGAAAGCCAGCCGCCGATCTCATCTCGTTCTCACTCGTGAGTGCATAATTCTTAGAAAATTTTAGGCTGGAAAGTTTTGTGCAAACCAATGGACACACGTTTGTATTTAAAGACTATATGTGCTGTGATACATCATTTTGTCAGTACTGGCAGTTCATTACTAAAGCTTTTTAGCCAAATTAGACAATACAGTCCATTTTCACAAGTAAAAACATTTTGTTTAAGGAGCATGCATTCACGACGCACGCAGGTCTGGGAAATTGAAAATCTTGGAAACTTTAATAAGCCTGTTAAGTTCTTCTAAAATTCCAACATGTCAACCTCAATACCACGAATTTTTTTATAGATTATTACAACGTTTTTACACTCTTTAATGCTCTCGACAAAACGTTTTCGTGTCTGCCTTTGTTACTTCAACTATATTGGAAGTGTAATACTACCGTATGACCATAAAAAACCTATTTTGACAATTTAAAAAGTTACCTTGTAATCACTGCTCCCCTCGCCTTTTGTTTCAGTTTCTTTAGAAGCAAAGTTGTCTTTATCCTTGTCTGTTTCTGGTTCCATTATTTCTGCAACACTTCTCTCTGTACCGACCAAACTTTATCAAACAAGAAACATTTCAGTTAAGGTATGTCTTTACTAGTAAGAACTCTTTTTTATAGAAAGGTCCATTTAGATTCCAAGATCATGTGACTGGCACGATTAAACTACTGAAATGAAGCATTGCCACAAAAAAATTAAGCTTTACCAGTCGGGCGCTCTATCCATTGAGCTACATGCAATTACAAAGACAAGTTGGCTTTTTAAGGCCCATTTCCACTCAGGAGAATTTTCCTCGGACAGGAAATTTCCCTTTGTCTTGTGAGCTCTTGGGCAGAACTAATGAGTTTGAGAATTAAGGGGCTGTTTACATGAGCCGGGCTAGCCCGGTTAGCCGGGCTGACTCGTGTCACGAAATTCTTTCCTCGGCCACAAAAAGAGATTTTAATCAACGTTAGGATTTGTTTACATCTAAACTAAACCAATTCTTCTTTGTAAATTTAGTTTATGCGAGTTTCAAAGCCACAGTGCGATCCTAATCAATCGCGTGAGCCCAGTTAACTGGGCTGGCCCGGCTCATGTAAACAGCCCCTAAGAAAATGTCCTGTCCAAGGAACATTTTCCTGAGTGGAAATGGGCCTTTAAGGCTAGTTTCCACTCAGGAAAATTTTCCGCAGGACCGCTACGGACAGGGAAGTTTTCTTTGTCTTGTGAGCTCTCGGTCAGAAACTTTCCTGTCCATTCCTGTCCTGCGGAAGATTTTCCTGAGTGGAAACTAGCCTTTAGGGGGTGTTTATACGGAGGTGAACCAGCCCGTGTGGCCGGGCTAGCTCGCTTTGCCGAGATCTTGCTTGTACTATTATTTCTTGTTAATTTTTATCTTGTGTTTATGTCTCAATCAATTCCAAGCGTGACCATGCCCCCCCCCCCCCCCGGGCATTTGACGGGCATTTGATGATTCACCTGTTCCCAGGGTCGGGCATTTGCCTCTGCAGGTCGTCCCCGGGGTGGGGAATTTGTTGAAGTACCTAAATAGTATATATTTGCCTGTTATTTTCTTGAAAAGTAACCTGGCAAAAGTAAGTACTGTATATCTATATTCAATTACAAAAATTCTATCTTTTATAAAGGCACACCACATGTATTTCATACTAATACATGCTCGTCCACTTCTCGAGTTTTTTCATATAAAAATACGATATATTTCGGCAAATTTTTTCCATAAAAATACCACTGGCTCACAAGCGCCAAAAATGTCGCATATCTACCGTTCTTTAACCGTATTATAAAATACGCCATGCACATGTGATTGCAATCAATCATGGCCGCGGATTTACAGGAGCTTGAGGGGAATGATGTGCTGTTTGTGGCTTCCTGGCTTCAGGGAAAAGGCTTGGCCAACTTAGTTGAGACGTTTGAAAGTAGTTTTTGACCTTTATTTTATAAATATATGTTTATGTTTAATAATATGGTTGGTCACGGTCGCTTCAGCTGTCTGACAATATAAACATCTGCTTCTTTAAATTCCCATGGGTGGGGCATTTGCATCAATTTCAAGACCCCTCTGTGGGGATTTTGTACAGCTATGCTGACCCCATGGTGGGGCATTTGCAGTACTCTAACGCAAAAATGTCAGATGCCCGTCAAATGCCCGGGGGGGAGATGGTCACGCTTGGAATTGATTGAGACATTATATGAGAGCCAGCCAGCCCGGACTGGGTTTTTCCCATGTAGGCATTAAAAGCTTCGTACATGCGACAAAATTTGTTTTTATCAGCTTTTTTCGACATATTAACAATTCACAAGTTCTGCTTGTTCATATACTACAGTTCATATTTAAAACAATGAGACTTTGTGTCTTACCAGAACTGATAAATTACACAATTAGCACTTGTCATCCCGGCTAGGCGAGCTATAGTCCTTCTCATGTAAACACAATAAAAATCATCTCGGCAAAGTAGGCTAGCTCGGGTACCCGGGCTGGCTTGCCTTCATATAAACACCCTCTTAGTTCTGTCATAATTACCATAGTAAACCGAAGGTTGCAGGCTAGAATCCCAGCTTCTCTATACTTGCCTGGTATGGTTTGTTCAGATGGAATATTATATAGTAGAGCGTTGGTGCAGATAATTAAAGATTGTGAGCTGATCAATTTGAAAGCAAGTGCATGCCTTCTCTTTAGATAGAATAACTTTATTTAACCACGCTGACCCCGTCAACCGAAGCTGATTTCCACAGGGGGCGTGTAAAAAATAGGAATACAATATTTAAAGTTATATAAATAAATAAGCCCTGTGGAAACACCACGCAAAATATTTCTTTTACGTGGCGTTTCCACGAAACTCATTCATCCATATTACTCTATTAATATTTAAAGAATTAATATTTAAACTTATTTACAAAATATGAGGCACAGTTACAGTGTCCAATAATCAACAGAGCAATATTCAAAGTATTTACAAGATGTGAGATATATATAGTGTCTAATAAGTAACAAAATTTATGAGTAAGTAACTTTTTACAGTAATACAGTGTTTGTTTTTGTCACGATTGAAAAATGTGAGTAGCAATTTTCTTTTTAAAATATGAAAGGGATTTACTCTCCCTGATTTCGTTTGGAATAGAGTTCTATAGGTGAGCACCGTCATACATGAAACTGTTTTTCATATTGTTGGTACGCGGTTGTGGTAAGCAAAGACTACTTGAAATGTCCTGAAGTTGATAGTTTGTCATCTCATTTTTATAAGTAAAAAGGTCAGTGAGTGACTTAGGACCCATTTTGTTTAAAATTTTATACATCACTTTTGCTTTTCCCCTTTTTCTCATCATTTTAAGTGGCTCCCAGCCCAGGGCATGTAAAGCAATAGAATGATCTATATCGTTGCTCATGTTTGTGATAATTCGAGCAGCTTTATTTTGTAGTTTTTGAAGTCTTTTTTATTGTGTTTTGCCGAACACATCCCACACTTCACAGCAATAATCGAAGTATGGGCGAACAATAGCATTATATATGGAGATAAGTGTATCTTTATCAACAAAAGGTTTGACACGACGGAGGGCAGAGATTCCTGATGTTATCTTTTTGCAAATATTTTCAGTATTACTCCTCCAAGACAAATGCTGGTCAATTGTTATTCCAAGAGTTTTGCATTCGTAAACTTGCTTAATCTGTTTACTTTCAATGGAAATATTTGGGTGAGAATTTGAAGTACGATTTATCAATGATTTTGAACCAATCAACATAAGTTCCGTTTTAGCTACATTCAAGCTAAGTTTATTGGCCATCAGCCATTTCCTAAGGTTTTCTAAATCAGAATTTACTGCAATTTCAATATCGGTAATCGAGTCTCCAGAAGCTGTAAGATTTGTATCATCAGCAAAAAGCCGAGATTTTGTATTATTAAGACACTGAGGTAGGTCATTAATATACAATAAAAATAATAGTGGTCCTAAGATAGAACCTTGAGGTACACCACATCTAATCGAATGTTCTGACGAGACAAATCCATTTATTTGGCACTTCTGGCTTCGATTTGTTAGATATGATTTTAGCAAGGAAAGAGCCTGCCTTTTATTCCATAGAGCTCCAACTTTTTCAATAGAATTTGATGATCAACTGTATCAAATGCTTTTTTTAAGTCAATGAAAACTACTAGGTTAAACATTTTTCTGTCTAAATTCACATACCAGTCATTTGTACAGTCCAGTAATGCTGTAGCTGTAGAGTGAGATTTCCGAAAACCAAATTGGGAATTACTTAGCAGTCCAAATTCAGTTAAATAATTGTACAGTTGATCATACAGAATTCGTTCCATGATATCTTGCTTATGGCAGGCAAAACTGAAATTGGCCGGTAGTTTCCTGGTATATTTCGATGGCCATTTTTATACAGAGGAGTTACTCTAGCCATAGTCAATCGAGATATGGTCTGGAAACTCGGCAAACTTCAAAGCGCCTATAATGAGCTGTGATTTTATGTTGAACCGTACCTTACACCGTGCACATCCTTTGTTTTAGGTTTATTAATATTTAAATAGCACGGTTGAGTGATTGAACTGAAACGTTGCTATTGGACAATTCGTTCATTATACTAAAATACAATGTGTTCAGTGACCGTGCACTGTGCACAAAAATGCATAAAGGCGAACAAAAAGATAGACCAAAGACTTTAGCTGAGTTTCCAGACCATATCTCGATTGACTATGCTCTAGCCATTTTCCATTCATTAGGGAAAGAGGATAGAGTAACAGCCTGATTAAAAATATATGTTAGTGAATCTGCAATGGCAGGTGCAGCTATCTTAATAATTTTACATGAAATCTTATCAATGCCAGTGGCTTTATTGCTAGATACACTGTAAAAACTGGTTGGTTAAAACAACCTATTTTTAAAGGTTATAACCAATATTTAAAGGTTGTTTTAACTAATTTAATAGGTTAGAACCGATGTAAATCGGTTAAAATAACCAATTATTATTAGGTCAAATTTTTTAACCAATACAAAATAGGTTGATTTAACCGATCTTTTTGGTTATGCATATTTCCCAATTAGTTATTATAACTAAATAGGTTGTTATAACCCATTATTATTAGGTCAAAAAGAAATGAATGGTTATAACCAAAAAAAATAGGTTGATTTAATCTATAAAAAATATGTTGATTTAACCTATAAAAATATGTGAATTTTAACCTATAAAATATGTTGATTTAACCCATAAAAAAATGTGAATTTTAACCTATAAAAATATGTTGATTTCACCTATTTTATTAGTTATTCAAGTGAGCTAATTAATAACTGTATAACTAAATTGGTTGTTTTAACCTATTATTATTAGGTCAAATAAAGTGAATAGTTATACCCAATAAAAATAGGTTGATTTCACCTATAAAAATATGTTGATGTAACCTTTTGTGGCTCTACGAAAACTGTATTTATGTTAGTTACTTGCTAACCAAGTCCAAAAGTGAACGAATTGATTTTTACAGAATTTCTAGACGAAAATAATACAGCAAATGAACCAATTAAGCAATTACTATTTCAGTGGTTGCAACAAATGAATATTGCTTAAATCATCCCTTATGATGACTAATCACGGTTATTAAATATCTTTTATTTTAACATTGAGTATAAATTAATGACAACATCTTCAGATACCTTGAATAAAATTCAGTTCGGTATACATTAGATTGTTTAATACTATACAGTTATTTCTAAAGCAATTGTGCTCTAACTACCATAAACCCTTTTATTAATTATATTGGGGGAGGGGCTTACTGTAATTACTTTAGGCATGCACCTTTGAAAGGGGCGCTGTTTGGACAGACACTCATGCCTTAAAGATACTTTAATGTTCAGTATGAATGAATATCCACATCATTGTCTAGCATTCTGGAACATTGCATCTTAGTGCTATATATAGAATACACCATTTACTACACTTGGCAGCTTAATTGCATGTGCAGGTAGATAGTGTTTAAAGTCGCTTTGTTTCT
Organism: Corallium rubrum; assembly: GCA_964035015.1. NCBI lineage: Eukaryota > Metazoa > Cnidaria > Anthozoa > Scleralcyonacea > Coralliidae > Corallium > Corallium rubrum. The sequence goes on from OZ036014.1 coordinate 4,194,630, forward strand.
TTCATTTTGTGGTCTACGCACTTCAAAGGCATGATAGTGAGTAGCAAACTGCACGGTCACATATTTAGTTAAAACAAAATAGACTTTAATTGCCAGGGGCTCCTCCGTCTGGCCAGTGTCGTACCCAGGCGCATGCAGCCAACGAAACCGCGCGGATAGCGAGCGCGCATTGATACTTGGGATAGCGTCATTTCACTTTCGAATTTCTATAACGATTTTCCTCTCAGCGGGCCACGTTTGAAATTCATTTGGCTTTTGAGATCCAAGCTATGGAAAATTTTGGTAATAAAAGACTTTGTTTGCGAAGAGATCAGGCAGACAGTCCTCACCGAAGTAATATGTTCTTACGGAAAGATTTAACTAAAAGCGATGAAAATCCAGTTGAACGAACAATAGAAGCTTCTCTCGCACGAGGCTACGAACAAGGTAAGAGATTGAGTATTTATCGTTTGTTTTCTATTGCTCTACTTATTGTAATGTGAAATTTTCTCTGGCTCTCGTTGTCAAATTTCCTGTTTGATTGTCCAATACAAACCATTTTATACTGAAGTTAGTGTAGATGAAGTCAATGTTTGGTATTAAGTCATCATCTTTTGCCTCGTGAACATGGCGGCTGGAATCTCTTCTCAATTTTATAGTCAATTGTTGCTCCTAACAAACTCTCAAATCATTCTATCTTTATTGCCATTCTTTAGCCACCGTTGCTTTCATGATAAGGATTATCTTATGTAAAACTAAAGCATTCAGATTTTGAGGTAAAAGTTATTTGTGATAAAGTGTATTTTCACTGAATCACTGGCAGAATTCATCAACTTTGTGAAATATTAAATTGTTGTTAACAGACTAACAGTATGTTTTGTGTGTGTGTGTGTTTGCTTACACTGTATTCATTTCATATATTATTTTCTCTTGTTTTCTAGTGCATAGGGTAGAGTTACCTTGTTCAGCCATTCAATTCAACTTGCTATTTATATTGGTAAGTAAAATCCTTAAATAAGCTTAATTCATATACTGGTAGTTTATTTATTGAGTACATAATGACATAATGATCTATTCCTATGTTGATATCTCAAAATACTAATTACAGGTCATATATTGTCTAACTGTATGTCTTTATATATATATATATATATATATATATATATATATATATATATATATATAAAACATACAGTTAGACAATATATGACCTGTAATGAGTATTTTGAGATATCAACATAGGAATAGATTTATATATACATGTATATATATATAGTATAAGTAGGCTTACCTCAAAATGTTGAGTGTTGCAACTGTCAGTTTCAGCGGGGGCGATCTTCAGGCAACAGAGCATGAAGATTGCCCTGCATGAAACTGACAGTTGCAACACTCAACATTTTGAGGTAAGCCTACTTATACTATATTTGCTTAGAGTTCAGTTCACAGCAAGATTTATTATAGAATAAGCAGAACATAATGAGCTTGTTTATGCAGGTTCAAGAAGACATTTGCGTAGTGTGTATGTAAATGTTTATTCGGTGTTTTATTGATTTCTTGTAGAGTTGGGAAACCGCTGTATTCTTGCAGCTTTGCCATATGTGTTGGGTGAAAAGTCCACCATTAAGCATACTCCAGGAGAGCTATTTTTGGAAGTTGCACATGTAAGTAAGTCAATTTTGTATATTTTCTAGCATTTTTATTTGATATCAAAGCTTAAATGAAATGTTGCTTGTTTTGTGTTGGGCAGTTGAGCAGTACAGTGTGTATGAAGTTAAAATGCACTTATGCATGCAGGGATATTGTTTGTGTAAGTGGTTTGAAAAATTCCTTCCTCGTGACATTTTTATAATATATTTTCATTTTTTGTGTTGCAGGATGATTCTGAAGTTGACCATGCACAAAGGATCAAGGCATGTTCAACACCAAGAGTATTGGCGATCTGGATCTGTAGAAGAGATAAGTTCCCTAATGCCCTCATTGCAGAGGGGTGGTGATTAAACTCAAAGGAAAAAGCACAATTAACGCTGTGACATGTCTACTTGCAGCATACTATGTCTTTAATGCTGAGTTCCCAAAGGGAGCGACAGGTCATAGTAAAAACATTTACATGCTCTTAGAGCATATTCTGTTGGGCAGAAGTAATCAAACTCTGCCAATTGGAGTTGAGAACTTTTTGGGACAATTATGAAACGAACATCTCACATTTGGGACAGCACTATATAGGCTCCATATTAATCAATTATTGTATTGCATTGTAATTATGAGAGTGCACGAGCAGCGTTGGCCATCACGATCTTCATATTAAGTCACTCTTAAGCCTTCTGTGCTATATCATGCATGGTGCTGGGCATTCATTTTCAATATAAGATTATGATTTTTTTTAACGGTGTACTGTACAGTACGTGATTACCATGCAACTCTCGTGCACTGTCTTTCTCAGCTAAGATTAAGTCGTTAAGAAATAAATGATTTTTACTACAGTTCATAATATTGTTTGTTTAGTATCCTTTCATGCCAGAATTAGAACTTCAAGGCCCGTTTCAAAGGTTGAATTTCGCATGTGTCGAATCTAATGCAAATGATGAACAAAGAATTTTGCGAATTTGCATTAGATTCAACACATGCAAAATGCGACGTTTGAACCAGTGCCTAACTTTCACTTAGTTGAAACAACAGCATTTAAAGTAGTTTTTTAACCAAATAAATATAGGTTGTTTTAACTATTATATATTTGGTGATATTAACCAATAATATTTGGGTTGATTGGTTAAATCAACCCAAATATTATTGGTTAATATCACCAAATATATTATAGTTAAAACAACCTATATTTATTTGGTTAAAAACTACCCATATTTTTTGGTTGTTTTAACCCTTTATAGCCCATAGGCCACTGTAGTGGCCTTACGAAGAAACGCCCACTGGCCACTACAGTGGCCAAAATCACACCCCCTTTTTCAGGCGATCTTATTGGTTGAATTAGATATGCCTCTCAATCCTTTGTTTTCTAACCAATCAGAGTAAAGAAAGAGCTTCATTTTGATACCTAATATATCCCATGACTCAGCATAGTTGAGCTTTGGTGAATTTTTGTAAATCAAGTTTGTGTTTGATACGATATGGCGAGTTGTTCTTACGATATATTTAGCGATCTTGACAGTGAAGAAGAGTTCGAAGGCTTTAGAAGAGAGGATATTGTTCGGGCTGAAGGAGATATCGAAGCTGATTCAGGAGAGAGCGATATTTCAGTCTCAGAAGACGAAGATAGCGATAGTATATCCGAGGAAGGAGTGAGCGAAGTTGAGAGTGAAGCCGCGAGCGACACTTGGACCTTTGACGTTTCTCCCATCCATATCCTCGATTTTGAAGAAGATGTAGGCCCATCCACAGTTCTCCCTGCCGATGCCAAAGCCCTGGACTTCTTTCATCTCTTGTTCACCGAAGAACTAGTAGATTTAATCGTGGTCGAGACAAACCGGAACGCACAACAGAAACAACACAACGCTGGTGTCGTTGACAAGAACTGGCACCCCACAACAAGCAACGAAATCCGAGCCTATATTGGACTGCGCTTTCTTCAAGGAATCAAATGCTTGCCTTCTGAGCGACATTACTGGTCCAAACACAAGTTTTTAGGAGTCAGCGAATTTAAAAAAGTCTTGCCAAGAAACCGCTACTTGAAGATAAATCAGTATCTTCACTTCAACGATTCGGAGACCGCAGTTCCGCGAGGCGAAGCAAACTACGACAAACTTCATAAAATCAGGCCATTTTTGACGAAGCTAGAGGAGAGATTTGTAATGGAGTACTTTCCAAACCGAGAGAACGCTATTGATGAAGCAATGGTTAAGTTCAAGGGACGCTTAGGATTCAAGCAGTATATGCCACTCAAGCCTACAAAGAGGGGAATCAAAGTTTGGATGAGAGCAGACGCCATCACGCACTATGTTTCACGCTTTGAAGTTTACACGGGGCGCAAACAGCAAGGCCCAGAACACGGCTTGGGAGCAAGAGTTGTGAGGGATTTGTCAGCAGATTTGAAAGGGCAAAATTACCATCTGTATTTTGACAACTTCTTTTCCAGTTTTGGCCTGATGAAGTCACTTTTAGACGACGGAATTTACGCAACCGCAACGACGAGACAGAACCGAAAGGAATTTCCTGTCGAGCTGAAGAAACTGAAACTGAAACGTGGTGAAAGTAAAGTGATGCAGAGAGAGGGAATTAATGCCTGTGTTTGGGAAGATAAGAAGACGGTTTCTTTCTTGTCAACTAATTCGCAACCAACTGGGAACGATACAGTGAATCGAAAACAGAATGATGGAACAGTTGAAGCGATCGCTGCTCCACCATGTGTTGTTGTCTACAACAAGTTCATGGGAGGTGTTGACTACGCAGACCAAAAACGCAGCGAGTACAGAATCCCCGTCAAATCTCGCCGCTGGTATCGATATTTGGCTTTTTTTTTAATCGACACTGCAGCTGTAAATGCGTTTATTTTGAGGCAGCTGTCACCGAATCACCCAAGGATAAAGCACCTTAATTTTAGGCTGGAACTTGTTGAGCAACTGATCGGAGACTACTCATCTTCGCAAAGAAAGCGCTCCTTCAACCAACTTCAGCAAGTCGATGGACAGAACCATTTCCCAAAACAAATGAGGGTCAATCGGTGTGTTTACTGTGCCTCAAAAGGAATAAGAAAGAGGTCTACATGGGGTTGTTTGCTGTGTAAAGTTTCTTTGTGTGTTGCCTGCTTTGAGCCGTATCACATTGGACAGTGTAGGTAATTTTCATCGGCAAATCAAAATGGCGCGCGGGAATTTCAAACAATATTTTTGTGAAAGTATGTTGTATATAAGATTTTTTTACTTGTATTTACATAATTCTGTGCTAGAAGAGTAATATCATATAAGAGAATTCCTTCATTGATATATTAATGACACAGAGATGTTTCTAAACTGTGATTTATACATTTTAGTGTGACACTATGAAAATTTTCTATGCTTTGTAAATAATATTAGTGACTTCTAAGATTTTTCATGGGAAATACAACTTGTTATTTTAGCTTTCTGGACTTGATTTGCCACGATTAAGTATCCAGCTATGGCTGGAATTTTTTTTGTGGCCATATATCCTATAACTAAGATTAAAATATGAATTATTCATGATGTGGTTGTATTCAAGTGCTTCTCCGCCATTTTGCTCTGGGCATAGGGAGCACCCATAGGGTGTCCAGCTTGGGCTATAAAGGGTTAACAGTTTTAAATTTGGGGTTATTTTAACTTTAGGTTGAAATGACCTTTTTAATTGGTCAAAACAACCATTAATATTTAGTTCAAATCAACTAATAAATAATATGTTAAAATGACCTTTATATTATAGGTTAAAGTAACCATTTGTGACAGTTTGTTTTAACCTATTTAATTTAGGTTATTTTAACCTATTTAAATGACCTATTTTTATCGGGTTGTCCTAGACCAACTCAAACAACCTATTTTTTCTGGTTAATTTAACCTATCAGTTTTTACAGTGTAGTGGGCAATGTAGCCTTGCATTATTTCACATCAAAAGTGGCTAAAAACCAATCAATATTTCTCAGCAATTGCACTTCCTACCTCAATTTTCTCCTGTGTTCCTCTGCTTCTTTTAAATTCTTAATCTCTAGGGTGAGATGTTCCACATCAATTCCGATTTTTGATAGTTCTTCCTTCAAGCGTTCTTTGACCTTTCCTGATTCATAATCCGCGAGAAATTCCAGAAAGCTCTCAGCTGTGTAGCAATGAAGATCAACAAGGAGGGAGCCACGATTAATATCCCCAACATCTCGGTCTGGTCTATCACCACCAAATGCTCTCCCAAAGCCATCTCTTGTGTCTCTTGCATTTCTTTGACTTCTGTAGTAAAATGCAGCTAAACCTAATGCTGCTACCCCTACCCCTACCCCTAGCCCCACACCTACACCTACTGCGATAGCCCTAGCTACCTCTATGTTGTCAGTTTTCATTTCAAAGGTAAATGATTCAGAAGTCTTAGAGATCAACATATTTAACGCTGATCCACCAGTTTTTGCTGCAACCTCTTCTGCTGCCTTAGCGGCGTCCATCTTGACAAGCTAAGGCACAACTCCTAAAATAAAACAGGAAATTAATCATTTAATCACTCTGTTAGTTTTTTATTTAATGTAAACTCTGATAAATTATTACGCGAGTTTTTTTTTATTCTACAGCCACAGGTTTGTAACGCGACCAGTTATACCGTTAACTAAATTTGATATTCGGTCATGACGTTCGAATTAGATACTTGAGTAATATAAATATTAGCAGTTTAGATATCTATCATTACTGATCTACATCACACTGTCTAGATATTTATCATTACTGATGCAGTTTTCTTTGTATAAACTTCACGTATACATACAGTACCTATCTTAATAAGCTTTGTAGTTTTTCACTGAATAACACACTGTAGATCGAGAACTTTCTAGATGCCGGGTGTGGCGGTCTAGAGTTGCACCTTGCTGACTGGAACTGATTTTCAATTGCCAGTTTCTCAGTGTATTTGCATTTGTTGGTCCACTGAACATATATATAACGAAAAGATTTAATACACAATGAAGTGATATATTTTGAAAGATTTTTCTTCAAATGTATTATTTGTCAATTTTATAATAACATTTTTTTATACATTTGTTCCTACATATAAACTTTACATTTCATGAGTTTTAGTTTTAGAAATTTTGCTGCCAAACTAAAGATATCTAGCCATTCTACATTTATGAAGTGTTATTTTTGTTACTACACGCGAGTTTTTTATTTCACAGCCACAGGTTTCTAACGACCAGTTTTATACTGAACCTGATCATCATTCCATTCTCGTTTTTTCTTGGACGATCAAATTTTTATATTCCTTCACATCTTCGGTTATACATGCAGTGTATTGGCATTTTAATTTATCGGGTTTGATTTAACAAATGACAAGCGAATTTGCTTCGATCATCCAATTTGCTATCGCCGCTTCGTATTTTGGGTTGTACAGTCTGCCATTTGGCAGTTATTACATTTTATTTGCCAGTAACGTTTTCCATCACTTGTGTTTTCTTCTGTACAAATGTTCTCCATTTGTTTGATAAAGATTTATGACTACGTGGCGTTATCTATCGTAATATGGTGAATGCACAGCAAGAGACTCCGAAGTAAAAACGTAGTCACTGCGATTCTCACGCTGGGTTGCCGTGTAAGTCTGCCACCGCAAGTGCAGCAGTGCCTTTATTAACATTATAACAAAACATTTAATACATCCATATAATCTATAATACATAACATAGCATCCATGTCCTTAGCCGCTGGGGTGGGTGGGTGGTCTATCAACTACCACACTGGCGGCAAAAAGACAAAAGATACTATATCACTGAGGTGCATGCCTATAAGGGCATGCACCTCTCCCCAGGCTCCCCAGCATGAGAAATCTGTTTCTCGCTTCTTTCATACTTCAGCCAGCGAGAAACTCTAATTCTCACGCTGGGTTGCCGTGTAAGTCTGCCACCGCAAATGACAACGTATAGTGAATTAAATTAAAAGTCACAGTCCTAAGCTCTTTGATACTCTTAAAAGTGCATTTTTCGTTTCTTTAATGTACATATTCATGGACACTTCTGATCGCCATCCACCATGCCTTTGGATGAGTCTATCTGAAACTCCCCAAGCAGCTGCTTCTGTGGTACCTCCTGAGCGAAGACTATGTAACCCATATTTGGATGGATCCAACCCAATGGCCTTCAGTTGCTTCGAAAATAATTCTCTTGCTCGAGAGTAGGTCATCGCTGCTTGTCTGAGTGACATACCACTAGCGGTATGAGACACTTTCCTAAACACGTAGTCACCTGGTTTGTGTCTGCCTTGGGCAAAGAACTTTCGCATTAGCTTCACAGGACACGTATAATTTTCAGTGCTAGCTATGAGAATCCAAGAACCCTCACGGTATTGGTCATTCTTCCTCTTTTGTAGGAAAATCCTCATGTGATCCTCTTCAAAGACAACATCTTGCTTTCTGAGTTGTGATAGGTCATCCCATCGCAAAAAGCCACTAAAACCCAATGTTATTAAGCACGTAATCTGCAGGTTACTCAGGTCTCCACTGCCAAACTTGTTGATAAGTTTCTTTACGTGCCCAACTTCCAATGGTTGTTTCCTGTTTTTGATAGCAGTCCCAATAATACGTTTGGAGGCCTCGACCATTTGTTTGACCAAAGTGCGCTCTGTTGGGGATACCATACCTACTTTTCTATGAGCCCATGCTGTCGCATATACTGCGGCATTGATTGTAGCCAAAGACTTTTCATTTTTGAGGAGGTATGCCATGTACAATGCAAATTCGTATCCCGATGCTGGAAGAGCTTGAAGGCCTTTGCTCACTGCCCATGTCTTCCACTGCTGGAAAGCATTCGAATACTTCTTCACAGTCTGAGGAGCTCTATCTTGCATTATAATTCTAGGTATGTCACTGGCTAGTGCGTTCAGTTCAGGATCATGGTGGGAAGCTCTGGTGGACCACACCCTCTTAGTACCATCTAAGAAGCAAGATACAATTGCATAGTTGAGTAAGAGCCTACCATCAGCTATTGTGCAGATGCTGTTGCATTTTTCTCTGTTTATTCATTTAAGTACTTTTTCCAATCTTCCCCCCGAGTTCATTGTACCACTCACAGGTTGTATCTCTCTCACAGCTATGTTAGTGTCCTCTGATGCACAGTAATACTTCTCGAAGTAGATTATACCACTCACAGGTAGACAGGCCTCTCACAACACGTATGACATCCAAGTCAGTATGGTGTGTGTCTCTCGCAGACGATTGTGTCTCTCACAGACGATTGTGTCTCTCAGACAATTGTGTCTCTCACAGACAATTGTGTCTCTCACAGACAATTGTGTCTCTCACAGACAATTGTGTCTCTCACAGACAATTGTGTCTCTCACAGACATGTGTCAGGTACCAGTAAGCGTGCCTCTCACAGGCTGGTATTAGATAAACAGCTTAATGTTCGTTGTATCTTGTGCTTGGTTGAAGCGTACTTTGAGTGCTAGAACTCGGTAAGATGGAATGCCAGATCCAAAAAGGCACGAATGCTCAACTGCTGGAATAAATGTGTCTTCAGCTAGTGGAATGTCCAACCACTCTGTGATCCAAGGCATAGGTTGTCTGCCATCTATGGTAAGGAGAGGCCACCATGGGGCTGATGACCACAGAGGGACAATCAAAGTGCCATCTTCTTCGTTAGTGCACAAGTGAGAAATAACTTTCCCTATCAAGAATGGGGGAGGAAACATCCAGTTATTTTCCCCTTTCCAGCTGACAGTGAATGCATCGACTGTTTCTGTGCAAGGACTCAACCACCGGCTGCAAAATCTAGGGATCTGTCGTGTATTGAATGATGCAAATCTGTCCACTGTGTGCGGTCCCCATAAGATATCTAAGGCCGCAAAATGCAAGGGATTGAGCATGTAATCATCTTGGTCCGTCTGGCGAGAGAGATAATCAGCTTCGATATTATGCTTACGGGGAACCCACTCAGGATACAATCGGATGGCATTTTGTCGACACAGCTTGTAGATAGCAATTACCTCATCGTGTATAAGTTTCGATGAGCTCCCAATCTGTAGCACTAGTTCGACATTCTTGTTATCAGTCCGGTGTCGAACTTCTTTACCATGAAACTGGTCAACATATGATAACAGGACGAGATGGGTGGCCCGGAGTTCCCTCCATGTGGAGCTCTGCTCTGCTTCCTCTGGGGTCCACGATCCCTTCGCAATCTGTCCTGCAATCTGGACACAATAACCACCCCACCCAGTATTGCTGGCATCTGAATATGTAAGGACCTCTGGCATGGGGTCAGACAGCCATATCTTCTGACCATGACACTCCTCGAAGCTGTCTAACCAGAATTTAACCTCTGTGATAGCATCGTGATTGAGGTGCACTCTTTCCCCCACGAGGTGGTGGACATCAGGTTACGGTAGAGCCCACGGGTCCACAATCGAGCTATAGGTCCCAGAGCTAGTCCCATAGATATAATGGTGCCAGTCAGCTTTGCTATGCTATATGCTGTTGTCTGATAGTTATTAGACTGGATGGTATGTAGTTGGTTGTTCAGGGTGACAATCCGTCTCTCTGGTACTCTGAAATAACCTTCAGCTAAGTTAACTACAAAGCCTAGCACTTCTCCACACTGTGTTGGTTCCCACAAACTTTTATCAGGGTGCCAAAGGAACCCACTTTGTTCCACATCACTTCTCACTCTGTTCGAGACTGCCTTTGCTTCCTGTACTGAAGAGTGGCCCCCAATCCCATCATCTAGGTAAGTGAAGATGCGAATACCTTGCAAGCGCCAATGTTTAAGTAAAGCCTTTTGAACTTTCGTGAAAACATATGGCGCAGTCGCTAACCCAAATGGAAGAACTGTGAACACGAAAAAACGCTTATCACTCCCTTCACCCCACGAGAAAGCCAAATATTGCCAATGCGGGGGGAATATGTCAACATGGTGGTACCCTGACTTATAGTCGAATTTGAAAATCCAATCTCCAGGTCTGAATATGTCTTTGAAGATCCTCAGATCCTCGTATTTGAACTTCAAAACTCTTAAGCAACTGTTAACATAACGTAAATCTAAGATAAGTCTGTTTTTCCCATTATTAGACGCCACACTGAGAGGCGAGACCACATGCACTTGGTCACCTGACACTTCTTTAATACAACCAACACACAACAATTTTTCGATTTCGGACACGACAAACTTTTCACATCGTTTCGCTGATTTGTGATTCTCTGACATACGCTGTTGAGGGATATCAATGAAAGGCAAAGCATATCCGTCACGAATGACTTTTAAAACCCAACTCGACGCTCCGATGAGCTCCCAAAAATTAATATTTTCTTTCAAGCGCCCCTTGACACCTGGGGTTAGCTGATCATGCACTTCATCTACGATTATGTTCCCGTGTAAATCAGTTAATAAAACATCAAAACTACTAGTGTTATCAGTGTTACTTTCTACATAATATTCATTGGTTCGTTGTGGAGCGAGCGGCGTCGTTGATAGCGACAAGGGCTCTGCAAGCGCGGGCGATGTGACCTTTCCTTCCGCAACGAAAACACGTGGAGTCGAAGCTTGGCAAAGATCCCGAAGGCCTTTTAATGACTTGGCGAAAATTACCATCGTTCGAGTTTCTCTGGGCTGATAATTGCGCGCCTACGCGACTGGATTGAACATTGACTGGTAGTCTCGTCGTTGTTCTCGCGGCTTTACGCTTCTCTTCTTTCAGGGCTTTGCTCTCTTTAATAGCGCGTCTTATTTTCTTGTCGTCATCTGAGTCGCTCGCAAGGGGTTCGTCTATGTAACAGTCTACGGTTTCCCATCCGTATTTCTCTGCGAGTTTAATGTGTTTATTGCGTTCTATTAGAAGCTCCCTACCTTCGTCTAGGGCTCCACGACGCTCTTCATCGTCAGATACATCCAACGCGGCTTCGATCTTGTTCAGAACGCTCTTATTCAGATCGTATTGGACCCTGTTTCGCTTGAATTTGAATTCGGCCACGGGCGAGTGCTCGCGTTTGCGCCCGGATTGTTTGTTCGTCGCTTTGACTTCCTTTTCCAGGGTCTTGAGGCGTTTGTCGGACTCTCTCTGTGCGTCCAAAAGCTGCTGGGCCCATCTCGGTGCCCTTTCTTCGTCGTTACTGCGCGAGCGATGGCGTGAGTCTTCTCGAGAAGAATGGCCGCGGGAATGTAGTCTTTCACGGGGTCTACTCTCTCTGGTTTCTCGCTCCTTTCGACCATGGTTCTCGTCTGCGGAATTCTCGATATGAGGACTCTTATTATGACTCTCCAGGCGCCGAAGTGCCGAAGGACGGTTCTTCGACATATCGCGATAAAAATTTGATAATTTCTAATTGTTTTCTTTCACAGTAAGGCACTATCAACTACCACACTGGCGGCAAAAAGACAAAAGATACTATATCACTGAGGTGCATGCCTATAAGGGCATGCACCTCTCCCCAGGCTCCCCAGCATGAGAAATCTGTTTCTCGCTTCTTTCATACTTCAGCCAGCGAGAAACTCTAATGATATACAGGTTTAAGTGTTAAGCTGTTGTGTGCGTGTGTCACTAGTATTTCGCAACAGTTTATGCAAAGTAAGCAATGACAGTTCCAATGTTGAAGATAGCGCCAGCAAAAGTTCCAGTTTTCGGATATACACTTATCTACACTTGTTCCTACATATCCAATTTGCTATCGCCGCTTCGTATTTTGCAGTCTGCCGTTTGGCAGCTATTGCATTTTATTTACCAGTAACGTTTTCCATCACTTGTGTTTTCTTCTGTACAAGTGTTCTCCATTTGTCGATAAAGATTTATGACTACGTGGCGTTATCTATCGTAATAGATAATAGGTTAAGTATGGTTAAGAGAACCGGCAACATGGCGTCGCCTTTTGCTTGCTCCGTGTTTTTCGTGATATTATTTTTTTTTGTCAAATATGAGCGCCAACAACCACTGCCGTACTTCAGAACTGTATCTGCTACTGAACTGCTGTGTAATATTAACCTTGCTTCGTCATCGGATCTGGAATATGGCTTTAAACTTCTGAACTGGACGAGCCATTTATATGGCTACTGGAAATCACTCGTGGTCATTCCTGCTAAACAGTCTTGCTTGATATTTCCTAATACATCGGATTCTTGTTGTTATTCCTGCTGTGATCAACCATATGTTCGTAAGAAATTCCTGAAACGAAGAATTACATACACAAGAAGCGGCACGGCTTCTTTTAATCCAGAGATACTCGTGCTTTTGAGTGGTGACATCCATCCACATCCAGGTCCGACTACAGGTCAAAACAACAACACAAGGGTAGATAATTTTAAGAATAGTCCTCTAAATGATGTCCCCTCTCTTCCAACATTGTGTAGTGATTTACCAAGTGGATTTCGTATTACTCAGTGGAACTTACGCAGCATAGCCCCAAGAATTAATAACACGAAACTTGATGAGATAAGATTAATTCTGAGACAACCAGGCAGCGAAACACATATTCTGGGCATCACTGAATCTTGGCTAGATGATACATTTGATGACTCGCACATTGTGATTACTGGTTATAACCATGAGAGAGCTGACAGAGGTTCAAAAAAGATGCCATTAAATAAGAATAATGCAGGTGGGATTATTATTTATATTAAAGATGATATTCCTTATCGAAGAAGAAGAGACCTTGAATCTAATGACATTGAATCAATTTGGTTACAAATTTGTCCTCTAAGTCGACCTTATCACCTTCTATGTGTGGCTTATAGATGTCCTGACTACCCGATATCGCAATGGATTGATAAGTTCGAGATTCAACTAAGTAATGTATATGTGGAAGGTCACCAGTTTACTGTGCTTGGTGATTTCAACATTGATCTCCTAAAAAACAACAACGATTCCCAAACATGGCTTGAAACTATGAATAATTTAAATCTTCATCAGGCGGTCGGTGAGCCGACTAGGGTTACGGATAAAACGCGTACATTGTTAGACCATGTATTTACATCTGTCCCACACAAAATTAGAAGTGTTAAAGTTCCCAAAATAGGAATTAGTGACCATTTCCCCACTTGTATAGTATTGAAAGATGATTTTGGTAGGAAGCATTCACACAATGTTATCAAATATCGCTGTTATAAAAATTTTAATGAAGATAAATTCTGTCAAGATCTATCTCAAGTCCCTTGGGATGTGATTGATATCTTTGATGATGTAGATGACAGCTTGGATGCATGGTACCAGATATTCCATGATATAATTGACAAACATTTGCCATGGAAAGAAAAACGTGTTAAAAGACAACAACAGCCTGATTGGATGACTGATGAGATTCTTCAGTGTATATTTCAAAGGGATCAATTCAAGTCAGTCAATGATATGGTAAATTACAAGATTGCAAGGAATCGTTGTGTTTCACTAATAAGGAATGCCAAAACAACTTACTACAAAACTTGTATTGAAAAGCACAAAGGTGACTCAAGGAAGCTATGGGGTTACTTAAAAGACTTGGCTCCAACCTATGCCAAGTCAACCCCTTCCAATTTACAGAACGGCTCAAATTTTATTTCAGACTCCAAAGGCATGTGTGAGTATTTCAATGATTTTTTTTCAACTATAGTCGACAGATACATTCCAAACCAGCGGTCTTCATACAACTTTGATACGTTAGAAGAAATGGTCAATTCAAGTATTACAGATGATGCACATTTTACTGTGCCATTAATAACCGACAATGAAGTATGTGACTCTCTACTAAACATGGACATCCGTAAAGCAACTGGCCTTGATGGTTTGAGTCATAAAATTTTAAAGTTGTCAGCTGAAGTCATTGCTCCGTCCTTGACCAAAATATTCAACAAAAGCCTAACAAGTGGAGTATTTCCAATTAGATGGAAAACGTCAAAAATTATTCCAGTATACAAATCTGGCGATCACTCTGATGTTAATAACTACAGGCCCATAGCTATTCTCTGTGCAGTTAGCAAGATACTTGAGCGTCATGTTCACAATCATTTTTATCATTTTCTTGTTAAGTATAATTTATTGCATGTTTCTCAGTCGGGCTTTAGGAAAAACCACTCATGTGAAACAGCATTATCAAAGCTTGTAAATATGTGGGCATCCAACATGGAGAAAGGCCTTTTGAATGGAGTCATATTTATTGATCTCCGTAAAGCTTTTGATATGGTGAACACTGATTTATTATTACAAAAACTTGCCATTTACAAATGTGATAATTTAGTATTATCTTGGTTTAAATCATATCTACAGGGTAGGGACCAATGTGTACAGCTAAAAGGAACTTTATCTTCCAAAAGATCTAGCTTACACGGTGTCCCCCAAGGAAGCATCTTGGGCCCTTTATTCTTTATAACTTTTATTAATGATCTACCATTATGTATTAATTCGGAAACTGATATGTATGCTGATGATTCCACTATTCATACCAGTGCAAAATCAATTGCGGAACTTAATGTTAAATTAACTGATGATATGAGTAATGTACATATCTGGTGCACTGACAACAATATGGCTGTAAATCAGGAGAAAACAAAGGCAATGCTTATAACAACCTATCAGCGAGCAACGAGATTAAATTCAAATTTACAAGTGGAGTTCAATGGAGACAACCTGAAAAACACTGACAGTGAAAAATTACTTGGAGTTGTAATAGATAAACACTTATTATGGAAACATCAGATTGATAAGTTGGCCAAGTCTTTAATCAAAGGAATATATTTATTAAAACGAATCAAAGCGTACCTACCTACTGACTCCAGATTAACTTACTACAAGTGTTTTTTACAACCCCACATTGATTATTGTTGCACAGTATGGGGCCAGTCAAGTCATATTACACGAATTCACAAGTTGCAGAAACTGGCTCTGAGAGTTATTTATGATAAACCTAAATTAACCACATCTAGACCACTTTTCAAAACTGCTGGAGTGCTCCCTGTTCAACAAAGAACCATGTTACGAAAGTCGATTATGGTGTACAAAGCTTTAAATAACATGGTACCTAAGTACATTAGTGACATGTTTATGCTAAAGTCATCCGTGACTAACCGTGTTACAAGGAGTTCAGCAAATAACGATCTTTGGACACCTCCAGTCAAATTAGATATCAGTAGAAAAACTTTACCTTATAGTGGTGCTATTATATACAATAGCTTACCACTCGAAATCAAACAGTCATCTTCTCTTAATTCTTTTAAAACTAGGGCTTATCGGTACTTTTTAGATACTCTTTAAATATTTTAGATACTTTTTAATTTATTTTTTTTTGTGTAATAATTTTTTTTTTTTTTTTAATTTCTTGTTTTTTTTTGTTTGTTTTTTTTTTTGTTTTTTTTTCTTGTAATTTATTTATTTCCTTTAGGTTAGAAGGCCCAGTGTAAGATTAGCTTTGCTAAACTGGTTTTTTTTTACCTTCTTTAAATAAAGTCTATTATTATTATTATTTTATTATTAATATGGTGAATGCACAGCAAGAGACTCCGAAGTAAAAACGTAGTCGCTGCGATGTTATACAGGTTTAAATGTTAAGCTGTTGTGTGCGTGTGTCACTAGTATTTCGCAACGGTTTATACAAAGTAAGCAATGACAGTTCCAATGTTGAATATGGCGCCAGCAAAAGTTCCAGTTTTCTGTCAAATTACAATACACCGAAATGACAAAAGCATATATACACTTATCTACACTTGTTCCTACATATCCAATTTGCTATCGCCGCTTCGTATTTTGTAGTCTGCGGTTTCACAGCTACTGCATTTTATTTACCAGTAACGTTTTCCATCACTTGTGTTTTTTTCTGTACAAGTGTTCTCCATTTTTTTGATAAAGATTTATGACTTTGTGGCGTAATATTCTGAATGCACAGCAAGAGGCTCCAAAGTAAATACCGCGGCGTATAAGTCGCTGCGATGTTATACAGGTTTAAATGAGCTGTTGTGTGCGTGTGTCACTAGTATTTCGCAACAGTTTATACAAAGTAGCAATGACAGTTCCGATATTGAAGATAGCGCCAGCAAGAGTTCAAACTTTCTGTCAAATTACAGTACATTGAAATAAAAGCCTAAGACGACATTGTTTCCCCAAAATGGTGTCTATTGAAGGGTAACTGGGTGTCTTCTTGGTATATTCCTTGACAAACGTCAAATTATCTGAGCGCTCTAGCTTCATCGCAACGTGCAGGACTCTTTGTATCCCAAATCATGACTGTACAACCGAAAGAGCGAAGTGATGGCACTAATGCATGGCAAATTAAAGTCGATAGATTAAATTTTGATATTCGCTTATTACGATCGAATTAGATACGTAAGTAGTATAAATATTAGCAGAGAGAACACTGTCTAGATATCTATCATTACTGATGCAGTTTTCTTTGTATAAACTTCACATATACATACAGTTCTTCAATAACACACTACAGATCAAGAACTTTCTAGATACCTGGAGTGGCGGTCTGGAATTGCACCTTGCTGAGATTCCAACTGATTTTCAATTGCCAGTTTCTTGTATTTGCATTTGTTGTCCACTGATGATATATATAACGAAGAGATTTAATACACAATGAAGTGATATATTTTGAAAGATTTTTCTTCAAATATATAATTGTTTGTCAATTTTATAATAACATTTTTTTATACACTTGTTCCTACATATAAACTTTACATTTCATGAGTTTTAGTTTTAGAAATTTTGCTGCCAAACTAAAGATATCTAGCCATTCTACATTTATGAAGTGTTATTTTTGTTACTACACGCGAGTTTTTTATTTCACAGCCACAGGTTTCTAACGACCAGTTTTATACTGAACCTGATCATCATTCCATTCTCGTTTTTTCTTGGACGATCAAATTTTTATATTCCTTCACATCTTCGGTTATACATGCAGTGTATTGGCATTTTAATTTATCGGGTTTGATTTAACAAATGACAAGCGAATTTGCTTCGATCATCCAATTTGCTATCGCCGCTTCGTATTTTGGGTTGTACAGTCTGCCATTTGGCAGTTATTACATTTTATTTGCCAGTAACGTTTTCCATCACTTGTGTTTTCTTCTGTACAAATGTTCTCCATTTGTTTGATAAAGATTTATGACTACGTGGCGTTATCTATCGTAATATGCATGGTGAATGCACAGCAAGAGACTCCGAAGTAAAAACGTATAGTCACTGCGATGTTATACAGGTTTAAGTGTTAAGCTGTTGTGTGCGTGTGTCACTAGTATTTCGCAACAGTTTATGCAAAGTAAGCAATGACAGTTCCAATGTTGAAGATAGCGCCAGCAAAAGTTCCAGTTTTCGGATATACACTTATCTACACTTGTTCCTACATATCCAATTTGCTATCGCCGCTTCGTATTTTGCAGTCTGCCGTTTGGCAGCTATTGCATTTTATTTACCAGTAACGTTTTCCATCACTTGTGTTTTCTTCTGTACAAGTGTTCTCCATTTGTCGATAAAGATTTATGACTACGTGGCGTTATCTATCGTAATATGGTGAATGCACAGCAAGAGACTCCGAAGTAAAAACGTAGTCGCTGCGATGTTATACAGGTTTAAATGTTAAGCTGTTGTGTGCGTGTGTCACTAGTATTTCGCCACAGTTTATACAAAGTAGCAATGACAGTTCCGATATTGAAGATAGCGTCAGCAAGAGTTCAAGCTTTCTGTCAAATTACAGTACATTGAAATAACAAAAGCCTAAGACGACATTGTTTCCCCAAAATGGTGTCTATTGAAGGATAACTGGGTGTCTTCTTGGTATATTCCCTGACAAACGTCAAATTATCTGGGCGCTCTAGCTTCATCGCAAAGTCCAAAGCAAGCTCTTTGGATCCCAAATCATGACTGTATACCGAAAGGGCGCGTAGCGATGGCACTAATGGAAAATTAGAATCAATAGATCGTCGTCTTAAAAGTTAATCAATTTTTCATACGTCCGAATTAGATACTAGCATAAATATTAGCAGAGAGAACACTGTCTAGATATCTATCATTACTGATGCAGTTTTCCTTATATAGACTTCACATACAGTACCTACCTTAAGCTTTGTGGTTCTTCAAATCCTTCAGTAACACACTATATATACTATATAGGTCAAGTCTTTCTATAGATGCCGGGTGTGGTGGTCTGAAGTTACACCTTGCTGAGATTGCATTCTATTGAGATTGCTCTGATGACGTGCACTGATTTGTTGGTCCACTGAACATATATAACGAAGAGATTTAATACACAATGAAGTGATATCTTTTGAAAGATTTTTCTTCAAATATTATTTGGCAATTTTATTTCACTTTTGCTTGCTAAATTTATAAGAACATTTTTTTATATACTTGTTCCTATACATATACATACATATACTTTACATTTCATGAGTTTTAACTTTAGAAATTTTGCTGCCACCAAAGTAAAGATATCTAACCATTCTACATTTATGAAGTGTTATTACGGCCAGTTTTTTTATTCCACAGCCACAGGTTTCTAACGACCAGTTACACAGAACTTGATCATCATTCCATTCTCGTTTTTGCTGGGACGATCAAATGTTATACCACTTCATATCTTGGGTTATACATGCAGTGTATTGGCATTTTAATATATTTATCGAGCTTGATTTAACAAATAACAATCGAATTTGCTTCGACCATCGAATTTGCTATCGCCGCTTCGTATTTTCGGTTGTACAGTCGGCCATTTCGCAGCTATTACATTTTATTTACCAGTAACGTTTTCCATCACTTGTGTTTTCTTCTGTACAAGTGTTCTCCATTTATTTGATAAAGATTTATGACTACGTGGCGTTATCTATCGTAATATATATGCTGAATGCACAGCAAGAGACTCCGAAGTAAAAACGTAGTCACTGCGATGTTATACAGGTTTAAATGTTAAGCTGTTGTGCGTGCGTGTGTCACTAGTATTTCGCAACAGTTTATACAAATAAGCAATGACAGTTCCAATGTTGAAGATAGCGCCAGCAATAGTTCCAGTTTTCTGTCAAATTACAATACACCGAAATGACAAAAGCCTATATACACTTATCTACACTTGTTCCTACATATCCAATTTGCTATCGCCGCTTCGTATTTTGCAGTCTGCCGTTTGGCAGCTATTGCATTTTATTTACCAGTAACGTTTTCCATCACTTGTGTTTTTTTCTGTACAAGTGTTCTCCATTTTTTTGATAAAGATTTATGACTTTGTGGCGTAATATGCTGAATGCACAGCAAGAGGCTCCAAAGTAAATACCGCGGCGTATAAGTCGCTGCGATGTTATACAGGTTTAAATGAGCTGTTGTGTGCGTGTGTCACTAGTATTTCGCAACACTTTATACAAAGTATCAATGACAGTTCCGATATTGAAGATAGCGCCAGAAGAGTTCAAGCTTTCTGTCAAATTACAGTACATTGAAATAACAAAAGCCTAAGACGACATTGTTTCCCCAAAATGGTATCTATTGAAGGATAACTGGGTGTCTTCTTGGTATATTCCTTGACAAACGTCAAATTATCTGAGCGCTCTAGCTTCATCGCAAAGTGCAGAGCTCTTTAGATCCCAAATCATGACTGTACAACCGAAAGGGCGAAGCGATGGCACTAATGGCAAATTAGAATCAATAGATCGTCGTCTTAAAAGTTAATCAATTTAGTCATTACGTCCGAATTACATACTTGAGTAGTATAAATATTAGCAGAGAGAACACTGTCTAGATATCTATCATTACTCATGCAGTTTTCCTTATATAAACTTCACATACAGTACCTACCTTAAGTTTTGTGGTTCTTCAAATCCTTCAATAACACACTATATACTATATAGGTCAAGTCTTTCTAGATGCCGAGTGTGGTGGTCTGAAGTTGCACCTTGCTGAGATTGCATTTTATTGAGATTGCTGTGATCACGTGCACTGATTGGATGAGGTTGATTGGTAAATATCAACAGTAAACTGTTTTGATTGCTTACTCTTGCTAGAATTTTTCAATCATTATTATACGTGCGTCTTGAAAGGATATTTTCTTAGGCTAGTATATCGGATCATTGGATCACTGGCAAATAAAACGTTTTTTCTTTGACTTAAACCTTTTCATGCACGGCTTTGCGAGACGCCTCTCCTTGTCCAAAAAATCGTCTGATGTTAAAAAGATCAAGTTGTTCGCCAAGAACAATGCGAATAAAACAGTTAACCACAAAGTGGGATTATCTTTATGACGTGGCCCCAAACAAAAGCCCTATCCAGCAACGTGTTTACCACCTAGCTTATACACTAACCCAGTAACCAAACCACAGCAAATATTAGCTAACGATCTGATCCAACTTTTATACCTACCGCATTTTCTTTCTTGTATCTACTGCCAAACAGGTAGATACATTGTCATCGAGTGTGTAATTCCGTAAATGAAGTTAACAATGCACAGGTGCCACAAGTCGTATGATACTTTAAAACACAGATACCCCAAAATGACATTTTAACGAAGATAATTTGAAAATATAAGACTTTATATAAACAAACGGATTTTTCGGTCTCGTAGGGGGTCCGGGGGTATGCCCCCCCGGGAAATTTTGGATCTCTAGAGTCTCTGAAACACTAATTCCTGCATTTTCGTCGCCGACCCAGTGGCGTAGCCAGGGGTTTTGGGTTGGGGGGAGAAGAACCTCGATCTCCTAGGGAGTCCGAGGGTATGCCCCCCGGGAAATTTTGGATTTCTAGAGTCTCTGAAACACTAATTCCTGCATTTTGTGACAACTTTTAAAGAGTAATCCGAAAGCAATAAATTACATAATTTTGTTGTTATAAAACCCGAACAGAGAATGAGACACGTCAGAATATCTTTAGTTTTATTTTAGTATTGTAATTTATAGCATATGCATGCCTGCTATATACATATATACATAACACATTAATCCTGGTTCTCATATGTCGCCGATGGCCGCCGATTTGTGATTTAGATGCATGTTAAAACGGTAAAAAAGAAAAGTAATAAAGAACAATGCAGACAGCAGTGCTTTTGTGCGTTGTTCTTTATTACTTAACATGCATCTGAATCATGGATCGGCGACGGTCGGCGAATATTAGAACTAGGCTTTACTATAGTCTACTTACTTGGCCTTAAAACAACTGTAACCCCCCCCCCCCCCCTTACAAGTTTCCCCAACGACTTAAACTTTTCACGATAATAGTCTTGGAGACCATTGGAGGAGGGGAGGGGAGGGGGGGGGGCGACCCTTGGCTACGCCACTGCGTCGACGACAAGACAATTATAGTTAATTGTTGATTAACATAGTCAGCATTTTTACAGTTTATCTTGGTATTTGAAAACTCGTTTAAACCTTGATTATCGTAAACAATGGTTGAACGGCGTTTTCTGCAATCGAACCCTAAGGCCTTATGTCCACACGTCTCCGTTTTCATTTGAAAGCGCAACTCAACTTTTTTTTCTCCGCTTTTAAAAAAATCCGCGTCCACACGAGAACAGGGAAACGTCGTTTTTAAAAAGTTCCACTTTGGAGACCGTCTTCGAAAAGTTTCATTTTTCATAACCGCTTCATCGTTTTATCTGTAATCGAGTGAAATGCCCAATATTACTTCTAATATACCCAATTCTCTACTGGCATTACCACATTATATATACAGAACTCGCGATCAAGCTCTCGGCAACGGCCTCCGTGGCTCAGTGGTCAGAGCATTGCACTAGAATCGCAAGGTCGTGGGTTCAATTCCTGCCGGAGGGCCTGTGTAGTTGCATTTTTCGCAACTGGTCCCGGTTTGGTCTTAAAATGTATGTATCCTGCACTCGAATTTTCCTTCACCTAAAATCCCTAGAACATCCGTAAAAAATAAAGTTGCCTATTCAAAAAAATCCGGATATTAATAGATCACGCAAATCTTTGTGGATAATTTTTGGGTGACGGAAAGTGCGGTTTTCTGGAGGTAAGGGCCCCCAGAAAAAGCTGGAGAAGCGAATTAAAGTCAGAGTGAGAGTAAGACGTACTCCTCACTGTTATGGACCTTGCTCTCATGTCCCAGCCGGGCTTCCCCGTGGTGAAGTTACCGAGAGAAGCGAAGATCAGGGTGAAGGGGTGAAGGTAAGGGCCCTCACCGTTATGGACCTTGCTCTCCGCTTGCTCTCCGTCGCCGGCCGAGGGGACACCACATGGACGGGGTCTAAGTCTGTAAATAATCTTGACACCTTCTCAGGGGGGACTCAGTAGATTAGTGCAGCGTCCGCTAAACTGCAATCTATCCAAGAACTTGACTGCAAGTTGACTACATGCATCAAGTTCAACATACTGTAAGAATTAGTAACACTAATAGAACATTTCACAATATTTCAAGTTTCAAATTTGCAGGCTTGAGAAATTTCCTGCAGTTATTATCTCCTTCATTAGCAAGGACGTACTCCAGTAATTTTACTGTGGCTAACACGAGATGATTTTACAATAGCCGTCAATAGGGAAACCCCTAGTACTCTAAAGGTTAAATATTTCCTGCGAGTGGTGCTCACATGCTCGACATTTTTCCATCTCTTTTGTCCCCAGTCAACTAAAGCTTGTCTCAAGACAACCACTCTATCTACTTGATTGGTTTTAAGGGTGGTTGCAGGGGGGGGGGGGGGAGTTTGCGGGAATCTTGTCTTTCATTTTGTTTTAGACAGGAAAGCAAATGGAATTTTCTTCATTTCAACCTTAGTATTAGTGCTGAATTAAGTTGGGAAATGTTCTTGGGGAGGAATATAACCCCCCTGGATCTCTTATTTTAGTACCTCTATCATGGGCCTTAGCTCTTGCCTCGAGGATTTTCTAAATTACTTGTTAACTCATTGCTGCCTAGGATGTCTGAGGGTTCTTTCTTTGACGAGTACAGAATTCTCTGGCATTTATAGTACTGTTTAATAAACGAGCAGGAGTGTTTTATCAGATATAAAACACGAGGCGAAGCCGATTGTTTTTATATCTGATAAAACACGAACTGCGAGTTTATTGAACGGCTTCAAAAACGAACCACTTGGTAAGTCCGTTGGCGTAGTAAGTTTGAAAAATAACCTTGTCTAAGGCGAGAAAATCAAAACTAAAGTTTATGTAAATCAGGAGGTATATCTTTAAGCCTGGTTCTCATATGTCGCCGATCCTCGCCGACCAATGATTTAGATGCATGTTAAGTAAAAGAATAAAAGCACTGCTTTTCTGTATAGGTGAGTTTCAGGGTGTTGCACGCGCATCATTTTTCAAAAAAACTGGCAAGCTCCGCTCAAAGTAAACATATTGTTTAAAATCAATAAAGTATAGATACAGTTTATGGATGTTTAACACTGTTATTCTGCTGTTGTTGGTCGCTAGTAAGTCTGTTTGCCATTGCTTACTTTGTGGGGAGCCGTCAAGAGCCCGCCAAGAGCCCACCAATTTCTTTGCAAAACGGTGCGCGCAAAATCTCCTGAAATTCGCCTATTGTTCTTTATTATTTAACATGCTGCTGCACTTCCCGTTTTAACATGCATCTAAATCACAAATCGCCAACGATCGGCGACATATGAAAACCAGGCGGCTTAATCACGTATAAAGACACGATACGGTCATGATTTTCTTTTGTGTTTTCCTCATGAATTATTAATGCCTTTTTGAAGACAGAGTAAAACACTGATTTTTAAAAAACAATTGGGACCATTTTTGGCTGGCTCAGAAATGGGTTAATCACTTGTTAACTCATTGCTGCCTAGGATGTCTGAGGGTTCTCGCTTTGATGAGTAAAATTGTCAGGCATTAGAGTAAAACAACAAAGGGGTCATTTATTGTTGTCTTTGATTTTGCGATAAACACAAACCAATAATAGTTGTGAATTTTTTAATTAATCTCACAGCCTCATACCCAGGTGCTATTGTTGACTACGTTGCCGCGTGTGGTGTGTGCATGGAGTGAGGGCCTCTGTCATGCTGAAGCAACGAGCGTTCTGTCATAAGTGCCTGAGTGGGTACAAGGCTGGCCAGCTCAGACAAGAATGGCTGCCATTACTGTTTGAGCCATACCCATTTTTGGCGTGACTGTGCTAAAACGTCCAGAGGTTCTCACTTGATGTGTAAAATCATCTGGTGTTAAAAAGAGTAAAATAATAAAAGGAACCATTTTGCCAGTCTAGGAGTCACAGAGTTAAAGATTTAAAATAACGTCATGTAATTCAACTCACTACCTTCAGACGTATATCTTCAAAGATTTTAATTAACAGTATTTCTAAAACTACACTAAATTTTTCAACTACAGGTAATAATATAGAGGGCAAAATTACTTGAATATGATTGGTTCCTTGATCAGCATGCGATTGGTCGCTTTGTTACTTAGCAACAGTGAACCTCAGAGGACTGACTTTTTTTCAAGAAATCTGCAAGACTGCAAGGTTTTTCGGTCTGAAAATGCTTTTTTGTTTACTTTGAACTAATTTAATATAAACTATCTCTTTAACTCTTTCTTGTCCGAATTGGTCTTTAGTATTTTATTCTGGCTAACGCCAGACGATTTTATTCACCTCTGGGGAAGCCCCCGGACAGGAATGAGTTAAACTATTGAAGGAGTATAAACTATTACTGAAAATGAATACACTGTGTTTGCAAAAAGAAAGCTACAGGCACAGCGATAGAGTGAGGAAGATTGACATTTTCTGGGCATAACGTAGTACTGCTCTTAAACAATTTTGCCCACTATATTATTAACGGAAATTTTACAGTTTACCGTACCCGAGTAATTCAGCGATTCCTATGCCACCAAACGAGATTAATTTGATGACCTAGCCCAAACAAAAACCCTAACCCTAATCAGTAACTGTGTTTACCGCTTATTTTATACGTTTTCCAACCCACTAACGTGTTTATTGCCTAGCTTTATACGCTAACCTGACACAGTGATGACTCGGGTACGGTAAAGTGTAAACTACCCTTATTAACACCTAATCGCAGGGCTGGAGTTCTCGTAAAATTAAGGTTTATTTTCACTCGTGTTTTCAAAATCTTACAAATTACCCTCGTCGCTTCGTTCCTCGGGCAATTTTGTAAAATTTTGAAAACACTCGTGAAATTAAACTGTAATTTTCCTCGGCCCCATGCGATTACCTTAATACAAATTCTTGTTACATTTATGATTACATTTAGTTCAGTATAAAAAATTAAGATACAACAAAATTGTTCTTGACGTTGCATTTGTCCGTTAACTAGTTCGATATCTCTACTAAATATGTCACTGCCTTCAGAAGTACATCGTCAACTTCTAAAACTACACTAAATTTCTCGACAAATTCTTGTTACATTTAGTTCACTATAAAAAATTAAGATACATTGATACAAGGAAGTTGTTCCTGACATTGCATTTTGTCATTTAACTACAGTTTGATTGTCTCTACTAAATGTTTGCTGATCGTTTACGTTAGATAATTATAATTCCTCAATTAACATTAAATACTTAATATATACAGTGGAGTGTTCTTAAAAGTCTTTTTTTATATCTTTCAAGCCTTCTCAACATGTATCAAGTACATCATATTTAATTTTGTCTAAATTGTAAACAGGAGTCTGGCATTACTTATATTAAGTACCAGCTCTGCTTTGATAAAGTGTAAAAGTGTACATTTGGAGCTTTCATCTCACTTTGGACTACTCTGACTCAGTATCAATATCCCTGACACTTGTCTTGGCCATAGCTTCTCTTAACTGCTCAGAAATTTGGGGATGTGCAGAGGCATAATCAAGAGCAGTGCGGCCACGTTTATCAACAGCATTCACTTTTACGTTATGTTTCAAAAGTACGTCAATAATCTCAGTGTTCCTTTGTATCACTGCCTTATGTAATGCAGTTTGACCTTCATCATCCTTGGCATTGATGTCTGCTCCAGCTTCAATCAACTTCAACACATTTGAAGCATAACAATCCGAGGCATAATGTAGAGCGCTGCATCCTTGTTTATCGACAGCATTGATCTCTACGTCATGTTTCAAAAGTACGTCAATGACCTCATTGTTCCCTTGTCGCGCTGCCTGATGTAATGCAGTTTTACCTTCATTATCCTTGGCATTGATGTCAGCTCCAGCTTCAATCAACTTCAACACAGTTGAAGAATTATACCAATGCGAGGCATAATGTAGAGCGCTGCATCCTTGGTTATCGACAGCATTGATCTCTACGTCATGTTTCAACAGTACGTCAATAACCTCAGTGTTCCTTCGTATCACTGCCTTATGTAATGCAGTTTGACCTTTATCATCCTTGGCATTGATGTCAGCTCCAGCTTCAATAAGCTTCAGGACACTTGAAGCATTTCCCCATTCGCAGGCATAATGTAGGACAGTGTGTCCAGATTCGTTAACATCATTGATATCAATGTTTCGTTGTTTTAACATTTCTTTTATAGATTCATCACCTTCTGTTGCTGCCAAGTGTAATATGGCGCCCTTTACTTCATTCTTTCCTTCTGTTTTAGCGCCGGCTGCCATCAGCTGAAATGCAGCATAATGTTCACCCGACTGCAGAGCAAGTTCTAAAGAAGTTCGTCCTTGTTTATCGACAGCATTAATTTCTACGTCATGTTTCAAAAGTACGTCAAAGACCTTAGTGTTCCTTCGTATCACTGCCTTATGTAATGCAGTTTGACCTTCATCATCCTTGGCATTGATGTCGGCTCCAGCTTCAATGAGATTCAACACAGTTGAAGCATCACTCCATTTCGAGGCAAGATGTATGGCAGTGAGTCCATCTTTATCAACAGCATTGATCTCTATGTCCTGTTTCAACAGTACGTCAATAATCTCAGTGTTCCTTCGTTTCACTGCCTTATGTAATGCATTTTGACCTTCATCATCCTTGGCATTGATGTCAGCTCCAGCTTCAATAAGTTTCAACACAGTTGAAATATTACGCGCCTCGAAGGCATATTGTAGAGCAGTGCGTCCTTGTTTATCGACAGCATTGATCTCTACATTATGTTTCAAAATTACATCAATAATCTCAGTGTTCCCTTGTATCACTGCCTTATGTAATGCAGTTTGACCTTCATCCTCCTTGGCATTGATGACAGCTCCAGCTTCAATAAGCTTCAGTATAGTTGGAGTATCGTTCCGTACCCAGGCATAATGTAGAGCAGTGCGTCCATCTTTATCAACAGCATTGATCTCTACGTTATGTTTCAAGAGTACGCCAGTAGCCTCAGTGTTTTCGCTTATTGCTGCCATGTGTAATGCATTTTGACCTTTTCTATCTTTAGCATTGATGTCGGCTCCAGCTTCAATGAGCTTCAGGACAGTTAGAATTTGACTACGTGTAAGGAAGGCATTATGTAATGCATTGCGTCCATCTTTATCAATAGCGTTGATGAATTCTGTTTTGTTTTCGCGTGTGAACATTTCGTCTAAAACTTCTTCATATTTCTCTTCCTCCTTCATTGCTGCGAAATGTAATGCTGTACGGTTTTGGTTATCCCTTATATTGGCTTTAGCACCGCCTTTCAAGAGAGCAATGGCCGCATCAGGATGAGATAAATTAACGGCAAGACGTAAAGCAGTTTGTCCGTATTTATCAACAGCATTGAGCTCTATGTTTTCACATTTCAAAAGTAGGTTGATAACTGCTGTGCGACCATTCTCCGCTGCTGTATGCAATGGAGTCATTCCTGTATTATTTCTGGCGTTTATTTCAGCTCCAGCTGCAATCAACTGCTGTACAGTCTGGAGATCGCCTAACCTGCAGGCGCGATGCAGTGCAGTGCGTCCTAGAAAGTCATCAGCGTTTATACCCGTTTCACTTTCTTTCATACGCAATGGAGTTTTAGATTGAGGCGAATCACTGTCAGGAGGTATAGTTGTGAGAGCGAAGGCCTAAAAAAACGTATCAATGTTATTAATTTTAGCACTTTTTCCATTAAAATTTGCATTTTTTTACAAAACAATCGTTTGATTTAAATGTGACTCGCGGATATTTGAAACAGTTTAGTATAGCTTTGTGCAGCTTAAAAATATTGACAACATGCATATGCGTGCAAACAAGACAACCACCAATCACAGCGTGCTTACGTAAACATGCATGGTTATAACGTCACATCATATGCCAGAACTCGAAAGAATTTGGCAGAATTTAAAAGTATTGATGCAAGTTCTCATTATTTGGTTCCGAGTAATGTAAGTGGCAGTGCTAGACTGAAAGCCAGCCGCCGATCTCATCTCGTTCTCACTCGTGAGTGCATAATTCTTAGAAAATTTTAGGCTGGAAAGTTTTGTGCAAACCAATGGACATGCATTTGTCTTTAAAGAGTATATGTGCTGTGATACATCATTTTGTCAGTACTGGCAGTTCATTACTAAAGCTTTTTAGCCAAATTAGATAATACAGCCCATTTTCACAAGTAAAGCCATTTTGTTTAAGGGGCATGTATTCACGACGTACGCAGGTCTGGGAAATTGAAAATCTTGGAAACTTTAATAGGCTAAGTTTTTCTAAAATTCCAACATGTCAACCTCAATACCCCAATTCTTTTTATAGATTATTACGTTTTTACACTTTTAAATGCTGCCTTTGTCACTCTACTATATTGGAAGTGTAATACTACCGTGAGACAGTAAAAAAACCTACCTTGACAATTTAGAAAGTTACCTTGCAATCACTGCTGCCCTCTCCTTTTGTTTCAGTTTCTAAGTTGTCTTTATCCTTATCTGTTTCTAGTTCCATTGTTTCTCCAACACTTGTCTCTGTACCGACCAAACTTTATCAAACAAGAAATATATCAATTAAAGTTTGTCTTTAAGAACTCTTTTTGATAGAAAGTTCCATTTAGATCCCCAAGATCATGTGACTAGCACGATTAATTAAACTACCGAAATAAAGCATTGGCACCGTTTGCCACAAAAATTAAGCTTTACAAGTCCGGCGCTCTGTCTACTGAGCTATACAAAGACAAGTTGGGAGCAAGTTGACCTTTTAGTTCTGTCAGTAGGCAAAACGTCAATCATGAAATGAATGCAAGCAAATGCTTGCCTTATCTTTCAATTTGTATAGGCAATGTAGCGGCTTGCATTATTTCACCTCAAAAGTGGCTAAAAAGCAATCAATATTTCTCAGCAATTGCACTTCCTACCTCAATTTTCTCCTGTGTTCCTCTGCTTCTTTTAAATTCTTAATCTCTAGGGTGAGATGTTCCACATCAATTCCGATTTTTGATAGTTCTTCCTTCAAGCCTTCTTTGACCTTTCCTGATTCATAATCCATGAAAAACTCCAGAAAGCTCTCAGCTGTGTAGCAATGAAGATCAACAAGGAGGGAGCCAAAATAGAAATTACCAACAAAGCGGTCTACTCCACTAAGTGCAGTTGCAAAGGCATCTTTTACTAGCATCGCACAACTATTATCACTTTTATAAAATGCAACCAGACCTACTATGGCTCCCACAACACCTACACTTGCCACTGCTGTCTTGGCTATTGCCACCTTGTCAGCTCTTGTCATATTGTCAGCTTTAAGTTGAAAGGTAAATGCTCCATAAGAGATCGAGATATCAACTGTTCCTCCAGCATTTGCCCCAAATTCTTGTCCAGCTTCTTGTCCAGCTTCTGGTGCAGCTTCTTGTCCAGCTTCTGGTGCAGCTTCTTGTCCAGCTTCTTGTCCAGCCCCTGGTGCAGCATGTTGTCCAGCCTCATTCGCATCCATCAGATCTTGACAAGCTAAGGCAAACTCCTAAAAATTTTATATTTTTAATTATATTAAATTTTATTTACTGGTAATATAGACTGGAATATTTATTTACCAGTGTTGCACCAATTTTTAATTCATGAGAATTTTTAAGAAAACTGTAATTAGTACGAGTCCACCACCGAAAAAGTAATTAGTACAAGCTCATGACCAACCAGGATTGCTAAAGATTGCAATTTACAATATTTTCAATACGGCATTGATGGCATGCTTTTGGAAAGATACTGATCGAGTTCTCACTTACTGCATGATAAAATACAATATTTTATATACGTTTAACACTAATGATTGGAGTACTTTTATTCTTCGTCTTTAATAAATGAGCAGTACTGCAAGTGTTTTATCAGATACGATACAGTAAAAACCCATATTAAAGAACCTCCATTTACCAAGTCAGGCTGAAATTATTCTTTTATGTTGGGTGTGTAGTGAGAAATCAGGCTGATAGGTTCTTCACAGGTTTTTATTTATAGAGTTATATTTCAAAAACAATTGTTCCTAATAAATATGGTACATTTCCTTATAGAGTACATGTATCTGGTTAAAAATAGTGTAATAATTATATCCAGAACACAAGGGCTATAACCCGCTTTGCTGAGATCATGATTATTTCTTGTAAATTTTCATTTTGTGCGAGATCTCACTTTGTGAGACCATGTAAACCCGATTGACTAGGCTACGGGGGCTGGCATTAAAAGCATGTGACAAAATTTGTTTTTATCACCTTTTTTGAACACATTAACAATTCACAAGTTCTGCTTGTTCATGTACAGCTTAATAAATATGAGACTTTGTGTCTTAATACCAGAGGGATAAATTGAGGGATAAATTAAAAAGAAAAGCCATTGTTACAAACCTAGAAACGGATTGGATAAATTATAAAAATGCCAGAAACAAAGTAAATATAGAATTAAGAAATGCTAAAAAAGAGTATTACTCCAAGAGAATTGCTGGTCAAAAGTTCAATCCTAAAGAAGCTTGGAAAACAATAAATAGTTTACTAGGCAGAAAAAATAAACCAACAATAATAAATGAACTTACTATAAATGGAAATAAACTGACAAATACTAAAGACGTTGCAGACGGCTTTAACAATTTCTTTACTGATATAGGCCCTGATTTAGCTAGCAAAATTAATACTTCAAATCACAACTTTCAGGACTATATTAAGAGTTCGGAGTCAGAATTCAATGCATTCAAGCCAATAACAACTGACAAACTTTATCAACTACTTCATGGCCTTTGCAGTGCTAAAGCTACTAGCATTGATAAAATTTCTAATAAAATTCTTAAGATTGCATCACCAATTATCTCAGATTCATTGACATTCATCTTAAATCAGGCTATTACACTATGTTCTTTTCCAAATGAATGGAAAATAGCTAGAGTAACACCACTTTATAAAAATGGCCATCGGAACCTGCCTGGGAACTACAGGCCAATTTCAGTATTGCCAGCTATAAGTAAAATTATGGAACGCATTCTCTATAATCAATTATATGACTACTTGACAGAAAATGAACTACTTTCTGAACATCAGTTTGGTTTTCGTAAATTTCATTCTACTTCAACTGCGTTACTAGACTGTACAAACAGTTGGTATATAAATATGGACAAAAAATTGTTTAATTTAGTAGTATTCATAGACCTAAAAAAGGCTTTTGATACAGTTGATCACCAAATTTTGCTAAAAAAATTAGAGCTATACGGAATCAAAGGGAAAGCATTATCCCTACTAAAATCATATTTAGAAGAACGTAACCAAAAATGTCAAATAAATGGCATTGTTTCATCAGGGCGGAAAATTAAATGTGGTATTCCCCAGGGCTCAATCTTGGGGCCACTATTCTTTTTATTATACATAAACGATTTAGCTGAATGCCTAAATGAAACTAAACCACGATTGTTTGCCGATGATACAAACTTAACAGCATCTGGTGAGACAATAAATGATGTCGAAATTGCAATGAATTCTGACTTAGAAAATCTAAGGAAATGGTTAATAGCTAACAAACTTAGTCTGAATGTAGCAAAAACTGAATTTATGTTAATCGGTTCAAAACAAATGTTAAGCAATGTATCACAACCAAATGTCAGTATAGAAAATAACTCAATTAAACAAGTGTTTGAAAGCAAAGCTCTGGGAGTGACTGTTGACCAACATTTGTCGTGGAAAAGTAATACTGGGCATATCTGCAAGAAAATCACATCAGGGTTAGGTGCTCTCCGACATGTACGAGAATTTGTTGACAAAGACACTCTTCTTGCCATCTATAACGCCCTTGTTCAACCATATTTCAACTATTGTTGTGAAGTATGGGATGTATTTGGTGCGACTCAATCAACGCGTTTACAGAAGCTCCATAACAGAGTGGCTAGAATTATAGGAAATATGAGCAATGATGTAGACCACAAAATTGCATTAAATGCACTGGGGTGGCAGCCTCTTCAAATGCAAAGAAAAAATCAAAAGCTAAGATCATGTTCAAAGTTTTAAATAACATGGGACCAAAGAGTCTCACAAAATACTTTACTTATAAGAAAGAAAAATCAGATTACAATCTTCGGAATATTTCAAAGGCTGTCTGTTTGCCAAAACCTCGTACCAATAACATGAAAAAGAGTTTCATGTATGATGGGGCATCTATATGGAACTCTTTGCCCACAGAAATTAGGGAGAGCAAGACCCTGTCATACTTTGAACATAAAATCGCTGCTCATACCTTAGAATAAATTTTATGTAAATAAAATGTGTAAATAATGACCCTTCTTAAAATAGCCTATAGCATCTGTTCTTTACTTAGTGTGCACTCCACTGACCTATATAATATAACTGTGAATGGTCTGTTTAAACTGTTATATGCATGTAGATCAGTGGTGCACACCCGTTATATTTTTTTACTATAGCATATAAATTTGTTCTTTACTTAGTATGCACTCCACTGACCTATATGTAACTGTGAATTTTAAAACGGTTATGTGTAGGTCAGTGGTGCCCGTTACTTACTTTTTTACTATAGCATATAAATTATCTATTATCTATTCTTACTTAGTGTGCACTCCACTGACCTACATATAACCATTATACGCAAGTTGTCGGTTGTATAACTGTTATATATGGGTCAGTGGTACACGCCCATCGTGGAAATCAGCTTTTGTTGACGTTGTAAGCGTGTTTAAATAAAGTTATCTATTATCTATACCAGAACTGATAAATTATGCAATTAGGCGAGCTAGCCATTCTCATGTAAACACAACAAAAATCATCTCGGCAAAGCAATCTACAATCTTGGACAATAATGTTGTAACACCCCCTCCCCCCGATTCAATGTTGACCGAAATGAAACAATGTTGGAATGGAGTTTCATATAACAACATTGAATCGGGGGGGAGGGGTTGACTGTTACAACTATTATTGTCCAAGATTGTCTAAGACCCAATTTTCCTAATTTTGATAAAACAACTATTTTTTTTATGTTACGGTAGTGATACAGCATGAAAAGATTAGTTTGCATCAAATTTTCAATATCGAGAATTAAATACCCTCCGTAGTTTGGACATCCAAATTATAAATAACATAATCTCTTCCATGGGCAAAAGAATAACAAATATTAAGGAAAGGAAAGGCCAGAGATTGAAGTATTGACATGGAGAGTAACACTAAGACGATTGGACATTAAACTATATCTTAAAATTATGTCGGTATTCATTGTGTTTTTATGATTTATATAATAAATAGTTATCTGAACCATTCACCAACGGTCTACCACAGTCTACCACGGTCTACCACGGTCTACCACTACAATATAACAAAATTAATATACATGTAAATCGCTTTGAAACCCATGGTAGACCGTGGTAGACCGTGGTAGACCGTTGCATAAGGCGGTATATAGTTGCGCAGGGGAAATTAAACCAACTGCTTATGATTAAATGTGGCTTTACAAGCATTCTATAAAAGAGGCTTAAGATTTACACTTATTTATTGAATGATTTCAACCTCTTCCAGATTTCACTTCGTCTAAAACGCGTGCGGCAATACGATAATTTCTCAAATTTCAACGACAAGGTAGCGGCGGGTCTTCTTAGTTTTTGAAGCTATTAATCTTAATATAAAAATAATTATATTCCCATTATTAACAATTCATTGATAGTATCAGATATAGATTCAGTAAAGCGGGCTCGGATATCAATCACCCAACGGCTGAAATATGAGCGTCATATCTTCACAATAGTAATATTATTAATACATCTCTCTTTCAACAGTTATCCTATCCAAGTTACCAACTCTCACACTTTCTCTCGCAATACTAGTGACGTAGATATTATTGAGTGACAAAGAAAGGGCTTCAGGCAGAGAAATATGGTGGAGAAGCGTGCGTAGTAGAGCGCAATCTATACATTTTTAAATGCAAATATCTTTCTACTAATTGCACGAAACAGTCTCAAACTTCACCATTGTTTATTGACTTTAATTTACAAATAGAAATCATATTTTAGCTGTATTTTATACAATATTAAGAAAAATCAGTCAAGGACAATCTTGGACAATAATGTTGTAACACCCCCTCCCCCCCATTCAATGTTGACCGAATGAAACAATGTTGGAATGGAGTTTCATATAACAACATTGAATCGGGGGGGAGGGGTTGACTGTTACAACTATTATTGTCCAAGATTATAGCTCGAGTACCCGGGCTGGCTCACCTCATATAAACACCCCTTAATTATTGCTATAAAGAAGCAAATGAACAATAGAGTACCACCGAGAGACGTCTGATGGACGTTCGTGCAGCTCAACTTACTTAGAAAATATTTCGGTTTCTATTTCAAAGTCATCTTCAGACAAGTGTTTTGGTGTTAGGTAACGACTTTGAAATAAAATCGAAATATTACAATATGTCAGTTTATCCTGTACTTTGTCAAGTTGTCGTCTGGTTTAGTGGTTTTTGCGTCTACCATAGGCGTAAAGTTTTGTTTTCGTCTAGGGGCGCTGAAGTGCTGAACAGGGCCTTTCTAAGAATTTTCTCGTGGGGGGCGTTTACAAAAAGGGACTCTTCTAGGGGTCCGGGGCATGCCCCCCGGAAATTTTTGAAATTTAGAGTCTTGGAAATGCCATTTGCTGCATTCTGAGGGGTGATTCTTAAGAACACTGAAGGTCATGAAATGTCACAAAAACTAGTTAAAATACAACACATTTCAACAATTTTTCAATGTTGTGTTTACTGTGACTTATCACTGTATATGGGTGCTTTTGGCTGACAGGAATGAGGCTGTAACAGTTACTTTAGCCTAACGAGTAACCTATAATTTGTGAATGGTGATTGATGAGTCAGTTGCTGCAAAATTTCTGGGGTGGCTCAGCCCCCCATTGAGATTTCCCCGGGGGCTAAATCCCCTCAGCCCCCCCTCCCCCGCATACTCTACGCCTATGGCGTCTACAGATTGCGTTTACGCAACCATGTGGCTCTATGCCAGTGCATAGATGTTTAATTTCTGTCATGTGCCTGACTATATATGGTTTGTCAAGCCACAATCGCCCTGGCCACAGGGAGCCCATCTTGGCAGAGCGTGGGCACCTGTTGCACACTCGATCGTGGTGTTTAATAGGAAAATAATAAAGGGATGAAACACGAATTCTTCCTTGTTTTGAACATCGTTTTAAGCGCCTATAGGTATTAAAATTGTAAGACAATTGCGCGAAGTAGTTGTGATAATGATTCATTTATCAAAATATAATCAAAAT
This sequence comes from Corallium rubrum, assembly GCA_964035015.1. NCBI lineage: Eukaryota > Metazoa > Cnidaria > Anthozoa > Scleralcyonacea > Coralliidae > Corallium > Corallium rubrum. The sequence goes on from OZ036014.1 coordinate 4,230,656, forward strand.
GAGGCAAAATCTCACCTTTTAGCGGTGATTTTGCAGCTAAATTACATATCGTATTTTCGGGAGATGTGTTCCGCAAGTAGCTAGGACACTACATCATCGTTGACACTTCGGATAGCTACGAAATCCTACTGACGATAAGCTTTTCGGATAAAGCGGAAAGTCTCAGGATTATTGATTTATTGCACATTGATCTGACTCAGTCGGTTTCAGTATTCCAACGGTGGCTCCCGACGATACGAGATGTCCTGGCTACTTGCGGAACACATTCCACGTTGAACGTTTGGTGTTTCACCCCTTATATTTTGTCCTCTCCCTCCCCCCCTTTCCCCCCGTTTTTCCTTTTTCCGCCTTTTTTCCCGCTTCCGGTAATCGTTTTTCGTATTTTTAAATCCCCTGCCACAGTCCCCCGCGCGTCTTTTAAGTCTGCCACAGGTGCCCACGCGCTGCCAAGATGGGCTCCCTGTGCCCTGGCGCGTGATATATCAAACGACCAAGTCAACGACGCGAGTTAGCATGTGGAAGAGATTTCTCTGAGTTTGGAGCAAAAATAGTTCTGCTATAGAAATATAACACCCCTCGTGAAACTTGCCTTGCCTCCTTTGGTTTACAAACCATTGCAGTTTCACTTTCACGAAAAAATTGCGCCGTGTAACACGCAGTACCATTTAAAGCAGTAGACGCATGTACGCAGTGCGGACCTATGTTTGTTTTTTAGAAATAACACTTGTTCTTACAGAACTAATATTGTAATGAAAACCACACTAGTTTGGTTTGGCAAAATTTTTATACCACTGCCACACTTAATTCGCACTCGAGTTATTACGAATATAACCTCTATTGCTAAATTATAATATTCTAAGTTAATTGTGACAATTGATATTATACATTATTTTAATGCATAGTTAAGCCATAAGTATATGATATGAAGTAATGAAATACTACAAAATGATCCTCGGGATAATTTTTTTGCCACTTGCAAAAATTCAGTTGACCATTCGCATCTGATCTTGGAGAATCGATTTGGCTGTTCTAGCAATTATTAAGCGATGATTGAGCTACATTGTATGGAGTACACAAACACACCGTTTCCAGTTGAGTTTCCAGTTTGTAGAGAACAGCAGACAGGTTTAACTTCTTAAAGATGCGAGTTCAAATCCCGTTTTGGTCTGACCTTAATTCTTCGTGCCGACTTCATAATGTAGAACAATTCACAAAATTTTGTGCAAGGAAATACAGTGAGCAATTTATTTGAAATTCTAAAATGGTCGGTTGCTTTTAGGCAAAGTCAAATCCTTGACTTCCACACCTCAATGCCACGAGCAACCTCTCTTTCAGTTCTTCTTCTGATTGATATTCTGGTAGTCTTAACATGTTGAAACTAAAATAAGAATAACATGGTTGTAGATGGAGAGGCGTTTAGTGGTGATGACTATGACCAGTCTTAGGACTGGTGATGATGGTACCATAGAAGATAATCGTGGTGATGGTGGTGATGGTGGTAGTGGTGATAGTGATGATTGTGGTTGTGATGGTGGTAGTGATGATGATGGTACCAGTGATGATGGCAGTGGTGGTGATATGGTTGTGGTCAGATAATAATGGTGATGGTGGTAGTGATGATGGTTGGAAGTGATAATGGTGATGGTGGTAGTGATGATGGTAGTGGAAGTGATGACGATGGTACTAGTGATGATGATGGTGGTAATGGTGGTAGAATGGTACTATTGATGATGGTGGTGACTACGTCTTAATCCTCACCATGTGCTAGCACTGGGTAATAAATTTGATTTAAACTCCACTCTTGAAATACAAAACTGATGTGGACCACTTGTGCCAGAAAGATGTGAGAACCCACCCAGAGGGACACGGGAACTGAAAAAAATAAAATAATAGGAATATCAGCATGGTGTTACCCCCACATGTGTGTTAATACTCCGTCCTAAACACGCACCATGTGGTTTGATCTGTACAGTTGTATTGTTTCCAAGTTATGCCAAAATATAACCATGAATGCAAGGCTTACCTTCCCGTGGCAAACTGCAGTAATAATACAACATCTGTTTTTGATAAAGATCGTAGAACTTTCCAAAACCACTGAAAAAGACAAGTAGTTGTTGATAAAAAACGTCTTGTAAACACCGGACTTCGGACTGGACTTATAACTTGATTTAAAATCTCCTAAAACGGGATTTTTTGTTACCTAACCGTAAGCAAAGCGGGTATAGAGTCTTACTTAATACGCTAGCTTAACTGCTGAGAGCTTGATCCATACTACTGGGTTTAATCACGGGTTTAATATCCAGCTCATGCTCGTACCAACCTGATCTTCTTACTAGTAAGTGAGTGAGGTTGGCATATAAGCAGGACGGTAAACCCGCTTGCTGATTAACACTGATAATCAGGATGATTGCGATGATGGTCATCATCATCATCACCGCCATTATCATTACCACCATCATCATCACCACCATCATCACCACCATCATCATCACCATCACCACCACCACCACCACCATACCAACATTATCATCATCATCACCACTACCATCATCATCATGACCACCAATATCACCACCACCATATTCACTCACAACCGCATTCACCATCATCACTATCACCACCACTATTATCACCACCATGATCGTCACCACCACCACCACCACATTCATCATCACTACCACTATCACCATCATCACTATCACCGCTGCTATTATCACCACCACCATCATCACCACCACCATCACCACCACCACCACCACCATCATCACCACCACCATCACCAACATTATCATCATCACCACTAACATCATCATCATCATGACCACCAACATTATCACCACCACCACCATATTCACTCACAACCGCATTCACCATCATCACTATCACCACCACTATTATCACCACCATGATCATCACCACCACCACTACCACCACCATATTAATCATCACTACCACTATCACCACCATCACTATCACCACCACCATCATCACCACCACCACCATATTCCCACTATCACCACCATCATCATCACCACCACCATTATCATCATCACCATCATTATCATCATCGTTATCATCATCATTATCACCATCATTAACACTAACCAGGATTACTTGACTTTCAGCATCATAACCATTGGCATAAGTGGTGTGTTTCTCCCAGTCATCTAAGTCCACTTGGGGTAAACCAGACATCAACAATTCCTAAAAAAAATTGTCGTTTTCAGTAAGTGTTCTTTTTCTTGTATTGCAGACGACGTTATCAGAGGAAGGTTATACTCTGCGCATAAGAATCTAACTCAGATCGGCTCATGTCTTGTTCTTTAAGCAAGCTCACGTGTCGAACAAGATGAATGTTGGTCAAACTGGACTTTGGACTCAGACAGGTTAGGCCTGGGTCAAACGTCGCTCTTCTCATGCGCCGAATCAAATACAATTAGATTCGACGTTGGAGCGACTGTAGAGCGACATGGAATCAAACGTCGCTCCAGAGTCGCTCCTAATTAATTATTTTCGTAAACAAAAAGTGCATCTCTATTTTGTATTTCTCAAGCAAGTATAAATAATGCTATCGTCTCGAGTGACAATGAGTCTTTAATCTATACATTGCACCAAATAGATTGCTCGAATTTAAAACTACTGAGTTTGATTTTAGTTTGACGACGGGCCGCCGATAAATTTAAAGTCTGACCGCCGTTTTGTCTCAGTGTTACTTGTCAGACTGTCGTGGAAGATGCTTAATAACTTCCTAACTACGCATTGTTGGAAAATATCATGTACATATGTTGTTAGAAATTTCATAAGCTTTCCTTTGATGCATATTTTACGTTTCTGCGTTATGTGGAACTTTTTAAAACGTCCACAATGTTCACACAATAATTACTTCAAAAATCAGGAAAACAAATATATTTCAAAACATAGTGTGAACATTTTGGACATTTAAAAAATTTAGATATAACGCAGCCGCAGGAACCTGAACTACAACTTACATAAAAGATCATGGCATTTCTAACAACACACTTACAGGATATATTTCAACGATGCTATCTTCTGGCATAAACAACCGACACGATATAGCGTATTCGAACAATGTGAAAGTTGGTTGACTTTGTCTTTGTTCTACCGCATTCTCGTACCCAGATCTACGTTTAGTAGCCTTGCGTCAAGTATCTGCACATGCTCAGTTCTTGTTCAGCCCGAATTTTAAGGTAAAATAATTTATGCATTTAGTTCGGCGCATGAGAAGAGCGACGTATGACTTGGCGTCGCTCCAGTGTCGCATTATGCGACAGGTCCTGCCGCTCCAAGTGAGCTCTGCCGCACTTAATCCATTCTGCTGCACTTAATTGAATCAAACGTCGCTCTTCTGTAGCACTTAATACATCTATTTGATTCGGCGCATGAGAAGAGCGACGTTTGACCTAGGCCTTAGATATAGAACATGATCTGAAATAAAACATGCTATGTACTTATATAGTGGAGTAATCACGTGACAAAACGTAAGCCAATCAGGTGGTATTGGTTTATTTATAAACAATAGCCCTCTGACAAATAACCCTCAACCAGTATTTCATCATAATCAGTGCTGTGGTCCATCCCACCAGGAGTGGTCTTACAAACAGTCTACAGACATCATCTTACCAGTTCGTATTCATCGAAAAGTGAAACCAAAGCATGAGGAACAAACTCGTGAAAACCATCCAACACACTGCATATCTGAGGTCGGATGGCTCGAGTGAGCTTGAGATCAGCTACCAACTGCACATACTCGTGCTAAAATAGAAATTATGAAAAAAATATTTTACAGTCTATTGAATATATATATTAATACTATAGACATCAGGGCTCCCACCAGAATCTAAAAATAGAACATTCTCAAGGCACTCTGGGACTAGTTGACTACAATGACTAAATACTTTCTGCTTATTATAAATCCGAACTAACTATAAGAGCAATAAATAGTGCTTGTGAAACAGTACAATTGGGGTCACAAAGGAACAAATAGGGATACGAGGGAACAAATGGGGACATAAGGAACGAATGGGGATATAAGGGAACAAATGGGGATATGGGGAAATAATGCAACAGATGGGGACATAAAGGAACATGTAGGGACACGATAGGGATATGTTGGGATAACATGAGAGCATTAGGAAAAACGTGGGATGTGTAGGGACACGTAGGGACAGAAATGCGCCCTGGTTTTTCGATTATCCTGCGCCATAGTCTTAGGAACATCCAAATCAATCATAAGGGACAGTGAATAGTAAGAGCTGGTTATAATAGAGAACTTGACTGTTTTTTTACTTCAAACCACGGTTATTCAATACATCGAAATGCCAAATCAACTTGGTTCTTTACTTTATTTTCCTCAGTAACCATGAGCTGTCTTCCGCCTGGTTTAAGTTCAATTTCTCGCATCGTCCCAAACACATCAGTCTCAACAGCAAACGTTAAATCAAAACCAAGATCTGAAATATCATTGTCCAAAATCCACTAGAAAAAATAGAAACACAATCGGGACTTGAACACACAAAATAAACATAGAAGAATGAAATAAGTTTAAAAATACAGAAACTAAAGATAAACCTACACATCTTAGTAACTACACTATAGATGAAAATAAACAAGTTCAAAAATACAGAAACTAAAGAAGTCAAACAATGTTCGGAGAGGATAATACCTGGAGATTTTTAGCGTACTCTGGATCGATAGAAGAAACATCTTGAAAACTCACTGGAATTCCTGAAATTTGAGATGAAAATCTTGTACATTATATATATATATATATATATATATAAATTTCTAATTCGTGAAAAGATTGATGGATATGTCTTGTTTGTTAAAATAACATTCTTACCTAAAATATGTTTGTAGAATGATCTCGTAAAATAGACATTAAGATGAAGACGATTATATAAGCTAAGTCCAATGATTCGACCAGCAAATCGAAAATAATTCAAATGATCAGGATTGATTTCTGAGTTACTACATGGTTGAAATGTCGTACCTGAAAAATGTTTCATTTTATTTAGTTTTTGAACTGTTTAAAAATTACATTTAATTAATATGTGTATGAAAACTGATTATCAATTGAGAAGTAATAAATGAAACACGAGTTTGGGTGTTTCATCAGGGGCTCCAAACACGAGAAAAGAAAGGAAAACCGAGGACGTAGCCCCGAGGCGTTTTCGAGTGTTTGGAGTCCCCTGATGAAACACGATAAACGAGTGTTTGATCTTGCTTCTCAAACGAGTATTCGCATCGCGATTTGCGGTGTTTCTTCATTGATTTCAATATGCAGATTAAGAAATGTGATGCAGTTCACTAGGAAGTTTCCTACAGGTTTTCATTGGGTATCAAAACTGATGCATGTGATGCGGTATACATTCATGGATCGGCTACGATAATTCATGAATTATCAATGAGTTTGAGAACAGTATATATGAACATCAAATTTTAGCGATACTTACCATCAACGGATTGTGTAAAGAGAGCGTAGTCTGGATTTAAAATTTCTTTCGAAAGTAAATCTAACCATTCTTTGAGGACGCCTCTTCCCTTGAAAAAATAAATGGAAATTATAGCATAACGTGAAAATGAAGTAATGGGAAGAAAAGGAGAGGAGAGAAAGAGAAAGGGAAGGAATGGAAGGGAGAGAAGAGGAAGAGAAAGGAGAGAAGAGGAAGAGAAAGGAGAGAAGAGGAAGAGAAAAGAGAGAGGAAGAGAAAGGAGAAAAGAGGAAGAGAAAGGAGACAAGAGGAAGAGAAAGGAGAGAAGAGGAAGAGAAAGGAGACAAGAGGAAGAGAAAGGAGACAAGAGGAAGAGAAAGGAGAGAAGAGGAAGAGAAAGGAGAGAAGAGGAAGAGAAAGGAGAGAAGAGGAAGAGAAAGGAGAGAAGAAGAAGAGAAAGGAGACAAGAGGAAGAGAAAGGAGAGAAGAGGAAGAGAAAGGAGACAAGAGGAAGAGAAAGGAGACAAGAGGAAGAGAAAGGAGAGAAGAAGAGGAAGAGAAAGGAGAGAAGAAGAGGAAGAGAAAGGAGAGAAGAGGAAGAGAAAGGAGAGAAGAAGAGGAAGAGAAAGGAGAGAAGAGGAAGAGAAAGGAGAGAAGAGGAAGAGAAAGGAGAGAAGAGGAAGAGAAAGGAGAGAAGAAGAGGAAGAGAAAGGAGAGAAGAAGAGGAAGAGAAAGGAGAGAAGAAGAGGAAGAGAAAGGAGAAAAGAGGAAGAGAAAGGAGAGAAGAGGAAGAGAAAGGAGAGAAGAGGAAGAGAAAGGAGAGAAGAGGAAGAGAAAGGAGAGAAGAGGAAGAGAAAGGAGAGAAGAGGAAGAGAACGGAGAGAAGAAGAAGAGAAAGGAGAGAAGAGGAAGAGAAAGGAGAGAAGAGGAAGAGAAAGGAGAGAAGAGGAAGAGAAAGGAGAGAAGAGGAAGAGAAAGGAGAAAAGAGGAAGAGAAAGGAGAAAAGAGGAAGAGAAAGGAGAGAAGAGGAAGAGAAAGGAGAGAAGAGGAAGAGAAAGGAGAGAAGAGGAAGAGAAAGGAGACAAGAGGAAGAGAAAGAAGAGAAGAGGAAGAGAAAGGAGAGAAGAGGAAGAGAAAGGAGAAAAGAGGAAGAGAAAGGAGAGAAGAGGAAGAGAAAGGAGACAAGAGGAAGAGAAAGAAGAGAAGAGGAAGAGAAAGGAGAGAAGAGGAAGAGAAAGGAGAAAAGAGGAAGAGAAAGGAGAGAAGAGGAAGAGAAAGGAGACAAGAGGAAGAGAAAGAAGAGAAGAGGAAGAGAAAGGAGAGAAGAAGAGGAAGAGAAAGGAGAAAAGAGGAAGAGAAAGGATAGGAAAGGAAAAGAAGAGGAGAGGAAGAGGGGCTAATCATCCTTACTTGCAGTCAGTGGTTGAAATACGAAGGACGCAGATCAACGTATGCTGAGTCGCACGCATATCAAAGGCGCACCAGGCAGTTACCACACATATGTCGGATCACAGAAAATATCTAAGTATTATTTTTACAGAGGGAAGAAAAGTGGAGAACCCAGGAAAAAAACACTTCGAAGAATTGGAGAGACCAACTCTACTCACATGAGTCTCAAGAATTGACACGAGGTTAAACATGAAGCTGTGTAATAAGGCGAAGAGACTTGACATTGAACGCTGTACATGTGTGGAAATAATACTTTCTTTCTTTGCTTTCCTGATGTCTGATCACTCGTTTCGAATGTGTTCTGTGTGTTCACAGACATAGTTATTGGTCAGTAATGTCGCTGGCAAATTAACTACGCTCCTTCATTAAATATTAAATATCCAGACAACCTTACCACACCAGGCTCTCCCTTGAACCTAACAACAACGTTTTTCTTTAAGATTTCTGTGCTAATTTTTGAAAGCACTTCACAGCTTGTGTTGAACAAACTATCTCCTAAAAAATAGAGAAGGTCTTTGAGATTCTTTTATGAAATTAATTCTCTCTTTCTTTGTACCTTTTCCGAGTCAGTACATTACTTAACGCTTTGGTAGCTGTCTGTCTGTCTGTCTGTCTGTCTGTCTGTCTGTCTGTCTGTCTGCCTGCCTGCCTGCCTGCCTGCCTGCCTGTCTGTCTGTCTGTCTGTCTGTCTGTCTGTCTGTCTGTCTGTCTGTCCGTCCGTCTGTCCGTCTGTCCGTCTGTCCGTCTGTCTGTCCGTCTGTCCGTCTGCCTGTTCGTCTGTCCGTCTACCTGTTCGTCTGTCTGTCTGTCTGTCTGTCTGTCTGTCTGTCTGTCTGTCTGTCTGTCTGTCTGTCTGTCTGTCTGTCTGTCTGTCTGTCCGTCTGTCCGTCTGTCCGTCTGTCTGTCCGTCTGCCTGTTCGTCTGTCCGTCTACCTGTTCGTCTGTCTGTCTGTCTGTCTGTCTGTCTGTCTGTCTGTCTGTCTGTCTGTCTGTCTGTCTGTCTGTCTGTCTGTCTGTCTGTCTGTCTGTCTGTCTGTCTGTCTGTCTGTCTGTCTGTCTGTCCGCATGTACAAAAACAAACATTTACAAACCTCGTTTGACTTCAATGACGTTCCTTTCATCAAAATTATAAGCACCTTGGCTATCCTGGTTGTTTTGTTTAAACAAATTCTCGTAAAACCATTTCTGTCGCTCATCAAACGGCTGCAAAAAAAACCCAGATCATTCTATACGTATTCTCAAATAACATTCACCAAAAAATTGTTGGCTCACCTGTGCTAGTACTACGTGAAGAAATTTCTGCATTAAAACTGGACTGTCCAGTAAAAAGTGGAAATGGGAAAACAAAATTTTAGGATTTCTACAAAAAAAATAAATTAGATGTGTGAATTAATGTGGGTGTGCATGTTGTGTGTGAGGGGGGGGGGGGGAGGGGGAGGTAGGTTATACAAACAGGGCTGCCGAGAGGGGGAGCTGGAGGGGGGGGGGGGGTTTCGCCGGGCCCCTAACTTGAGAAGGGAGTTTTTGACGTAAGAAAACACGAGGCCCAGAAAGCGTAAATAGCAGTAACACTAACTTCATTTTTAACCAACCGGGGGGACCAATTGAGAACACGTAGACACGACCCCATGATGTATGGTATGACGTCAGCCCCACCCCACCCACCATCTCCCTCCCTGGTCGAAGGAAACTTTTCAACCTTGCAACAAGAGCCTGCAGAACGTCTTCATGTCGGTTCACAAATTCCACAAATCTCGGCGGAGCGCCATCACTAGAAAATAGCAAAGAATGAAAATAAGATTGAACTAGACATTTCTATAGAACGTTAACGTTATTAGCGCCAACTACGCGTTTAAACTTTAGGATCTTATGTCAAATACATTAAACAGATATTTTCAAATGCAGGTCCCAAGAGTAATCTTAACGCCGTAATGGCTCTAATTAGCGCTACCCTGGATTGGTTTGGCCTAATTATCCTAGTATAACCGACGAAGGGACGACCACGGCAGAAATTCAAAGACGTACTGAAGGTCAATCTGAAGAGCTGCAACATCAACATCAAGAGTTAAGAGGCCGAAGCGTCTGATAGAACGAAGTTGAGGTCAAAATGCGCGAAGGCGGTGAAGAAACACGAGGATAATCCTGACTAGCGCAAACGCGGAGTAAGTTGGATCTACTAAGGCGTTCGACTTTTTTTATTTTGTCGTGTAAGTTTCCATGTGCAACAAAGTGGAAAACTATTTAATTTGTACAATAGAAAAGTCGAGCGCGCAATATTTTACGCCTAGTGGAAACCCAGGTCGGCGCACAACTCTATAGCCAAGACTGAAGCTTTCCAACTGTTCAAACAATGATCGAAATATAGCAAGGTTAGATATACTGCCGAAACAGAGAACGTAGGAGTCTAACAATGTTTTGGTCGAGATCTGTATTTTTGCGTCAAGTGTGAAAGGGATAGCAAAACATTACGAGTGGTGAAAATCCACGGTTGCCCGTGGAGACAATTGATTGCTTAACAGTTTACCAGAAGGCTCCTCTTTCTTTCGCTACTACCCCAAGACAGGGGTGGGCGCCACTCCTATCCCACCCATGCCTCCCTTATGTGGAAGCGCACGTGCCTCACTTTGCTCTATCTAAAGCACTAGCTTACCGTCTGTCCCAGCGAGACTGATGACAACAGCAAAGATAAAAGCCGTGTGTTATCACGCAAAGTCGGTCAGCGGTCATAGCAATGACGTCATTTTCGACATGTGAGAATACAGGGCTCGCTGTTCGAGTTTCAACTCTTGATTCACAATGACTATTCTCGAGTTCCTCGTGGGGGTCCCGTTCTGTTAATGGTGAGCTGGCTGGTACTATAGCACGGTTGGCAAGCAACGTATGACTAGATTCCGAGGTATACGTTGGACTGTTCAGTAAACTAACAGATCTTCTATCTCCTGTTCTCCCCCTGGATGGAGCATGGTTAGTCGCAGCAGGAAAACCAAACACATTCGTTCCACTTGGGCTACCTGTAGTCCAGCCTGGACTCACAAGACCACCTAGTCTATCCAAGTTCATTTCAATAGCAGGTTGGCTTAATCGGAATGTGGCATCACTAGCCAAGCGCAGTAACTTCTGACGCACGCTCTTGACGCGGTATGGTACAAGTGCGGCAGCAACATTTCGCGATAAGTGTTCACCAAGTCTTCCTGACGCTGAAACACTTCTGGAAAGAGAACATTTCTTTTCTGTGTCCACCGCATCTTGTTTCATATGAAATGAAAACCGCTCCGAACCGTACAGTGTCTCGGACAGGTGACGTTTGACACTTCCGGTCACATGAGGCATGGTCACGTGATCCTTGGAAGCCATCACGCCTTCTGTGCCATCATGTCGTGTCACCTCGTCTTCGATGTCTTCCATTTCAGTTAACAAGAGAAAGAACCATTCTTCTAACGCTTCCCAAACTTCTTCCAACGGAGCAAACACATCTGCTGAAGGTAACTCGTGGTCGTCACTACTGCTGCTGTTGCTGCTGCTCAAACGACCGCTGAATGCAGCGCGGATTCGGCTACTTGTGCTGTCCATTCTCGTGTACAAGGCAGATCCCGTGGTGTACACGCGTGGTCGGATGTTCCCAATTAACTGCGGCGTCACAAACAATTTACAAGCTACTTTAACAATCCGTAGAAAACTGGACACAGCAATATCGTACTCACTTGACAAGCTACAGAAAATGGAAGAAACAATCATATTTTATGCTGCCCCTACCACGACCACTGCTACCTTTCCTAACCATACCACCATCACTACCACCATCACCATCACTGGTACCATCACCACCACCACCACTGCTACCTTCCCTAATCATACCACCATCACCACCATCACTGGTACCTTCCCTAATCATACCACCACCACCACCACCATCACTGGTACCTTCCCTAATCATACCACCACCATCACTGGTACCTTCCCTAATCATACCACCACCATCACTGGTACCATCACTAGCAACATCGTCATCACCACCACTGCTACCTTCCCTAATCATACCACCACAACTACCGCCATCACTGGTACCATCGCCACCACCACCGCCATCACTGATACCATCGCCGCCACTACCGCCATCACTGGTACCAACGCCACCACCGCCGCTACCTTCGCTAACCATACCACCATCGCTACCACCACCGCCATCACTGGTACCATAACCACCATCACTGCTACCTTTGCTAACCATACCACCATCACTACCACCACCACCACCACCACTACTGCTACCTTCACTAACCATACCACCATCACTACCACCACCACCACTACAACCACCACTGCTACCTTCACTAACCATACCACCATCACCACCATCGTCATCACTACAACCACCACTGCTACCTTCGCTAACCATACCACCACCACCACCACCATCACTGGTACCATGACCACCACCACCACTGCTACCTTCGCTAATCACACCACCATCACTACCACCACTACCACCACCACTGCTACCTTCGCTAATCATACCACCATCACTACCATCATCATCACTACAACCACCACTGCTACCTTCACTAACCATACCACCACCACCATCACTGGTACCATGACCACCACCACCACCACTGCTACCTTCGCTAATCATACCACCATCACTACCATCATCATCACTACAACCACCACTGCTACCTTCGCTAACCATACCACCACCACCATCACTGGTACCATGACCACCACTGCTACCTTCGCTAATCATACCACCATCACTACCACCACCACCACCATCATCACTGGTACCGTCACTAGCACCATCACCATCACTACCACCATCACTACCACCACCACTGCTACCTTTGCTAACCATACCACTATCACTACCACCACCACTGCTACCTTCGCTAACCATACCACCACATTTTTTGGCTTTGCGTCTATCATAAAAATAGGTGCGCAATGCGTACATGTGACTACCGCTGTTAAGAGATAGAAGTAATGCATTTGGTTATAAAACACACAAAAGGACATACAGAAAATAAAAGCAGCAGCATATGAAAATGTGTGAAAAGCAAACCGACACGGATTTTAATTGATCTTTATTCTTATATTGTGTTACCTCAGTAGTTCTAGTCCAGCGGTTGCTGCCAGTTCTCCAAGATCTGTCAAAATCTTGTTTTGAAGTGAGCTGTTGGATTGACATAAGTAGCGCAGAACTTTGAAGATCTAAAAATAAAACAAATCACTCCAACTTACTGCGTTGAGATTGGTTATACCACACACGTAAAAATCTCACAGCTTGTCAACAGGATGTGTTCGCAACAGGCTTGTAGCAAGGCTGTTAACAGGTTATAACAATGCTGTTCATTCAAGAAGCTGCTACAACCTTGTTAGCATCAACCTGTTAACAACTTGTTAAGTGCAGAGCGGTAACAGGTTGTTGGAACAACTTGTCATCAGTCTGTTGGAGTCATCAGCCTTGTTACAAGTTGTCAACAACCTGTTACAGACATGTTAACAGACTGGGACAGCCAGTGCGAACACATGACGGTGACAGCCTGTTGAACAGCCTTGTAACAAAATTTTTAAAGTAACTTTGTAACTGTAACTAGTTACTTTTTTTTCATTGTAACTTGTATCGGTAACTATAGTTACTTTTCTGATGATGTAACTGTAACTGCAACTAGTTACAAAAATTATGTAACTATTACAGCACTGCTTACTATACATACCTTAGACTCTTCTATCAAGGTATCTTTGACTAACAACAGCAAAGACGTAAGCAGTGATGGATCATATTCCAGTAATATTGCACACACACTTTCATAACCATTCTAAATAGAGAGAGAGAGATGATTTGCTAGATAATACCTTGCAGCCAGAAGATTGAATCATGTTTAGATATTATTACAGGCGTATAAGTAAATGTTACAGATATTAAAGTATTGTAACATAGATCGATATTATTAAAAATATGGTAAAAGATGAGGTACTAAACCTTAACAGCGATGTCTAAAGGTGTTCCTTGATCGTTTGTTCTTACCAACTGCGCACCACGGCTGAGTAATAACCTGACACAATCCAAATGACCATGTCTTGGACAATGAAATAATTACAGGATTAGTTTTAGAACGAGAGATGTGTAAAGGAAGAAAAGGGCCACAACAGTAGAGGAAAGAGGAAGGGAGGGAGGGGGGAGGTAGGCAGGTAGGAAGGTAGGAAGGTAGGTAGGAAGGTAGGAAGGAAGGAAGGAAGGAAGGAAGGAAGGAAGGAAGGAAGGAAGGAAGGAAGGAAGGAAGGAAGGAAGGAAGGAAGGAAGGAAGGAAGGAAGGAAGAAAGAAAGAAAGAAAGGAGGGAGGGAGGGAAGGAGGGAGGAAAGGAAGGAAGGGAGGAAGGAAGGGAGGGAGGGAAGGAAGGAAGGAAAGAAGGAAGGAAGGAAGGAAGGAAGGAAGGAAGGAAGGAAGGAAGGAAGGAAGGAAGGAAGGAGAAAGGGAAGGAAGGAGAAAGGGAAGGAAGGAAATAAAGGAAGAAGCAAGCAAAGCAAGCAAACAAACAAACAAACAAACAAACAAACAAACAAACAAACAAACAAACAAACAAACAAACAAACAAACAAACAAACAAACAAACAAACAAACAAACAAACAAACAAACAAACAAACAAACAAACAAACAAACAAACAAACAAACAAACAAACAAACAAACAAACAAAGCAAGAAATTATTTCATGGTGGCTAGACTGCTACTGACCTACAAGCAAAAAATAAAGGTGTACATCCTTTATGGTCTAGTTTGGACATGTCAGCTTTTCTCTCCAGTAACAAAAGAACACTCTAATAGATAGACAACATGATTGTAATTTAAACAGATTAAAGAATAGAGAATTCAACACAAGATGTGAATTTAAACTTTCTGAAATAATATGAATTGGAAACATACAGATGTGTGACCTGATAGACAGGCAACATGAAGAGCAGTTTGACCTTGGGAATCCTAATAGAAAGATAAATATTTCTGTAATGATATAACTTTATAATATTATTCCCTTAGAATACCACCACCACTATCTCCACTAACTATACCACCACCACAAACTATACCACCACCACTACAACATGTACTGCTACCATCACTACTATCTCCACTAACCATATCACCACCACTACAACATGTTCTACCATATCACCACCACTACTATCTCTACTAATATCGCCACCTCTAACCAAATTACCAGTCCACTACTACCTCCACTATCCATAGTGATACACTATGCACCCCTACCACCACCACCTAGCTGGCATGACATGTATTACCACCACCACTACAACATGTACTGTACTACTACCACCACCACTACAACATGTACTACCACCATCACTACTATTTCCACTAACCAATATACCACCACCACTACAACATGTACTACCACCATCACTATTTCCACTAACCATACCACCACCACTTAACAACATGTACTACCATACCACCACCACTACTATCTCTTACTAACCATATCGCCACCACTAACCATACTACCAGTCCAGCACTACTACCTCCACTATCCATAGTGATACACTATGCACCCCTACCACCACCACCTAGCTGGCATGACATGTACTACCACCACCAGTACCCCTATTATCTCCATTATAAACCATACCCCCACCACCATACTACTACCTCCACTAACCATTACTGGGTCACCACTAGTATCCCTAACACCACCACTACCCCTGACCTACTACCACCTTTAGTACCCCCTAACACTATCACCAATCACTACCACTACCCCTACAACCACCACCCAGTATAGTACTATATTTAGTCACTACCTCAATATCTACATCAACAATATATTTCAAAAGTTCTCCTAACAACTCTGTTCTTCCATTAGAAGCCAACCAATGCACCTAGAAAATATAAAAATCTATATTTAAACAATTTGTCAGAATCTTGAAATCACAATCAATTTTAAAACAGAATTGATTCCCTTACACAACAAATTAGCTGCAGTTAGTATACTTACTGCAGTCATGCCTTCATTATTATGGATATGGATATTTGCTTTACATTCCAACAACTTTTGAATACATTTTGTGTGGCTGGAAAAAGAAAACAAAAATATTTTATTAATTGGCATATTAAACTATACAATTAAATATCTTATAAGTAATATTGGGCATTTCACTCGATTACATAGCATGTTCTAAGGATTTTGGGTGAAGGAAAATTCAAGTGTAGAATATATACATTTTAAGACCAAACTGGGACCAGTTGTGAAAAATGCAACTATACAGGCCTTCTGGCAGGAATTGAACCCACGACCTTGCTGTTTAGGACCTACCCATTTCTGGCAGACAATTGTAATGGTGTTACACCTCCAATATCCTGACAATTCACATCTGCTCCTTTCTTTAGTAAGAAGACTAAACAGTCATATGCACCAACACTATAAACATAAAGTGAAATGTAGTTCAGATTGCCAAGGGGAAGGCTCTTGCTTTGGAGAGGGACAAGGCTATATATGGGGGAGCAGGAGCAGAATGTCTTGCAGGGCCTGCATTAATGGCTGCATGGTGTTAAAAAAGTGTTTTTCTCTTACTTTGCTGCAACATGCAGAAGACTCCTTTTTGCTCTTCCAGCTTTGTGACTAACATCGAATGACGAGGAAGAAATGAGCTCAGACACAGCTCTAGATAATGGTACATGTAATTAGAAAATACAAATAATTATAGCAATAATTACTATATTGATAATTTCACACTATATGCACTACATTACACTAAATAAAGCTATGCCATACTACACTAGAATATAATCTACACACAATGTACATTGGATACTAAATTATAATATTATTTAGGTGCCATACCTGTATTGATTCTGCATCACCATCGGCATCAAAACATAGAATGCAGAATCATTATCTTAAAATAAAAAACATCATTAACACATTGAGGCCTGGATCTCTCCCTGCACTGAATAAAAGCATCTGGTGTTAGCCAGAATAAACCTTAAAGACTTGTTGTCAGGCTTCAAAGCATTAAAGAGATAGGTTTTAACACTTTCAGGCCTGGACCTCTCCCTGTGCTGAATAAAATCATCAATTGTTTGGCGTACATTAGCCAGAATAAACCTTAAAGACTCATTGTCAGGCTTCAAAGTTTTAATAGATTTAGACAAACTAAAACATTATACATGTAATGGTTGATAAAGTAATTTGTCATATGTAATGAGCATGTATATATGCATGACAGTATTGTACATCATAAATATAGATCAATCCTTTTACCTGCTGGTAGATCAGAAGCCCTAGCAGTGCGAAGGGAACGGGCTAATTTCTGAAGAGTTTCCATTCTTTTCTCATCAATGATGTATAAACTGAATAATTGTACATATAAATTAATCATTTAGTCAAAGACCCGGCTTAAAAATAAAATAAATATTTGACAATAAAATAAAGGTTATGTTTGCATATTTAAAGAAGCTTTATAAATGCCCTAGTTTGTTATTGTTACCAAGCTTGTAGTTGACAACGAGAAAAAACAAACAACTTTTTATCGTAGAATAATCATGCAATTGAAATGGGATTTCTAAAATAAAGCCTTTAATAACTTTATTTAAACACGTAAAATACAATCTTGATGTTATGCTATAAGCAGAAATTGAACTGAATATAAACCGAAAATAATAAATGCTTCATTTAAATAAAAAGGAAAATGAATCTGTCTTTGCAGAACAATCTTAACTTTCATAAGTCTGTGGGCAAACTATTTTATCTGTAAACTTATCGATCTATCCATAGTTATATAATATAATCCATGATCTACCCATGATCTAAAGGAAATTAAAACAGTTTAATACTGTATAATCGTATTCGCGGATGACTGTCTTTCGCAATCGGGATTTTTTCATATGATATAGCAATCCGAAAAGGAGATTACCTAGATCAAGACATGTAGTCTTTATAAATACAGCAAACTTTACGGTAAAATAACTCAATCAGAAACCTTAATTTCTGCTGAGACAAGCAGCTCTCTTGACTGAATGATCACAATGTCTGTGGACAGTGCAATAAACTTCGCTGAAAATAAGACAAATAACTTGGCAAATATCACAAAATTGAGGGCCTTGAGACCCTTGACAAACGTCAATCACTTACCAAACCAAGTATAGCGACTATGGAAGCAACATATCCAGTTTTCCTTTGTTTAAATGATATATTTATGATAGGAAAGTCTGAAATATTGTCCGACAGTGAAAGGGAAACGGAAGTGAAACTCACCTCAATGTTTGTTTTCCCTTTGATTTCCTTATTTGGTATGTCTAAATATAGCGACCAATCAAAATACTCTTCAGTTTTGGCGCGAATACTTTCCTCCATCTTGACCAAGCCAGAGCAAGTCTTTTTTCACAAAAATAAAGTCTTTTTTACCATTATATTTCCTCTATTTCCTTTCAATACACTCGAAATAAGAATAACGAACTGAAGCTAAATAGCTACAGAATAGTACCACATAGTACTCAGCGCGTATTATTAGAAATATAATCAGAAAAAGAGAGGTAAGTTGTTCAGCATTTTTACAACGTAATATTTTAATGTTTTTCTATAGTAAATTGAGAGACAATTTTAGGCATTTTTAAGTATATGTATCTAGATAGTTTATTCACCAAATATTTTTGCATTCTTGCTTTTTTCAGCAAAGATTTATAGCCTTTTTATGTTGGTCCAGAGAGCCTTGACAACATGGCTGCCAAATTAAAGCCTGAACCTCAAAAACAAGAGCCTGTTTTTACAAATGATAGCAACAGAGATGAAACAAGGCTAGAAAATGAAAATCCAGGCCTTCTTTCAGTACCTACAAGGTAACTTAGTCTTTAAATGAAAATACATGTAATAAAAATTAAGTATTTTAATATATTATAATTATCTTAATTATTTAATAAATTACCTTAACTTTTTAATATAATTACCTTAATTATTCAGTTTCAAAGTTATTTCATATATACAAATTTTAAGCCATAATTAATGTTTTTTTTAATATTTAGTCAACAGAATAAACAACTGAAAAGTTTACATTCTGTATTTACAACTAAAAGTCCAGTGCCTCTGTTGATCACACACAATGACCTACAGAGGAATGTACAGCAGTTAGTCGATGACATCAATGCAAAAAGAAAGCGCGATGCAGATTCTTTATCAGGTATACTTTTATTTTGAGTCAATTATGGTATGCCATATTTGGGGGGAGGAGGGGGGGGGGGGGTACTTGGGGACAACCACTCACAATATAGCAATTTGCAGTGGTGTCACTAATTACATTCTTATTTATTCCCTCAGGGGGTGCATCTTAAACCACATTCTGGTAAACAAAGTAAAATTAAGTGTACACCCACATATTATGTTATCCAGCAATATATGTGTTCTTTTTTATCAACTTAATTTGTTCCAATTTAGATGTGAGAAAAGCTTTAGAAATGCAACTGAGCAATACTGGCAATATTTTGGAGGAGACTTTAGTCAGAATATATGAAGAGAACAGTAAAATGATTCAAGACAAACTTCAGGAGATATTTGCTGCATTGGACAGAATATGTAGGTTGTCAAAATTATTAGTGGAGGGGTGCAGGCACTGGGAATATTCTAACACAGGTCCCTGTTGGGGAGGCTGTCCCCCAACAGGGAGCTGTAGCCCCCTGCCCCCATCCCTGCTATGTAATACTGCACATGTGGATGTCTCTCCTCCACAGAGGCTTCTTTCTATTAATTATTCTGGTTAGTCGCAGGCAAGTGGGCAATCGTAAGCTTGTCTTCTCCCTTGCCCACACACCTTCGCCTCTGTGGAGGAGAGAGCATATGTGTAATATATAATGCAATTTATTGAACTATTTTTTTCTTTTTTAACAGCAAACCTTGAAAGAGAGTTAAGTGAATTCAAACAAGCACTTGGGTCGCTTTATCAAGATGTGCGTGATCCGTCGTAGCCAATAGTTTTGAATATTAAACTGTAGAACTGCCCCCAGAAATGTTATTTTACTTTAAATTTAGAAAAAGTGTAATATGGCTCACGAAGCATTTGTTAATTTATAAGAAAATACATGATTGTACAAACATATAGTTCTGAGTATGGGTTTCCATGAAACAAATTAATATAAATATTATAAAGTAAACTAAATTACACTAAGTAAATCAAATCTGGCATAGTTTGACGTGGTTTTCCCAACAAATTAATTTACAGTGTCTTTTATTTTAAAAGTTCTTCTATTGCTTCCATTTTTATTATAAAGTGCTTCTGACTAAACAGCCGGCTTTTTCTGGAAAAAAATATAGAAAATAACATGGTTAAAACCTTGATTAGTACAAATACATACTACTGTACTAGTGTACTGTACAGTAAATCAAATTACATATTAAAAGGGAATAAAAGTTACCTTTGTTTTTTTAGGATTTGGAAATTGAGGATTTTCTATGACACCTTTGCCAAATTTTAATTCCAAGAATTCTCTGTAATTGTTGGGGACAAATGCTTTAATTCCAACAAAATCTAGAAAAATAAGCAGAAAGTTTCTAGCAATTTTGCAAGAAACATTGAGGCCAAAATTTAAAACTTTACCTATAGTAGTACGTGGTTTTAAAAAATGAGCTGGAAATTCTGTATCTTGGCGATGTGTTTTGAACCAGGTGTTTTTTGTCATTATGCCATTATGTTCATAGAAAGGAAAGATATCTAAAATTAAGAAAATTATTTGTATTAAATCAAACAACAAATAATTATAATTGTCAGCAACTATACTACAGTTTAGCTGATAGGGATGATTAGCTGCAGTACGTAACCCCCCCCCCCCCCCCCCGTAACATTCTACATACCTACATGCAAATGATTTATCTGGCTAAACTGTACTCTGTAAAATTCTCCTTCCTTTGCTTTCTCCCAAACAAAATCCATTTCATCAATAAATCTTTTCTCAGGACTTGCTTGTACTTTTTGCAACTGTTTGCACTAATTTTGTAAGAAGAAAAAATGACGTCAACGACAGTCCACCATCAATGAGTACAGTTTAATTGCATGGTGATTTGGTGCTAATTTTATTCAGTAGCTTAATGACTGAATAATTAATTAATTACTATCAAGGTACAGTATATTTACTGGGGGAAAATATGTACCTTATTTATATCATCTTGATATATACCAATGTCAACATCATAATCCCATGGAATAATATCATGGTTTCTCACAGCTCCAAGCAAACTACCACCCTGTAAAATAATGCTGAAATAAAGGCACCAAAAAAGAAAGAAAGAAAGGAGAGGAAGAATGAAGGAAGGAAGGAAGGAAGGAAGGAAGGAAGGAAGGAAGGAAGGAAGGAAGGAAGGAAGGAAGGAAGGAAGGAAAGAAAGAAAGAAAGGAAGAAAGAAAGACAGGGAGAACAAAGGAAGGAGGGAAGGAAGGAAGGAAGGAAAGAAAGAAAGAAAGAAAGAAAGAAAGAAAGAAAGAAAGAAAGAAAGAAAGAAAGAAAGAAAGAAAGAAAGAAAGAAAGAAAGAAAGAAAGGGAGAACAAAGGAAGGAAAGGAAGGAGGGAGGAAACAGGAAGGAGACAGGAAGGGGAAAGAGAGGAAGAAAGGGGAGAGAGGAAGGAAGGAGTTGAGAAAATGACTGAAAGTCAGATAAATAAGAGGTAATAAAGAAATGCTATGTTAATTGTTATGTCACCATTTGGTCAAAATCAAGAATGTATATTAAAATATTCTAATTTATCTAATTAAATATACATTTAAAACTTACTTCAAGCCAGTATCTGACCCCAGCATCAACTAATATTTGAAAGACATATCTTGTTGTTTCTTTTAAATTACCTTAAACAGTATTTATTAAACACAGATTTAGAAAACACACAGAGACTTAAATTAGACCAATGTTTAGCTGTGACTTAACAGATTACTGTATATAATATTTAATTACTGGAGGTCCTAGTAGATAATTCCTTTAGACTTATTTTATACGTACACATACAACATGGTGGTGTCCAGCGACCATTGTATATATATTCTGGCATGTCATCAACAACTGTTCCAAAGCATCGTGCTGTGTCCTAAAATAATAATTTATCAAACCAATCCAAAATGCAAACAGACATCATCTTGATGTAGCACTATGTGCAAGCTGATATAAATTTCCAGAAAAATATATATAAAAACTTACTTTCTTACACCCATACCATTTGCTAACCCCATTTTGGTTAACCTGTTTGATGCCAAATCTTAAGGGTTTAAATAAAACAATTATCACATTACTGTAATTAACAAAAATAATTTATTATGGTTAGCTTGTGGCCAGGATTATCATCAATAAAATTAATAATAATTTATTTTTTAACTGACACCTTTTATACATGTTCAGGAGCCTGTCTTCTCTTTTTTGATCAGCTTTCCATCTGTCAATAGTAAAATATTAGTATTAGTAAATACAGTAATTGGAGTTGCAGTAGTGACTCAGGGCTTCAAATTTGTGGTATCCCGATATCCCGGCGATACCAGATTTTAAATTTGGATACTGGAAATCACAAGCTCAGTATCCCGAGGGATACTGAAAAAAATTCTGTCCACGACTGATATTTCGACGGACACTTCGAAATGCAAAATAAGAAGCGTTTATCTACTAGCCCGCGCGCAGGCTATAATCTTCATGCATTAATTATCTTCAAACTAGCCTTGAAGTGATTGGCTGAAGTTAATTACCATAGTAATGTATACATTTCACCGTTTCACGCCAGGCTGTCAATGGAAATAGCTCGTCTTGACGCACTCATATTCAAAATATGTTGGCAAAATGTTAAGATACATTATACAAACTGAGCGAACATTAACAGCAAATATTAACTGATGAACAAGTTGAAGAATAACCACATATTGAAATAAATGATCAATCGCAGACAGCAACCGTACAGCCTATACAAGAAGATAAACGAAGTGAAAGGTGTTCGACTGAGCAGGAAAGGGCGCTCAAAAAAGTGCCAAAGCCAAGCAAAAGTAACAAAGCGTTGTCGATAATTTAAAATGGCTTGGAAGAAATCCTTTCCATGGGTAACGCACGTGAACGAGAAGATGTTTTGCACTACCTGCATAAACAATCGTAGCTATTGCGACAATGGTTTCAATTATTTCAAATCAATCAGCGGAGCTGCACTGTTTGTATACTGGTCACAATACAAAAATAATTTACTATCCAAATGTGGGATACTAGATTTTCTGGGTGGATACCAGATTTTAAGTTGCTAGTATCCCGTTGGATACTGCTGAAAAATTCAAATTTGAAGCCCTGTCGTGTAAATAAAAATTACACCAGACAATTTTTCATTTGGGATGCCTACTCATACTTGCCCCCCCCCCCCCCCCCCAACAAATTTCAGGAATATCTAATTAAATAACAATGACATACTTGACTCTGTTAAATACAGCAAATACCTTTTGTGAGCATCCTGGAAAAGACTTTTTCCCTTTGAAAATACTTTGTCTCTGTAAACCTGAGTTTTCCATCCCCTCAGTGAAAACTGGATGAACAAGCCTGTAAACAAATATATTTGTTTGTTCAGAATGTTATATGCTGCTGGAAATATTAACACAATGTGTACAAAACACACTAAAGTACCTTCTGGACTTGGTCTTATAAAAGGTTCACTTAGATTACTAAGATGAGATGTTGGCAAAAGTATTACAACAGGTGTTTGACCACTGACAGCATCACAAATGTTGTTTTCTAAAAAAATATACAATGAATGTAGCAAAATCTGTGCTTATCTAGCTAAGGTAGCTTAAAGGCCATTTAAAAAAATATCCTGGTTTATCATCAGTAGCAGCTAAAAAACATCCGTGCAGGTGGGTGGGGGTTTTGTTGTTGTTGTTTTTTAAATATTTGACTGAATCACATTCATTAGATATTACATGGAAGAATATGTTCAAATTCACATGTCTGATTGATGATACATAAAAATCACATATTTCTGAAAAACAGAAGCAAAGTAATGAGCTCTTTCCAACAAAAATGACATACGCAGCACAATAGTATGCAATTATAATATTTTCGAATGCTAATACACTATTCATCTAAATTGTCAAGAATTACCGCCATGTTCTCATGCACAGCACTTATTGATAATAACTGGCTTGTAGAAAACTGGAACAGTATAAAAATAACAAAACAAACGAGCGAGTCTGTCGCATACCGGAAGTGATCGTGGTGAAACTGGTTACTTTTTGTTGAAAACAATAATTTTTATTTACAGTATAGTAAAAAATAAAAAAAATCCATGTGGCACGAAAAATGGATGCGGGTGCTGATGATAAACCAGGATATTTTTTTGAATGGCCTAACAGTCAGTTTGGACTAACTGAATAGGTAGCTTCTTTTTGGGTTAAAAAATTTAAGAGTGCTGCATTGAGCATTTCACCTTAAGTACCTCCTGTGACTCTTAATTACCTGCCTTCTCTAGATACGACATTGTCCATTGTCTACAGAAAATAAAGAAAAAGACAGAATTCAGAAACTACATTTTACAACATTACAGTATTATCATTATAAGCACTGACTGTACCTCAAGTCAATGTTTAATCCAGAACAATGATATCTTTCATCAACTGGAAATGCCGTAACAGAAGTTCTGTAAGTACTGTCAGTATTATGAAAAATATTTTGAAGTTTTTCTGCATGGTTTAATCTTACAGCATCTGGCACCATTAACACATATTTGGTCTGAATGAAACTAAAATATAAAATTAGTATTCCCATTTGCTACATGCATGTATAGTAGCTGTCTCTGAGGCATTCCCACTTCTATACTGTAAGTATTACATTTTCAAATTTTTATTTGAGTGATTCTTAATAACTTTAAAACTCACTTTTTTGGGTCTCCCCAGCTTTGTGGATTGTTAGCAGGCTGCTCACTTGTAACAATCTATATATACATGAAGTAAAATTAAGTGACATATGTTTCCATGGAATTCTTGAAATTACAAAATTATTCAAAGCTGTCAATTTTTGCTATATTTTGGTGTATATATACAAAAATGGCTATTTTTGTGAGCAGCCCTTGAATGGTAAAATCCAGAAAAAATTACTAAAATTATAGTGTTAGTTTAATATGTACTGTACCTTCACACTTTTCTGTGGTACATCTAAAGGTGGGTAAGGATTTTTCTTTGCCACAATGATGATATCAATATGTGGCAGTCCATTTACAATAGACTGAACTGTATCAGCAATATCATTTTCAAACTCCTCTGGGTAAAAAAATTGAAATATATAGATTTAAGCTCTAAGGTACCCTTCACCCACACATTCATTTTATAGCCATTTTCCCACTGTATACTGGGGGTGGGCTGACAGTTAATCCACAGCAATTTTTGTCTCCATTACTCAATCACTCACTCTGTATACCCCTCTTATCAAATACCACACTCGAGATTTCATGTCTCGAGTCAATCTCCACCATGTCAAGCCTAAAACTCTCGACGTACATCATAGAATGGTGTAGAGCAACATCTTATCGCTTTGAAGCCTGAAAACAAGTCTTTAGTATTTTATCTGGCTAACACCAGATGATTTTATTCAGGGTTAATTTCAACTCTAACCCTAACTATAACTAACCCTATAACAGTTACTATATTTATTCCAAAGTGTTCTGGACTTGTATCTGAACAAACTTTTCTCAAATATTTGTGTTCAAAAACTTGTTTTATTATATATTATTAATTAGTTTTATTTTCTTTTATAAAATAATTTATAATGTATAGAAAACACAGAAAAAGAACCCATATAGCATTTGGACTCACCAAATTCATTAATGAGAACAGTAACTGAAAGTTGCTTATCAAACAATTTCACTCCACCATCTTCAAATAAAATAATTGTATTAATTTAAAAAGATAATTAGATACATTACAACATAAATACATTTGCAACATTTAATGTTACAAATACACCATTTCATAAAAAGCAAACTATCATTTACAGAAAAATTTCTTAACTCTTACTTGAATATAATATTCTTGGTTGAGATGAGAAAAGATATAAGAATACAAAAAGATTGAAAGCAATACAGAAAACAAGAGCTTGATAGCGTCTCTTGTATCGCATCAAATTCACAAATTTTGTCCAAGTCTGTAGGAGCCAAATGCTTGAAGGTTTTGAGTCAAACACAGCTTGATTTTATTCTGAAAATACTCCGTCATACACCAGTTGAATCCAATAGGATTCATAAGGGAAATATATATAAGCCTACTTTAGTATATTATACATGATATTGTTTTAATACGGCCCGTTTGAAGATCTCCAGGGGGGGTTATTGCAAGTTTAAACAGTTGTAATGTAGAATTTCTTTTGTTTCTGCTATGATTTTTGGCTTTCAGAAATTTTAAATTAGGAAATAGCCATATTTAGAACGATAAAATGCATTAATTTTAATCCTAAATTTTCATATTTCATAAATAAGTTAGATTTTGAAATACTATAGCTTCCCCCCGGATTTCTTTGAAGAGATTGTCGGAGACTGTCGTCGGCAATATTGAAGGCTCATTAAACTAACAGTTTTAAACTAAAATATGAAATAAAAAACAAGGCAAATAGTTCTGGTTTTGTATTAGGTTTTTTAACGGATATCTTGAGTTATAAAATGTCTTTTTTTCTCTAGAATTGTGTTGAAATTGAGCAATGTGGTTAATTTTATTATCGTCGTTATATCTTCGGAAACGATCGTAGAAATAAATATTATAAATAATACGCCCATATTCGCCCATATATACGGTAACTAAGTACATTGCGGGGAAATAATTTCAGAGATTGTCGAGTGTTTCGGAAACTGTTGTCATTTACAACTGAAATAAGATCAACTATGAGTTCCAAAGGTCTGCAGAACATCAGTTCAGCCAACAGTAAGTAAAAAATGGCTTTAAAAAACCTGTGTTTTGAATTATTTGATGTTTAATTTCAAAACATACTTCGATCATATGACGTCGTTGCAAAGTGTTGTTGTTTTTTATTATTTCACAGTAAATTTCATGCCTGATATTATTCTTGCCTATATTTGTGTAATATTCTTGAGTAAAAGCACTAGCATACAGTTTTTAATATCAATATTTCTTCGTAGTATTTTTGTAAAATATATATATTGGATAATTACGTATGTCTTAAGTAAATATTCTGCTCGTTGAACGCACACTTGAGCTTTTTAATGACTATTCTGTCTTCCATTATATGAACAGTTTTGAACAAAGAAAGGAAAGCCTCATTTACTCCTAACTATTCATAATTACAGCTCAAAAAAGAACTCATTATATGTGCTGACTCATGATATATCACCCCTGATATAATGTTAAAGTTATTTTAATATATTCTATATTCAAAACAACGTATTTGCACCTGCAGAATAATCAAAAACCGTTGTTTTTCTTCTTAAAATCAACTGCTTGTTATCATGTGAGAATATTTTAAATAAGCATATTTTAAATAAGCATGTAGCATTTGAATCAGTTAACACAGTTACTATAAATAATTCGTTTCTGCAGTATATAAATTTATTATATAGATGCGAGTGTTAAGAAATTATATACAGTTGTATTTTCTATATCTTCACTAGTGAAGATATCGATGACATCATTAAGAATTTTACCACTTTTTGCATTGAATCTATATAATAAAAAGAACATTACACAGTGGCTTGAAGATATGAATTTTATCTTCTCGTGGCAAAAACAATATTTTACTCACTCGCTGCACTCATTCGTAAAATATTGTTTTCCCCCACTCGAAGATAAAATTCATATCTTTGCACTGCCGTGTAATTCTCTCTCTCTCTCTCTCTCTCTCTCTCTCTCTGTCTCTCTCTCTCTCTCTCTCTCTCTCTCTCTCTCTCTCTCTCTCTCTCTCTCTCTCTCTCTCTCTCTCTCTCTCTCTCTGTCTCTCTCTGGTAATTGTGAATCTCCTGAAGACATGTTAGATATTTGGTTACACCTATTTACAACAGTCACTGATGTACATGTGCCGGTGAGAATTAGAAGAGTTAGAAATAAAAGATCTCCTTGGCTTTCTAATCACATTAGGGCTTTAATTATTAAACAAAATAATCTAAAAAAACAAGCCGTTATTACTAATAGCCCTGAAATATGGAATGAATTTAAAAAAGCTAGAAATTTTGCTAATAACGAAATAAGGCAGGCGAAAGCAAATTACTATCATTTACAAATTCAGGGAAATGCTGGTAATGCTAAGGCAATTTGGAAAACAATTAACCAATTGACGCATCGCAAAAAGACGTGTAACACTTCAATTAATGAAATCAAAATTGACGGGAAATCATTTACCGAACCAATTAATCTTTGTGAAGCTTTGAACGACCATTTCATTCACATAGGACCTAATTTGGCTTCAACAATACCCGATAGTGAACATAGTTTCCAGAGTTATTTAACACCAACAAAATCTGCCTTTTGTTTAGAACCAACATCAGAGAATATTATAATATAAATAAGTTTTGTGGAAACACCACGTAAACTATTTCTTTGCTAACGTGGTGTTTCCACAAAACTTATTTATATTACTTTATCGCCATGAAAACGTTCAAAGAATTAATCAGAGAATATTGTTTTAAATCTGTTAAAGCGCTTACCTATTCATAAAGCAACTGGTTTGGATAACATTTCGAGCAGGCTTCTTAAGGAATCAGCTTCTATTGTTTGTGGCTCGCTAACACTAATTATAAATAAGTCGATTGAAACCGGTATTTTTCCATCTCATTGGAAAATTGCTAAGGTTTTTCCGCTATTTAAATCTGGCGATGCAACTAATCAACAGAATTACCGGCCAATATCCATTTTACCAGCAATTTCTAAATTATGTGAAAGGATAGTCTATGATCAACTTTATGAGTATCTTATTGAAAACAATTTATTGAATAAATATCAGTCTGGATTTCGCTCGCTTCACTCAACCGTTACAGCCCTGCTTGACGCAACTAATGAATGGTATTTGAATATTGATAAAGGTAATTTGAATCTTATCACTTTTGGATTTAGCAAAGGCTTTTGACACGGTGTCACATGAAATATTATTAGAAAAACTGAAGTTCTATGGCATTTATGGAATGACTCTTGATTGGTTTTCATCATATTTATCAAACAGAAAACAATGCTGTTTAGTAGAAGGTTGTACTTCTAAACTTCAAGAAGTTCAATGTGGTGTTCCACAAGGGTCTATTTTAGGACCTCTACTTTTCCTACTTTTTATTAATGACTTACCGACATGTCTGCAATACACAAAAGCTCGTATGTACGCAGATGATACATCACTAAGTGTTTCATCCAAATCGACTACAGAACTTCAAAATAAAGTTAAATGTGACTTAATAAATGTCGACAAATGGCTACAAGCGAATAAATTAAGTTTAAATGTCACTAAAACTGAGTACATGTTTATTGGTACACAGTTTAAATTGGACAATTTGGGTCCAGTTTTTCCTATATTAATTGGTGATAAACCTATCAAAAGAGTCGAGTCTGCTAAATGCCTTGGAATTTATTTGGATGAAACTTTGACCTGGAACGAACAAATCGATTACTTGTTTACAAAAATTTGTCGTTCCATAAATGGTCTAAAGCAAGCACGTAAATTTGTTCCACGCAGAACATTACTTACTATTTATAATTCGCTTATCCAGCCTTATTTCGATTATTGCAACACTGTTTGGGGAAATTTGAACAAAGGTCTCTCTACTCGTTTGCAAAAGCTCCAAAATCACGCTGCTCGTATAATAACCAATCAAGGTTATGACGTTAGATCGGCTGATATTTTAAAGGAGCTGAAATGGGATAATCTAACCATTAGAAGGGACAAACATTTGTGCCTTATGGTTTACAATGCTCTGAACAAAAATGCACCCAGCTATTTGAGTGACCTATTTACTAAGCGTTCGGAACAGGGTCCCTATAAGAATAAATTAAGAGAGAATCGTCATAATTTATTAACAACTCGAATTCCACAAACAGAATGTTACAAAGGCAGTTTCTCATACAGAGGTGTTCAGTTATGGAACTCTCTTCCTTCTGAACTGAAAACACCTCAATCTAAATCAGAATTTAAAAAGAAGTTATTCCTTTGAAATTGTCATCCATATATGTATATATTGTATATAGTTAGTATCTTTTGTAAATTAGTATTTATTTGTAAAATAACAAAAATATTGTATTTTTTAACTTATGTACGGCTTTCATGGAAAGAAGTTTTTATACTTATGAAACTACCGTACTGAAATAAATGTGATTCATTCATTCATTCTCTCTCTCTCTCTCTCTCTCTCTCTCTCTCTCTCTCTCTCTCTCTCTCTCTCTCTCTCTCTCTCTCTCTCTCTCTCTCTCTCTCTCTCTCTCTGTCTCTCTCTCTCAGACCTCCAGGTTGTGATGATGACTTTTTTGTAAACCTTGAAAATATTATTTCAATATTGGATAATGAACATAAAGATTATTACTTACTAGGTGACCTGAATTGTAACTATCTTTCTGAAGTCTGTAATAGTCAACTAAGTCAATTGAAACTCCTAAGTCAAGTATATCAACTTAATCAGTTAATCGATGAACCAACTAGAATTACTTCAACAACTAAAACACTTATTGATGTTATTTTTACAAATGATTGTTCGCGTATTGTAGCTTCAGGAGTTTCACATGTTGCCATTAGTGATCACAGTCTGGTCTATACAATACGGAAGATTACAATTCCTACGCAGAATACACACAAGTACATAACTACACGTGATTTTAAAAATTTCAATCCGGAGAAATTCAAGGCTGACTTGAGTTCCATACCATGGAACACTATTAATAACTGTGAATCTCCGGAAGAAATGTTGGATGTTTGGCAACATCTGTTTACCACTGTTGCTGATAAACATGCACCGATAAGAACCAAAAGGGTCAGACATAAAAAGTCTCCCTGGATAACACCCCACATAAGAACATTAATTATTAATAGAAATAAGTTAAAAAGGAAGGCAGTTATTAATAATACTCCTGGCTTATGGTGTGATTTCAAAAAAGTTAGAAATGTCGTAAATAATGAAATTAAAGAAGCTAAAGCAACTTTCTATCGTAGCCAGATAGAATCCAGTCTTGGTAATCCCAAGGCTATTTGGAATACTATAAATCAATTAACTCACCGTAAGAAAACAAGTACTACGTCTATTAGGGAGTTAAAAATTGATGGGAAATCGTTCACAGAGCCAGTAGATCTTTGTGAAATATTAAATAATCATTTTATCCAAGTAGGATCTAATTTGGCTTCATCAATTCCCGTAAGTGAGAAAAATTTTAAAGATTATGTTAAGCCAGTTAATACTTCCTTTTGTCTACAAAAAACTAGTGAAACCATAGTCTTAAAACTTTTAAATAAACTGCAGGTGCACAAGGCCACTGGCCTTGATAATATTTCAAGCAGACTGATTAAGGTATCTGCTCCAATTATTTCTGACTCTTTAACTGTAATAATAAATAAATCTATTGAGACTGGCATATTTCCTTCTCAATGGAAATATGCTAAGGTATTTCCATTGTTCAAAGCTAATGATCGAACGGACCGGTTTAACTATAGGCCAATATCAGTTTTGCCTATGTTATCCAAGATATGCGAAAGAATAGTATATGATCAACTCTATACGTATCTATCTAAAAATAATATTTTAAATAAATATCAATCCGGATTCCGTTCTCTTCATTCAACAGTTACTGCTTTACTAGATGCAACCAATGAGTGGTACCTGAATATGGATAATGACATGATAAATTTAATAACATTCCTGGATCTAGCTAAGGCATTTGATACGGTTTCCCATCATATCCTGTTAGAAAAACTAAATGTTTACGGCATCTGTGGAAAATCTCTTGACTGGTTTGCATCATATTTGTCAAATAGACAGCAAAGTTGTGTTGTAGAAGGACATATTTCAAAACCTCAAAAAATAACTTGCGGTGTTCCACAAGGGTCTATTTTGGGGCCATTACTGTTCTTATTGTTTATTAATGATTTGCCTACATGTCTGCAATATACAAAAGCACGCATGTATGCAGATGATACCTCATTAAGTGCTGCCTCCAAATCAACTAGTGAATTGCAATCTCACGTCAAGTGTGATCTTGACAGTATTCACACATGGCTCAAAGCTAATAAACTTAGTTTAAATGTGACTAAAACTGAATACATGTATATTGCTACATCATTTAAATTGGCCAATTTAGGTAGAATTTTTCCAATTACGATAGGAAATCAACCGATTAAAAGGGTTAAATCGACTAAATGCCTGGGGGTATATTTTGATGAAAATATGTCCTGGAGTAAACATATAGATCATTTAAGCAAAAAAGTTTGTCGTTCTATTAATGGTCTTAAACAAGCACGGAAATTTGTACCAAAACAAACTCTTGTTTCCATTTATAATGCACTTACTCAGCCTTATTTTGACTATTGTGATACTGTTTGGGGAAACCTAAGTAAAGGTCCCTCATCTTGTTTGCAAAAACTTCAAAATCGTGCGGCCCGTATTATTACTTTTCAAGGTTATGATACGAGATCTGCTGATATATTAGAAGAATTAAATTGGGAAAATTTATCACAAAGAAGAGACAAACATTTATGCTTAATGGTTTATAAAGCTCTAAATAATAAAGTTCCTGGTTATTTAAATGACCTTTTTGTTAAGTGCTCAGATTATATTTCTTACAGGTCAAAACTTAGGGACAGTGAAATAAATTTAGCATTAACTCGAACTCCCAAAACTGAATGTTTTAAGGGAAGCTTCTCGTATAGAGGTGTGCAAATGTGGAATTCTCTTCCACACGATTTTAAAATACCGCAATCACTAACTACTTTTAAAAACAAATTGTCTGATTTGAAAAATTGTCATTGTGTATCTTAATTGTTTATATTTATCTATTGTATATTTTTATTTTATAAAAACTGTAAAAATATTTAATATATATGTATATATTGTCATACGGCTTTCATGTAAAGAAGTGTCAACTTATGAAACTACCGTATTGAAATAAAAGTGAATCAATCAATCAATCTCTCTCTCTCTCTCTCTCTCTCTCTCTCTCTCTCTCTCTCTCTCTCTCTCTCTCTCTCTCTCTCTCTCTCTCTCTCTCTCTCTCTCTCTCTCTCTCTCTCTCTCTCTCTCTCTCTTCCTAACTATACTACCCTAAGCGATCTCTCTCTATCTCTCTTTATCTCTCTTTATCTCTCTTTATCTCTCTTTATCTCTCTTTATCTCTCTTTATCTCTCTTTATCTCTCTTTATCTCTCTCTCTCTCTCTCTCTCTCTCTCTCTCTCTCTCTCTCTCTCTCTCTCTCTCTCTCTCTCTCTCTCTCTCTCTCCATCTCCATCTCCATCTCCATCTCCATCTCCATCTCCATCTCCATCTCCATCTCCATCTCCATCTCCATCTCTATCTCTATCTCTATCTCTATCTCTATCTCTATCTCCATCTCTATCTATATCTCTATCTCTATAGACAATTTTCATAAAGGCCTTCACTTTAAATATTCTTTTTTGTCCAAGCCTTTCTGGCCTCGTTATGAAGCAAAGATTCTTTTGAATTGCAGACACACAAACGAGGCCAGAAAGGCTTTTTAGATGCACATAAAAACATATTCAAATTTTTAAGAAAGTGGTGCATTATTCTGACCAATAAGTTATTGAGGCCTTTGTCAAAAGCTAATAATAGTCAATCTTGGGTTGATTATAGTTTCAGGCCAATATTATTATTATACTGTCATGGAAATGGTAGTGCTTCTAAAATATTGTTGGAATTTTCTTTGAAAATGTATATTTTACAACTTTCTGCTTTGAATTTGATGGGTGTTTGATTAATAATCTTATTTCATATTGGTTGTTAACCAAACCTCTGGCAAGAACAATAATATCTGGAGAGCATTGCTTTATTTTAGTCTTTTTTTTTAAAACATTTTTATTTTTTTTGAACAGATGAAAATGATACTGGATGCTGTAGCAGTTGTTGTGCAGTTGTTCTCACCATTCTTTCTCTTGTTATGCTTGCTTGCACATTTCCATTCTCACTTTTCTTTTGTCTGAAGGTGAGTAATTTGATTATCTCAAAGACACCCAGCAAGAATGAGGGAGGATGGAAGAAGGAGGAAGGGAGATGGGAGAGCTAGGGGGTGAGGGAGGGAGGAAGGAATGAGGGGGAGAGAGGAGGGAGGAAGGAATGAGGGGGAGGGAGGAAGGAATGAGGAGGAGGGAGGAAGGAATGAGGGGGAGGAAGGAGGGAGGAAGGAATGAGGGGGAGGGAGGAAGGAATGAGGGGGAGGAAGGAATGAGGGGGAGGGAGGAAGGAATGAGGGGGAGGGAGGATGGAATGAGGGGGAGGGAGGAAGGAATGAGGGGGAGGGAGGAGGGAGGAAGGAATGAGGGGGGGGGGAGGAAGGAATGAGGGGGAGGGAGGAAGGGTGGGAGGGAGAGGGAAGGGAGGGAGGGAGGGAAGGAAGGGAGGGAGGGAGGGAGGGTGGAAGGGAGGGAGGGAGAGAGGGAGGGAGGGAGGGAGGAAGGAAGGAAGGAAAGAAAGAAAGAAAGAAAGAAAGAAAGAAAGAAAGAAAGAAAGAAAGAAAGAAAGAAAGAAAGAAAGAAAGAAAGAAAGAAAGAAAGAAAGAAAGAAAGAAAGAAAGAAAAAGGGGTGAGAGGGAAGGTGAGAGAGGGTCAATCACTGAATGAATGAATGACATAAATTTCTGGGTAAGATTATTTCAGTTCATCTACCTGCATTCATTTTCTTTCTGTAAACATAGATTGTGCAAGAGTATGAACGTGCTGTGATCTTTCGTTTGGGTCGACTTCTTCCTGGTGGGGCTAAAGGACCAGGTACATTTAGTGTATAGAGATTATAATCTTTGGTGCAATGTTTTGTGTGATCAAGTTCTGTTACCTTGGTGATATGATATACGTGCAGACAGTGGTGCAGGCAACATGTAGCCAGGTGGTAGAGAAGGACATGGGAGAGAGTGGTTTCAAACTTAGGGGAAGGGTGCATTAAACCAGTTTTCCACTAGGTGATTTTTTGCGTTCGAGTGACTTTCTTTGTTCGAATTCAATAGATTTCTCATTAGTTCCAGCTCAAAGCTCATGAGACAAATTAAAGAAAAAGTCGCTTCATGCAAAAAAAGTTGCCTAGTGGAAAACCGTCTTAAGTGAGAGAGAAGTAGATGAAACTGCTGTGCATGTAGGGAGCCACGTACATGTTTTTTTGTAAATCAAGTTGTTTTTTTAAGGGTTGTTTTTCATCCTACCATGCATTGATTCTTACCAGAAAGTTGATCTAAGAGTGGTGTCATTTGATGTACCCCCACAAGAG
Organism: Corallium rubrum; assembly: GCA_964035015.1. Lineage (NCBI taxonomy): Eukaryota > Metazoa > Cnidaria > Anthozoa > Scleralcyonacea > Coralliidae > Corallium > Corallium rubrum. Next base: position 4,265,940 of record OZ036014.1, read on the forward strand.
GTGAGAGCTGAGTCATTGAAGTGGTGTGAGACTGATAGATAACAGTATGGGGGGCCTTATAGGGAATATAAATCAAGCTCTGTTGTTGATAGCGTCTTAACTTAGATGTCCAACGTGTAAATTTGGCGGAGTGTATGTTTGTGGCGAAGGAAAAAACCCTCTCAGCGAAATGTTTAATTTTGTAAGCTCCAGAAACGCATTTTTGGTCATTCCTATTGCCTAAGTAGTCCATCTGTGAGGCAAGAATCGTATTTGGAAAGCACTGAACTGAACAACCGAGAATGAGACCCCTTCTTCCAAAGATGGCGTCAAGTGACGTATTGAACTTTATTGCACATCACACAAGCTTCTCAGAACCGTCAATCTTATACACAGCTGCCTAAATCCGTTCTTTTCCAATGACAATCTAAAATTTACAAAGGGCCAGGCCGTCCAAAAGATGCCTGGCTGCTTAAGACCATAGTTGTTGGACATACTGTTTGAGTTGTGACCCCATAGCTTTCTCAGGCAAGAGGTGAAGCTATTTTGCAATGAGTTTATATCAGCATGCGGCAGTAATATCGCAATTTAGGTTCAGAACTAGACGATCTTCCTAATACTAAACCAGATCCTAATCTCATTCCATACTCTAACGGTGTATAAACTTTTGTCAATTGAGATATATACGGTCAGGTGCCATTTTTGGCCA